>JAAGVU020000061.1:8800312-8841107 GCA_011763525.2 Mormyrus iriodes
GAGTCTGTGGCCCGCACCGCCCCCCCCCCCCCCCCCCCCCGCCCCCCGTCCCACCCCTCCTCAGGAAAAATGGACCAGTTCATTAAATCGCCAACACCTGAGTGGCCATATATCAGCCTAGGGCCCCTAGATAAGTTAATCTGCCCTTGGTGCACACACTGATACAGGCATGCCTTCCCTGGGGTTGAGTGTCCCACCATACTGAACTTCCTCTGCTCACCACCGTAGGAGCAAAGCCAGCACCCGGGATCTGCTTTGAGAGGGTTAACTCTGCCGGGGATCCGTATGGGAACTGCGGAAAGGACGGGAAGGGGTCGTTCGGCAAATGTGAAGCACAGTAAGCAAAATTCGAGAACCGCATGGGTCAAAGTACCGATTCAGGACGTAGAACTCTGAGTCTATGATTCTCTGTAGACTCCTTAAATTCATACCCCTGAACACCGACAGACTGGCCACATACAAGGGCTGCGTGCCTTGTGAATGGAGAACAAGGGCTGCGTGCCCTGTGATTGGAGAACAAGGGCTGTATGCCCTGTGATTGGAGAACAAGGGCTGTATGCCCTGTGATTGGAGAACAAGCACTATATGCCCTGTGACTGGATAATTGGAATAGATTCAGCGCTGCAACGCTATTAAGGTTATGCAAATAGAGAATATGACTTGCTGAAAAGGTTTACATTATTAGAGGCAAAAAAGTCTCAAAATCAGCATTCTTTGAAAATATTAATTGAATCATTCAATACTTGCCTATAGTCTGATGAAAATTCACTGAACCTTAGTTGGAGGAATTAAGGTAACTTTTTGTTCTATAATTTTTTTGATCGCAACCGTAACAGAAATGGACAGAAATTTCCATGCAAAACCTCAATGTGATTGTTTTGCTTATGTTTCTGAGGAATTTCAGAATTCTCCTAAAGCAGCACATACAGGCATTGTTCAGAGGAGCCTTCAAACATTGTTCCTTACTGCAGATCTTGTACAGGTGATACAGACATTCTTTCTTTCTTGAAGAGATGCTAAGTGTGGCAAAATTCAGTGCCAGGGTGGAGCCAACCGGCCTGTCATCGGCACGAATGCAGTCTCCATTGAAACGAACATCCCAATGCAGGAGGGTGGACGCATACTGTGTCGAGGGACACATGTCTACCTGGGGGACGACATGCCTGACCCAGGTCTCGTCCTTACCGGAACCAAATGTGGCGATGGCATGGTGAGAGAACCCATAATGACTTAAGTATGAAACTCTAAGAACAGCATAAATGGGAGTTAAAAAAAAAAGCTTTGCATATTTTGCAGACACTTTTGTACAAAGTGACATACAAATCGAGAAAGCAGGGTCAGCCAGTCCCAGGAGCGATTGGGGTCAAGATGACATCACTCTGCCAACTGCAGGATTTGAACTAGCGACCTTTGGATAACAAGGACTAAACCACAGAGCCACAGCAACCCTTCTGTTTTTCGTTTGCAAATTCAAAATCGCATAAATGCAGAGAGGATTACCACAAATTGCTGGTTTTGCAGTCCTTTTAGAGTCGATAGAAGGCTGTGCTGTGTGAGGCATGCATATGGCTGAGATGGGGGAAATCTTCACATAATCCATTGTCTTATTTTTCTTGCCCAAGCCATTAAAAAAAGTGAAATATTTGCAGGGATAAGGCCAGCTCGCGTTCCTCCTTCGAGCCCTGAGTTAGTCTGTTGTGCATGTATCAACATCTTCTTTTCACCATGGGGCTGAGTGTTTGGTCATAGGGATTTGCAGATGGGTCCAAGTTCCTCACATAGAGGGTGCTCCAGGGTCAGTCAGTTTAGGTGAACCATGAATCCAAGCCGTATCTTTAGCTGGCTGAAATCTGAAGCCTGCGGTGGGGGGAGACAAATTGGCAACCGACAGAGGGAAGTTTTAAAAATTCTCAGCTGCCTCTTTCCTGGGTCTCTTGGACATCTGGGACTCTCAGTTTGCCAGGGGTGAGAGCCTCACTGCCCCCCTCCCAGTTGGCACCCACCTCTCCCACACATAGATTGGGGGTGGGGGGGGGTGGGGTTAAAAGGAGCAGGGCTCTGACAGTAGCCTGGTTTTTGCTGGTGTTTTCTGTTTTGGTATGATGTATAACAGACAGACGAATCATGCATAAAATTCAATACAACTAAAGCATCTCACTGGAGAGCAATACATTTCAGAGGACAATGATATTTAGTCACAGTTTGCCCAGCTGACATTATGTCTCCTCCCATAGATGTGTCTGAACCGGCAATGCCAGAACATTAGCGTGTTTGGGGTGCACGAGTGTTCAAGGAAGTGCAACAGCCGTGGGGTAAGTGTGTCTGTAATGTCTCAGGTAGATGAGGGGCATTGTGGGTGATAGACCGCCTTTTCTACACTCCGTTAGTTATAGAAAGTACACTATATTTTACTTCCACTCCTAATACTTCACAGCCTACCATCCTCATCTCAAATCTGCACCTGTGCCAGGTGTTCCCATCCCTTACAGCCGTGCCTTATTGCTCCAGCTTTACAGGTTACATTGATCAAGCCCCAACAGCTTCACTCACCTTAGCCAATCTTAAGACAGCGTTGATTTTTCTTGCCGGAGCAGGAAGACTAAGACTTTCTAGCTTTCTGCTCAAATGGAAAAGTCAGCTCAATGTAAGAATTATAGTCTCGCTGGAAAATGGCACAGCAGGACTTGTTTATTTATTTTCGTTGTTCGGCATTTTGGGTAAGGATTTTGAAAGTAAACATTTTGACCTTGTTGTTAGCCATTGCTTATAAGGAACAGAAACACCTAGAGCACATGGGAATAATTCATCCATCCATCATTTTATTGTGTATTGAGTACAGTGTTGTGGGACACAGGAATTATTTCTGTGTGATTCCCGAGGAATCATGAGACCCAGGGTCTGCGTGCTCATTTTTGGTTCAAAGCAGAGTTGCAGATGATTTCAACCTCTACAGTACTGTACAGACTGCATGTTAACAAGAGGCTTTCCCAGAACGGTCTGAAATTCTGCTGCTCTAGATCAGATCAAGATGGTTTCTGCCAGAGGAGCCCTCAGCTGGATTTTATTATCTCACTGGGGTGTCCTACTGGGCCTCACAGAACAAAATCATTTAGGGATAAGCGCTTCCAAAAAAAATACAATGAAACCTTGGCGCAGGATAATCAGTAGATCTTCACGGAGTTTCCCTTCCCGTATTCCAGTACATTAGTTTCGGAGAAATGACACTTACCCTTTGTAGAAAGGTGGTGTTCTTAGGTAATATTTACTATACAAATTTATTTCCACATTTCATTCGGGAAAACAAAAACAAACATTTCGACAGAAACATTTCTGAGGATTTTACACGCATTATTATACTAGACATGACTGGGCCAAACATAACACAACTGTATGTAATAATGCATCTAACAAAGATGTAGAGCCGCACATTACTGGGCCTATCTATGGAAGACACATGGATTCATGAGGATCTTTCAGTGCCTTGCAATGGGCTTTAAAGGGAGCAGCTGGTCACGTCAATAAAAAATGTAATTGTGCCCAGAAGGTTTCAGGTTGAGACCTCAGTTATGGAGCTGCTAACCTTAAATAGCTACATCCATCCATTCATCCATCCATCCCTCTTCTAAGTACTTATCCTGGTCAGGGTCATGGGGGAAAATAGCTACAGTAAAATGAGAAATCTTGCAGTATTCTGGTGTTTAACAGGTCTGCAACAACAAGAAGAACTGCCACTGCGAGTTGAATTGGGATCCCCCCTTCTGTGACAAATCAGGCTTTGGGGGAAGCATGGACAGTGGCCCCATGAGGTTGACAGGTATTTGCCACAGGGGTCTGACCTGTTGTACCTGGGTGGAGAGGCTATAAGCAGCGCAGAAGGACTTTGACATGACCATCTCTACCTTGACCACCACAATCATTCATACAGCTCTGGAAAAAATTCACAGATCACAGCAAAATTTTCAGTTTCACTCATTTCTCAATTTATGGGTGTGCGCCTGTGTAAAAAATATATATTTTTTTGCAAACTGCAGCCTGGCTCTTTCCTGCTTCTCATTAATGAAGGGCTTCTTCCTCATTTTATGAGTCTTCAGTCCTACTTCTAGGAGCCTGTAGTAAATTGTCCTAGCAGTGCACTTCACACCACTTAATGTTTCCCATTCTTTTGGAAGGTCACTTGAGGTCATGCTCCGATTTATGAGGCACTGCCAGATAAGTCGATGGTCATCTGTGGTATGAGAAAGTTGCTTCGGCCCTTTACCTGGCTGGTTTCTGGTCGTTCTCAGTGTCTCCTGTTGCTTCACCTTGTTCTTGTGTACTGCTGTCTTAGAAACTTCTAGCCTGGAAGCAGGCCCAGTCCTAGACTGTATCAAATGGGGGGGGGGGGGCAATAAGAGATGTTGGTGGGTCACATCTTTGGCTTTAGTGGGGCATGGGGAGCAATTGGCGGTGCCCCTGCCTAGAACCGGCCCTACCTGGAAGCAGCCTGCCTTGCAGCATAGCCTTCTGCCAGCAGAACCAGGATTTAACCAGGATTTTAAAATACAGATTTTTTAGAAATATTGAGTGGTCTCTTAATTTTTTCCAGAGCTGTATGCTTGCTGGGACGTTTGTTGTCACATTTAAATTTAACACTTTCTTTTGTGTCTCATTACAGCTGGTGCAAAGGGGACGACAGTGGCAGTCGTGGTGACAGTACTGAGCCTTGTGGCTGCTGCACTCATCATGTGCCTCAAACGAAAAACTCTTGTTGGGCTGCTACTAACCAACAAGAAGACAGCCATTGAAAAGTTAAGGTACCACTCTTCCAAACATCAAAGCCAAATAGTTAACTAGTTAACAGGCCAGTTACTAAGTATGGTGGGGTGTGGGACTATGCGCCCACGATCAGAAGTTCATTGGTTGAAATTTGGCTAGCAGAGTGATATCACCTCTGGGCCCTTGAGCAAGGTCCTTAACCCCAGTTACTCGAGGGGCACCGTACCATCCTGCTCTATGATCCTCAGTTTTACACTGCCTTGGACAAAAGCATCTAATAAATGAAAAAAAGTTTTACTTCATGGAAAAGACAGTTAACGTTTTTCTGTCTGAACTGTGGTTTTAGGTAATACTTTGCAATATTAGCTATAAACCCAAGCAATGCAATTTGTGATCAGTCTTTGTAAGATCTTAGAAAAGACACTATAAAATTAAACATTTAAATAAATGTAGGTATGCATTATCCATATTGCATATTGCACATTTGTCCTATTCAATCGCATTGCCTATTTGCACATCTTTCTTACCTAATCGGGTGTTTAACCATTTTGTATATTAGTCTTACATATTTATGTTCTATTTATGACTTTTTCACAAGGAGGGGCAATATTTAAACTGAGGGTATGATTCATGCATCAAAGAGCTGAGATAATACTACAGATGCAGATACTTAAGCTTTGAGTTAACTGTAAATAGATCTAAATGTATATACATGCATATATGTACACATACATACATACATACATACATACACTTATATACACATACATTCATGCATATAAAATATATACACACACACACACACACACACACATGCATGCATGAATATATCTAAGTTAATAAATGTATTACTTAATAGTATCTCCCTTCATCTCCAGGTCTGTGCGCCCAAACCGACCCTCCAACCCAAACCACTTGCATTCACCATGCAGGTCCTCTCTGCCTCGAAACCCCCCAGCCAGGCTACCAAGTGCCAATATACATAAGGTGAGTCTCATTTCCCTCTGCCGTGCTCTTCCCTTCCATCGTACTGACATTACACTCTTTAAAACGAACACCCAATACAAGACACAATCGAGCTTCCTCCATGCATCTATACAACCAGATTCAGTTTCCATTCATCCAGTCAGTGGCTTTATTAATCCAGAACCAATCCCAGGGCAACTCACAGGCTTTACTGGGACCAGAAACACTCACAGGGCACACACATGGGGCAGGGTATGTCCCTGCGGATTAGGACACTGTACCCATAATAAGAATGTAACCAGTTCAAATGCCTTGGCAGAGTACTGCCACCATTGGGCCGTGAGCAAGACTTCTAACCCTCATTACTTCAGGGGTCCTGGTTGACACTGTACCCTGGCAACTGAACTTGATCTCACCTGTAGATATGTCTGTGTGTATCAGGCACAGCAAGATGGGGTATGTGTACACTACCCAGTTACCTCACGGGGATGAGTAAAATATCATGATGCTTTTCTATTGCATGCATACTTGCACAGTCACACCCTAGTTTACAGTCAGCAATTCAGCTGGACAAGATGGTTTTGTAACGCTGAGGAAATGAAAACTGGATGAAACGTGGATGAAAACTACACACATTTCACACAAGCAGGGCTAGAAACCTATTCATCTATGCAGGCGTGAGGCAAAACAAAACACTGCCCGTCAAACCTATTTAAGTTGTCAAAAAAAGACAAACTCCCTATCCAATTAGCTGTAGTGTGTTTTCCCAGAGAGGGCCCGGAGCAGGTGTTAATGGAAAAGTGATTGCAACACCCTATTGCTTTCCACAATTACTGTCAAAGCCAGACAATTGCTGGCTGGGTCATTGATTTGTGTGTCATCACCCTCTAAAGGAATATTAATAAGCAGAGCGATGTGGGAGAAATGCATCTGAACTCTAATTGAGGGGTGGTGCCGTTTAAATGAGATTTAAACTAGGCGACGTGATCATTATACTGGGCGCATGACGTGTACGCATGCCATAGCGTCTAGGAGGAGGTGGAGGGATTTGCTGGTTGAAGAATTGACAGAAAACAGGAAGAGATTTGATTTGCACTGATATGCATGTGGAGATGCCCCCCCCCCGCCTCCGCCCCGATCCTGAGAACCAGGAGTTCATTGCTATGCAGGGGGTTGGTTTAAATAAAGTCTTCAGCATTTTGTAGGAGGTATCTTCTCAGTTCCAGTATTACTGAACGTACCTGTGGATGACTGAATGGGATTAAGCCACTACCCTAGATTGTCCAGTCTTCATGGGTTCAGTCTTCATTTTTTTGGGTTTGGAAAGACAGGGAGGCCAGGACACTGTGCCTGTGACGGGAAGGTTGCTGGTTCATATCCCAGTGATTTTACCGTTGGGCCCCTCAGTTAGGTTCTTCGCCTCCAGTTGCTCCAGGGACTGTCTGGCCCTGCTTTCTCAAAAAAAAGAGAAAAAAAAAACGTATATTGCTTTGGATAAAAGCATCTGCTAAATAACAGTAGAATGGAGAATTGTGTTGTGCCACTAAGAAAATACTTTTCTGACGTGATTTAGTAAAACACACTAAGCTGTATAAATAAATAAAGAGTAAAACCTAAAACCATGTGAGTTCTTTTATGTTATTATTTGATATAGTGATGCTATACGATGCATTTGAGAACAGTGGGAACCTGGCTCCTGCTATTCATTCCCACAGCTGGCTCACCTGGGCTCCCAGTCTCAGCTTTCGGGGCAGAACTTACATACCCCCAGCTTGCGCCGGCTACCCCAGTGCCAGCCCATCCACATCAGCGCCCCCATGCCCCTGGGCAGTGAACGCATGCAGCCCCCCACCCCTCAGAAGTGCCCCGTGGGCCACGCTGGCCCCCCGCCATGGGGTACAGCGTTCCACAGCCTCCCACGCCAGTCCCCATTCAGGGACAACTGGGTAAGTCAGATTGAAAAAAAAACAACCCCCGCACTAACACAACATGTTTAAGCTGTATTCATTCCAAAGATTCATGGGAGATGGCTGAATCCCAGAGTGTGAAAATCACTCGTCTATATTCTTTTCCTTATGCTCAATATTTACGATTTCATGTTATGAAATGGCATGGTGCATTTTGAATGGCATAAGTTTAACTAACGGGGAAAACACTCAATGTGGTATTTGTGTCGCCTCATGAGAAACATTAATCGATGTGATTTATTGGTTGGCAGCAAAATCCGCATCCTTTTGATTGCCTGATACTTTATCAAAAAATGTACATGGCTTTGGATGAAGGCATCTGCAAAATAAATAAACGTAGACATATAATGTTACTGAAAAGCATCATCATCTGCTGTTCCCTGGGGGTCTTCAGACATTTTTTAACTGTAGGCTTTAATACTTATCGTTCCCTTTAAGTGCCTTTGCCTTCGACAGAGAGTTTGGGGGAAGGGGTGATAATGCTACCAAAGACCTCTGCTTTGGTGTTGACTAAAAAAGTCTGATGGCGTGCAACAAGAAAAACAACCACAAAGATTAAAGTTATCAGAGGAGATCAGATTGATTGAACATTAGTGATGCTATGACTATGGCTCGCTGTGTGGTTTCTCCATTGGAAGCAGGGGGTAAATGGACCACTGCTGTAGCAATGGAAATTCTGACCATCTGTTTTTACCACTCCTGCTGGTTCCATTCAAACACTCAGTGATTCTGGTTATGGCTTAATCAGGTTTGGAAAGAAGGGATACCAGCCTGGTGAATAATGTATCACGTAGAACATGCAGACCTCATGGCCTCGCGCCAACTCCTGGCAGCCATTTAGACTCTTGGGTTCTGGTGAGGATGTGCCCTTCCGGCACTGCAGCACAAAAATTATGGATTCCACATAAAAACATTGCATATGGGGGCCAATTTTGATGGAGCAGATCTGTGGGCCATTTCTAAGCTTCATTAAACTCTTCCCAAAATGTAATGTGCCCGTATCAACAGAAGCATATCGACCAATTGTATTGGCTGTCCACACCAGAAGTGGAAATTTTACGCCACACATATTGTCCTTTCATGTACATGCAACAAGGCCAACAAGAACAAATCGGGGAGCGAATCTTGCTTGATTCGTAAGCTCCCAGCTTACAAAACAAAAAGTCGATGAGGGAAAAACATATAATACAGAAACAATAATTCAGCCGATCGGCCATCAGTGACATCCAAAGTAGCTGCAAATATGGTGGAAATGAATGATTCGTCACATTTGGAAGCAGACTGCTCCTTGCTGATGGGAACCAGTGAAATTAAGCAATCCCATAAGACTGTAGATAAGAGATTGTTTCATAGTAAATGGTTGAGGGAATATTCATGGATAGAATATGATGAGGAGAAAAACTGCATGACTTGCAAGCTTCGCATAAAACATCACAGAAGTAATACTTTGGCTAGTCAAGAGTGTATAAACTGGAAGACAAGCAACCTCATTAGACATGCTGTCTGTAAAGACCATAAAGAGCTTATGGCTGCTGAATCCATGACTGGGTCCTTAATGCAAGCTATAGCAAAAGTAATGAATTTATATGTATTGAAAGCTGCTTTCTGGATAGCAGAGGAGGATCTCGCAATACCTAAATTTGAAAGCTTTGTCACCCTATTGAACCAGTTGAACTGTCCTGATATCTCTTCTCTGAATGTGACATATATCTCTGACAAAGCAGCAGAGTTGAAAAAAGTGTCCCTTGTTGGAAAGAAGGTTGAACATATAGTCACCCAGTCTCCAGTTGTCAGTCTATTGTGTGCTGAGACTACGGATATATCAATTACCAAGAAACTGAATGTGTGTTGTAGAGTTAGAGATGAGAAGCAGGGGAAAATACTACAATGCAAGAAGTAAACCCTTGCTTCAAGCACTGTGTGGCTGTTGAGTTGGGTTTGAAGTTTACAGTTTGAAGTTCACTGTTTATACGAGTGTCCAAAATAATAATAATAATAATAATAATAATAATAATAATGACATGTTTTACCTTTAGACATAAGAATGGAGGCATAATCACTGATATACATGCACATTTCTAAGAAAAATATAAAATGCATGTGTTGGTCCCTTAGTCCTATGGCCCACATCTTTCATGTCTAATGGGCCATTTGGCTCCATGTTTTGAAATCCTTGGCAAATCACTAAGACATTGATTGAACTGGTGCATTTGGGACTAGTGCCATAACACAAATTAATAGATGGCAATGACTGGGAAACCAGCAAATACACTGCAAGGTGCAAAACATCCCCCCTTATTTCATGACCGCTCATGTAGCGTAAGGTGGCAGTGGTCCTGGATTTTATCACACATAGCTTAAGGCAGGGGATACAGTAGGTGGGATGCTAGTCCATCAAAGTTCACAAAGCTAACACACTGCGGAGCATTTAGAATTACCAGTTCACCTAATCGTCTTTGAATTGTGGAAAGAAACCAAAATACACAGAGCAAACTTACAGAACATCCACAGACACTCACACACAACTCCATACAGACAGTGTAGGAAGGAATTGAACCAGTAGCCACAAAGATGTGAGGCCACAGTTCTACCCACTGAGCCACTGTACCACAAAGCATCAGAAGCTCTTTAGGTCTTTACGAAAGGCTGTTCTGGTCGAAATCATTAGAAATCTACTGGGCATGGCAGGCATTTTTATACTAGTGGTGCAAGTGTAAAACGTTGAACATGGCATTTTTCATGTGGCTGTGAGTGAACCAACAATAGTGCAGCTTCAGGTCGCCAGAAGTCAGTGTCCTTTTCAGATGAACAGTCCATATGCTTTGTGTACTTTCCTGGACATGAGCATTTGCAATCTTTAAAAGTTACCCAAATTATGTTATAACTGCACTATAACAAGTAATCGTACAGCAATGACTTGGAATCCTCAAAACACAAAGCTGCTGACTCTAGCACGAGAAATTACAACCGACATATAATGAAGGCCCACATACCATTGTTGTGTCTTACATAGGTATTGTTCTGATAATGTACAGTGTAAAGACCTTTGCTCCATCAGGCCAGGAAAAAGATTGTGCACCCATGAAAAAATCTTTCCATAGTGGAATAATGAGATCAGCTCACAAGGGAAAGGTTTATTCTGCTCAGGCGATTAAGGGGATCTAAGTTAAATCAGCTGCTTGCAATCACTGGCGTGGTAAATGCTTAGAGACAATGGCTCTCAATGCAGCCTTTCCACTTAATAATAACGCATTTTTTAGGGAATGGCAAAAATGCCTGTCAGAGTATCAGAATGCAGCCAGACCATGTATGAGGGCAAAAATCAGCGACTGGGTGTTTGGATGTTTGGCACTTGACTGCATTTTCTGCGACGGAAATATTTAGTTTTCTTATTTTGCAACGCAGAACAGCTGCAGAAGGTAGCAGACATTTGTCATTACATCATACTCCCCAGACAGATTACTGACACATGATATCTCTTCATGCCAGTGGAAACAACTGCCACGAAGGAGTGGTGGCAAGTCCTGGCTGTAATGAATGAATGAAATGGCATATTAGTGCCCTCTAGTGGTGACTGTGTTACAATACAATTCAAGCAATGGAAAAAGCACATTAACAGCACGTATCAGTAAACAGAATTCTCCTATTACCTGTTGTTCTCAGGAAAGTGAGAAACCCAGCCCTCCACAGAAGCCCCTCCCTGCAGACCCCCTTGGGAGGACCCCTCGCCTTGGACGTGGCAGTTCAGCCGTAGGTGGACGTGTCCCCTTGCCCATCCCTGTCCCCAGTGTCCCCAGACCTGTGCCTCCTGTCCCACAGCCTGTCAGGTAAGTGGACACCCTAGAGCAGTGTTTTCCAATCTGGTCCTTGGGGACCCACAGCTGGTCCACATTTTTGCTCCCTCTGAGCTCCCTGCCAGACAATCAACATTTTTGCTCCAGCTGGGAGGGAGCAAATACGTGGACTGTCTGTGGGTCCCTGAGGACCGGATTAGGAAACACTGCCCGATAGTGAAATTACATTTTCCAGCACAACTTTTTCACATATTTACCTAATAAATGAACTTCGACTACAACAAAAACCAACCTTCTCCATAACTGCATGATCAAAGACAGCTCATTTCCTGTTAAGACCCCAGAAAACTGTGTTTAATATTTGCCTGGGGCAGGATGACAGCCAGAACCACATGAGACAGTGGTGGGAAAGGTAGGGCACTAAAGTGGTGATGGGGCTAGCACAAATGGTGGGGAGGAACACCCTAAAAAAATAATTACAAAGATCACAAGAGAAACCGAACAAGAAAACAAAATGCATTTTAGGTGGTGGATGGGCTCAGGCAGGGTGTAGCTTATTTGGGGCCATTTCATAGAATGGAAAATAAGTCAAATGTGAAGGGAATGATTGCAGCTCTCACCTGATTTCACCTTGACTCTTGAATCATTTGCACTGTTATGACAACCGGGATATTTATCTCTTTACATGGTACCTCAAGTAATAAAATGAAGAGGAAACTGTTTGATGGTGAGAGAAGAAACACAACAGTCCCAACAAATTACTGTTTAGCAAAGAAATTACTGTTAGCATCACATTCAAGCTGCTTTAACCAGAAAAAACAAAAACTGAAAAAGTAACTAAAAAGTCCGGAATACGCAAACACAACAGATGCAGATCTTAAACTACCCTAAAGCTATATTACAGCACCAGACACACATTAGCAATTAGTCTAATCCTGGCCAGCTGGGCTTCACTGTATCAGCTGTGCCTTAGTAGTTGCCTCCTGCCAGTAAATCTGACATTACAATGGAAGCAGTAACTACTAATAAACTTAGTTTAATGACTGTAAATACTGTTATTTGTTCATGTTTGTGAATGAAGCAGGATGTATTGCATTTAACCCTCGGTGGGTTTGCTGTGCAGATGTATTTTTCATATAAATATTCTTATGCTAATATAAAGTTTCTGCAATCGGTACTTCAATATCGTCATCAATTTCCTAGTGTTTCAAATTGATTACATTACATGGCATGGCAATCACTGCATTTCATTATAATAAAAAGATTTTATTGTTCCAAAAAAGTGACCGTGGTGGACCTCTGCAAAACAACATCAAAATAAGATGATGATGTAATATGTAAGGCATGGATTTTTTTTTTGTGGTAACTTGTAGTGTAGCACAGGTCTAGTTTCAATCTGTAGGACTTTATCTTTCATTTTTAGGCCTGCGCCCAAACAAATCCCCAAGCCCCACATTACCATAGACAGGAGGTAGAGGAGCAAAGGACAGGATGCCAGTCTACAGATGAAGACCCTCATTTGCACTATGGAACCTTTTGCACCCCCAGACTCGGGCGTCTCTGGTGTTTTGAAGATAAGGACTGAGCATACACCTTGGTGCTCTGCCTCAGAAAGGTGCTGTGAGTCCTTGCTCAGGTGCTTGTAAATTATTTATATACTGTATTTATTAGTGATGGCCAAATTAAACTTCATGAACCATTTGTTATATGTTCTGACCCCACTAGATGGTGCTCTCTGTTCAAAAAAGAGCTCAAAGCATGCCTCAAAGCAAGCCAAGGGCACCATCTAGTGGGGTAAAAAAATACAGCAAATGGTTCATGAAGCTTCATTCGCCCGGCACTAGTATTTATTACCATGCGGTGCACTGTGGTAAACACTTTGAACAATAGCATTTAAGGGTTTGATTTTTGGTTTGCTTTGTAATTTTATTTTATTATTATTATTATTATTATTATTTCTTTTTTTGCAAGAGAGGCACTGCTCTTCTGCACCGTAATGAGAATATTCCACTTTTCTTGAATTCCAGAGTGTTTTTGGAGGCAGAAAAAAATGTGCATTTTCTAATCTGTGAAGTGTTGAAGACTTAGAAGAATTTAAGTGTATGGAAGTCATGCGGAAACTGGAATGTAAGCATATAAAGGGTATATAAAAGTTACGGAACTGTATCGGATTTAATCCATAGCACTCACAGGAACTCATTCTAAATTCTTTCTCTGTTCGTGTTTCCTTGGGTTGTGTGAGCCAAGAGAATTCTTCTTCATTCATTTTCTGGTCCATAATGTATACATACTTTTGCCTTCTTGAGCACGTGAGGTTCTCTTCAATTTATGCAGAATAAACAAAGGAAACAAACGTATGACAGTTGGAAAGTAACCGACTGTAATCGAACGGACAGTTTCCTAGAAAACAACAGAGCACTTAAAAAGTTTACATCAGCCTTTAATCACAAATGCCATTTTTTTTTACTTCCTAACCCTATTTATCTGACATTATGAACCAAGCGCTGATCTTAAATGTCCAGATCGGATCAATATCCATGCGTGAGGTACGAGGTAAAGGAATGTTTACATAGTGGAGTTCACACTGCCACCTGGTGTTCATGTAGTAGATGAGGGAGGCAGCACAGGAGAGCTGAGTCAGCATATTCAAATACATTTCACATCGTAGACAACATGGATATAATCTTTAAGTTTACTGCAGAGGAACTGTTATGACAGTTGAAATCCGTGTGTAAAAAGTGCTTAACTCACTGAATGTCAAAAAAAAAAAGTCAAACAGACAAGAAAAAACAGGCAGACGAAATTCCAACCTCTAAACAACAGCACAGGGAGTTCACTGAACATCAGGCTACCCAGGAAGTGTCACATGAACACATGACTATTTTTAGTGACTAAATATCCATTTACATACATCATGGTGATTTAGCACATATACCAGGAACATTATACCCTGGACTCTCAGTCCATCAAAAGATATTCAAAGAGAAGAACATTAGGGCCATAGGGCCATATCCAGACCTTGAACTCAAGGAACAACAACATTAGACTGTTATTCACTGTCCAATCACAAGAAATACACTCAAAGAGATTGCGTGCTACAGCTGGGAATTACTGGACGTATTTTGATTCATTCTAATTTCTAATTTCTCTTATGGTATAATTCAAATACATAATGCAATAATGTTTGCTGGGAAGGTCACACTATAATGGAAAATATAACTGAACAATTGAAATAACCAACCACACAGTGATAAAATTACATATATATAAGGCTCTGATCATATCCGCTTGTAGGTCACTTGATCGCTCTGTTTGCCTCCCACTACCAGGGTTGGGGTTTTGTTTTTATCACCACTTTGTATGTGTGCATTCAGGGCACCGTAAAGGGGGGGGGCAGTTAGGGTGATTTCAAGAGCCCCTGAACATAACTGAATTGGCCTGGGTTGGCAGGCCAACATGGTATGCTTTCATGGGGGCCCAAAATCTCTAGTGGCGCCCCCGTGTGGAGTTGCATGTTCTCCCCATGTAGTGTGGGTTTTCTCCTGCTGTTAAAGACACTTTTGAATTGCCCAAAGTGTGCACATGTATCTGTCTTGCGATGGACTGGCATCCCGTCCAGGGCGTACCCCTGATTTGTGCCCTGTGCCACCTGGGACAGGCTCCAGGACTCCCCCACCACCCAACCCAAATGAGCAGTAGGAGGAGAAATGGGTATCTCCACTAACACTAACAAGGTTATGCACCTGCACAAGCGGCTAGGTATTTAGCTTCATTCATCCCCCCAATAAAAAGACCTTTGTATTTAAATTATCAAGCTGTGCCCCCCCCATTCTCAAACTCTCTGCTACACCACTGTACCTGCAGATGTTACAGAAACAAAACAGGAGCTCAGAAGGTGACTTTTTCCCACATAAAAAAAAAATCCATAACACTTTCCCAAAGTGACTGTATCCTTTTAACAATTACCATCAGCATTTTTTTTTTACTTAAGTTGTACTGGAATGTTCTCTGTTTTATATCGTGTTGAGTTTAGTCTCAGTTTGTTTGGGATTAAAGGCTTAAAAAAACTGTGAAAATGTATTTGTTCATTCTGCAAGCCTGAAACCTAGAAATTGCACAGAGGCTTAATGTCATTTTCAGGTTGAATTTAATACTGATGCCCTGTCACTAGTAATGAAGAGCTTCATCAAGCAGGTGCTTAGCCTGTACATGTCTAAGAGGGCATCTCAGTGAAGCAATTTGGACTTGATGCAGTATCATTCTCCTTATTTTGTAATAAATGAGCACCGTGTTTCATCGTTTCATCTGCTCTCAAGTAAACATATAGTTAAATCTATTTAGAATAGTAAAATTATCATTAAAAATGTTACTATATGCAGCTCCAGGGTGCTTCAAAATCCTAATGGATTACATACATTATCATATTTATTTATACCCATTTGTAGTTGTTTTAAAATTATACTACTTGTGCTTTGTTTTATCATCCCATTTATAATTTTATTTTTTAAATGATTTTCATTATGAACAAATTTCTGTTGTGCGGAATGCACACGTTTAAAGGACTTTTCTTACGCTTTGTTATTGTGCATTTTCACAGCCGAGTTAATGCATTTTTGATTAGTCTCACACAGGGATCAGGTTACTAGAGTCGACGCTGAACAAATTTCCCATTTCCATACCTAGGCAGAAATTGTGACGTAAGACAAAGCCACAGCTACAAACCTCCTAAATGCTGTGAATTACCTTATACATTGCAAAATCAGGTATAATGCACTGCATTTTTGTTTATCAGACACAATTTATGTATTATTTGCGATTACATAGAACAATTAAAAAATAATTAAGATGTAACTCACACACACACACACACATATATATATATATATATATATATATATATATATATGAATTGTCCTGGTTATACACAAAGAAAAACAGAAAACAAATATTGCTGCTCTTTTAAGTGTAACACCATTACTTTCTGTTATGAGAAAGATTGTAAGAAGGTTTATATCGTCCATATTCTTTCATCACCAAAAGAGCTTAGTCTGTTTCAACAGCGCTCCAACTACAGTACTTCGTGGGTGGTGCTCGTGAAAAAGGCCCCATCCGTATAGTTTGTGTACTTACAGTGCCCTCTAGTGGCAACAAATGCCTATTCCATTGATTAGTTAAAGCAAGGTTTCTCAACCCAGTGTTCACGGACCCCCAGCGGTCCACATTTTTGCTCTTTCCTAATTGCCAGGGACTGGGTTGAGAAACACTGACGTCATTTTTTTCTGTATTAGGGAAACAATGGTTATCACTGCATTTATTATGCTGTGCGGCGGTTTTCTTTGTTATGTAGTTTCTTTCATATAATCAACTCAAATCGGGTTTTGTTTACTTAAGTGTGTTTACTTAAAAGTCATACCATGTACAAAAAAGTCAAAAATGTACATTTATGTACGTAATCTGTCACTTTTCTGTGTTTATATTGCAAAATATCCTCATTTAAAATTGTATCCGGTAAACGCATAGTTCTTTGTACAATAAACATTCAGCAAAATCTAAAGTCAAATATGTGGAGAAACATATACGTTCAGTGCATTATGTATATTGCATATTAGTATCCTACAGCAGTTTCAAGTTCTTTATCAGCCAACAAACAAACAAACAAAACAAAATAAAGTTCTTTTAACACCTGCAGTTGGTTTGTTTTATTTCAACTAATTTCCTAATACATTGGTTACCTAAACTTGATAAAGTAGACTTTAAAAATATTGGTGTTTCACTGTATAGTTTGCCTGGTCCTAACTACATATAATTTTAAATGTATGACTTTCGGGTTAAGGTGAAAATGGTCATGCACAAAGCAATGTCGTACGGACAGGGCAGAAGGGGGATCGAGTTTCTATTATTATTATTTGCATTACGCTTATTATACTTGTGCTATTGTTTAAAATACGCGGTTTACTCATATTACGCTACTGTTGTATCAGACCTATAGGTATGCCATCGGCACGTGATACAACTGCACGCGCAAATCATCCGATGCAACCTCTGTCTACCGCTTTTATCCAATACTCAGAGGCCACCTGAACGCAAACATGACTAAGGATGTTAATTTACATATCCAAATCAATCAGATTAAGTCATAAAACTCTGTCTGTGCGATTAATTATAGAAAAGAGACTGGGGAGGAGTCCACTTCACCTAGCCACTTATGAATTGATTATGCATTTGTTTTCCGTATGCATTTAAAACACTGATATTGGTTGCACTGCGTTCAATTTGAACGGGAATATAAATATTGCAAGCAAACCGCAGGTATGGCGACAATCGAATGCACATCAGAAGAGGAATTTAGCTGCGATTTAAAAGATGAAAAGACTGAAGTTTTAGGTGACTTGGAATTTAATACATTTGATGGGCTGCCATGGGCGGTATTTTGAACCTCTCAAGGAAAGAAATACACTCTCGGTTTGGAAGGTAAGGTCTAGGTTTTTGGACAATGTGGCCAACAGTCAGCTCCTTATAGTTTCTGGTGCTGCAAAAGCCGGGAAGAGCTCTCAGGTGAGTTCACCGTGTGCATAGATCAAAAACATAAAATAATAATTGATGGTTATAGACCTGTGTGTCTATTTCACGCAACATACATGTTCAGCATTTTCCAATATGCTTGTATCGGACCTAAGATAAAGGTGTGCATTTAGAAGACTTGAAAAAAAGGAGATTTAACAGTAGGTTTATTATTATTATATTATTCAACAGTTATATATACTGTTTTGTAATAAAAATAGATCTACGAGTTTATGGACTCACGATCCTACTGGAGTCATGACAGTTATGAATGAAAAATGTAATCCCTTTTCATAATTTTACATTACCAATTAATTTGCGCAATGGCGTATCTTAATACTCTCACGATGAATAATTTCCGGTTCAGTATGTGAGCGTAAGACCGTAGCCAAGGAGCTAACCTCGGAGGAGACCAAGGCTGTAATTATAATATGTATTGAGAGGGACACTGAGGGAGGGCCTCCCCCCAATATATTTTAAAATTGCGGCCTTACCTGGAGGATTTAGCGTTATCATAACATAGGCCTATCAAGTGTTGTTGTTTTACAGATGCGTTTATTCATCAGCCCGCTATACACCAGGATGTTACGGTGGTGTGCCCCCAGACCCACCATCAGTTGGCTGTGGACCTGGCTCTCCACGTGGCCGGCGACACGGATGTTAACGTCGGCCATGAAGTTGGCTACAGCGCCCCCCCTGGATAGCTGTTGTATTGCAGACACCGTGCTGAGGTCAGTAGCCTGGATTTGACCACCTTGAGCAGGCATAAATATTTAATTAAAAGTGCAAACTCCTTTTGCTGCAATCGTGTTCTCATGGGGGAAAAAAATAATTATAAAAGGGTCTCTGCTGTCCGCTGAATAACCTTGCAAGTGTTTAGCAAAACTGGCTGAGCAATTTGCAAAAGAAGTATCTAATGGAGAAAATATTGTCTTTGATCTTAAAGTCATATTGAGAAATTCTAACTAAAAGTACAAAGATTTTCAAAGATTCACCAAATATCAATGTTGTTTTTGGTACTTAATACATTAGGCATGCCTGGCTGTTATAGGTGCTGCACTGATGACATGCTGGTAAGGGAGATGATGGCACAACCCCATTGGAGTACCATGGGCTCATCGTCATCGACCAGACTCACAGGCGCACCGTGTGTACGGACGTGCTGCTGGCCCTGCTGATCTGCATCGTGCTGCGTAGACTGGAGCTCAGGGCCGTCATCCTGACCGGCCCCGCTGCGCCCGAGCGGCTGGCCTCGCACTTCACCGGCACTCCGCTCATTCAATTCAGGAGCTTCCAGCCGGTCGAGGTGCTGCATGGGAACGACTCCCTTCATGAGTGTCTCTGCTGCGCACCGCAGTTAGTGTTGGAGATCCATCACTCTGGAGAAGAGGGGGACATTGCTGTGTTTCTGACATCCGTACCGGGAAGTTCATGCCCACTCACAAGTTTTGCTCCATGAGTATTCTGTATTCAACAACTTAGGATGCTTTGCCTGTAATCAGAAGGTTGCTGGTCCAAATTCCAGGGTCAGATTGATTTTCCTGTTGGCCCCGTAAGCAAGGCCCTTAACCCCAAATTGTTTCAGGGACAGTCTCACCCTGCTTTCTCAAAATTGTATGTCACTGTGGATAAAAGCATCTGCTAAATAACAATAAGTAAATGGGAGTATTCCAAAACAATGCTTTTGCATCAGCGTTTCCCAATTCCATTACTATAGATTTTGACATTTCGGTGAGTATATAATTTAGTCAAGTCAATGTTTCTTTATTGTCATCTTAAGCTATGTCATGCATGAGTGTTACACTTAGATGAAATATTGATCTTGTTACACACAGTGTAAAATACAAAACAATAGATATAAATATGGAAACATATAAATAAGACATAATATGACATGGACGTAAGACAAACATTTGATTGAAACATGGAAATGAGCACGGAATTGAATGAACATGAATGTGCAGTAAATAAATAGAAAAATAATAATAAATAGATTTTAGTTTTTGTATTATGAGTGCTGTGCAGAGTCGGGTAAAGCTAGACCTATCAGTACAGCACAGAATCATGTCACATCTTAAAAACCTTATGAATTCTTTAAGTAGTGTAAATTGCACACTATGTAATTTTATGGTGGGTGATTTTAGTAGGCGATTAAAATGTGCATTAATGATAATGGAGAAGTGGCAGTGGAATAGAGTCCACATGACTGCCTGTTGTTTTTTGTGCCATCCCAGGAAGCCAACTATGCTCTTAGGGTGCTTTGCCAAGAGGCTGCAGGGCTGAGCATGTGTTTGGGGAGCCTGGTGCCCATGGCCATATGTCCTGAGCAGGCCTGGGACTGGCCCGTCTCTCCGGATGAGCAGATCAAGAGCAGGAGAGTCTTCCTCACCACAAGTCAGGCCGAGGACATGTTCTGGGCGGGTGACACCATTAAGTTTGTCATTGTCACTGGAGTGCAGAGGAAACTTGTAAGTGAAGATGCTTTATGCAGCTGAGTTTCTAAAGATGGCTATTTACGTTACCGTGTTATAGGTCTTGTTGATAACTCATCACACGTCACAGTTATTAAGAGGTCAGTCATTAATATTTAATTTCTGATCAAAACACAAAGAGGAATGTCTCTGGTCTGTACGAATAAGTTTTTGTTTCTAAATCCAATAACTTGGGTGAATCTCAATACCAAGAATGCAAAGACCGGTCTTGCGAACTTGTCTTCCAAGAACGAATTTGGGCCACAATGAATCACGAGATTGGTCTCATTTGGCAAGGATGCAACCGATGTATCCTTGATAACTGGGGCGGAGCAAGACCAGCATCTGGGGATTTTTACCATCCTCGGTACTTGTGTTCTTGAGTATTGGAACTAGTCTATGGCAATAGAAGATGATGTAAAATGGGTACACGAGAACACAAGTACGGTCAAGTACACATATTGAGATTCACCCCCTGTTAGGAGGTCAATTATGCTACTGACTGTGCATGACAGGCTTTTATTTACCGTTTGCTATCAGGCATATGACCCCCAGGTCAAGGCAAGCTTAGCTGTGAAAAAATCAGCCGAAGCAGAGCAGAACTGCGAAAGCAACTTATGGGTTCAACAGGTCAGAGGAATCTATGCTAGCCCTAACGAAACAGCCATGTTCAGTTTTTGCTCAGTATAAATTAAGCTTCACAGAATCCATTTGAATTAAAGAATATGAGTTAGAAATGAACATTAAGTACATACTTGAGACTAGGATGGTTAAGTAGAACATAATTTTCTGTAATTACAAATACTGATGCTCTACACTGCAAATAATTTTGTCTCTATTCCTACCAAAGTAAACACTAATTAAAGGCTGCCTCATACAGTTCAGTAGGTTATCTTGGTCATCGCAGTAGAAATGACCATAATTAGGGGAATACGAATCGGAAGTATTCTTTGTCCCAGGGAAATGCTTTCGTCTCTACCCGGAGGAAGTTCAGTTGCCTAGTGAGATTTCCCTGCCCCTCTTGGAGAGCAGACTCACACCCACTGTGCTTTTCCTGAAGAGAATAGAGTTCTGTGGCCTTGGGCACTGCGACTTCATAAACAGACCTGGTGAGCTGCAGTTCTGCCCACGCAATGTATGGTCTTATCATTTATGTTATTGTTTTTTTACGAACAGACAGTCATATAAAGCATTTTACACATTATACACAATAGTACCAGCTGGATATTTTTGCTGTTCAGGGTAAATGCCTTGCTTACTGCCATCAAACTCTTTCAGGTACTCAAGACTTGTATCAACAGCATTGTGTTAAAAAAGTCTAATACATTCCAAAAATGTTTAAAGCTTATATAGCAATAATCAGTGATGTCCCGAAGTGATATCAAGGGCTGATACAGGAATTTTTGTTATCTGTCATATGCTACAAACTTTCAAAATACAGGCTCTATGGAATTTTTTTTAACTGGAAACTCAAAGTAGCCCAACAGCTACCTGCAATGTCTGAAATACCCTCATTTTGAGCGGAGGCAAAAACAGGGTGTTGTTTAACACAACAAATTTTATTAAGCACTTGCAGGAACATCATAATGAAGAACGCTGCAGAATCGCAAGGCTTTCTCAGATGTAGAATGCAGCAGGTGTATGTGTATATTTAAATATTTATTAAAAGATTGGATAGGGACTCGGAATTGGCAGATATAAATATCGAATGGATCGGATCGGGGTATGAAAAAAGTGGATAAGGACATCCTTAGCAATAACACATTTGACTGTCTTTGTTAAGGTGCTGTGAATTAAACAGGACAGAACTTGAGTTCTTTCGTCCTGCTAGTCGACAGCAGGTGTTTACAGCACCGCAAGTTAATTTGGCCTGCGTGTGATGTACAGATGGGCTTATCACAAGCTGCTAAGACAAGCTTTATCTTAGCCCACAGGCCTCTGTCGACCTGCCTTTATGCAGAACATTCCAGCCAAAAGGATTTATCTCATTCTTACAGCTGCACAACACGTGGTATTATACAAAATGTACCTCAGCAAGCTGTTCACTGCGGTAAATCACAAGCTCAAAATCAAACTCAAAAGTGTGAGAATTTCTTTTAAGTTTATTTGGAAAATTTGGAAGTTTTTACAGGCTTGGATCTCAAGCAAAAAATTACTGTTCAAAAAACGGTGTAGGAGAAACAGTATTACAGAACAATTTTTATTATTGTGATAGTATTACCTTCCACAAACCTTAACCCATTCTACAAATTACACAAAATACTCATCTGTTCATGAGAATGGTATAATGACATTATGCAATGGTATAAATACCTTGTTTACAGCCAAAACCACTCTTCATGTCCAGAATTTGTCAAAACCTTATTATGTCACACAGGACCGGTCATCCATTAGGAAAGATATTGCTAGATTTTCTAATGGCTTTCCACTGTAGTTTACCAATTTATAGAGTGTATTTAGCTGGCCAAATACCATACAGAGTGACAGCTTCCTGTGGTTACACAATATAATTATAGCGTGATGGAAAAGGTTATGAGTTATAAGTATGTATATGTAATGCTTTTCTCCATGAAGCCTCCTTGATGCAGGCTGTGGAAGGGTTGTATTACCTGGCAGCTTTAGACATCGATGGGAACTTATTCAAGATTGGGATCATTATATCCAAACTTCCCCAGGATCCTTGGATGGCCACTGTTCTGCTGGCCTGTTGTAATGTGTGAACGAGGTTTACTCTGTTTAACATCTAAAACAGCTACAAGCAAGTCCAGCAGGACCCATGTAAGTGGCCTGTCTGCACACAGCCAGGCATAGTCGCGGTTTAGTATCCTCACAGCAATCTTCAACATATTGAACATTTTCAAAAGTGATCCTAAATAATTCAAAATGATCTTAGTGCAGGGGAATTGTGCCATGAAGGCAGTATAGATACTGCCTGGAAATTGAGTAATTCAGCCATTTAGATGAAGGGCAAGTACAAAAAAAAAAAAAACTGAATGGTAGCCTGCTGAAAAGTAAAAAAAATACAGTTGGAAAAAAATTAAGTTTCACTCCTGGATGTATAGTAGCAAAAGAAAAAAAAAAAAAAGACTTCAAAAATACTCATTCTTGGTTACGTTAAGTGGTGTCTTTCCCTCTTTTGTTTATTACAGATGTAAATCGTGAGAAATGGTGCCAGGGCTGCTCCCTGAGCTGTTTTGGGCGATGGCATTCAATTGGAACCGTTTGCCACACTGAGACGACTTGAGCCTCTGGCACAAAGGCCAACATACTGAACATTACGAAAGCTTTGATAGCCAGTTTCTTCGTGCAGGTAAGTGCCCCTAATTTTTAAGACAGAAGTTAGCAGAAATATTCCCACATATAACAAGCACATATTGGGAATAAAAAATGTCTACAAATAAATAATTTTCCAATTCAGTAATACAGTACTTGCCAATAGATGAGACTTTATTGTCATTAAGCTCGCCAGAGGTGCGGATAAGTGCGGTAATTACTTTACACTCACACAAGAGCATGTGGCCCAGGTACACCCACTTTCCTTACTGGACCAAGACACAGAAACTATCGGAGTGGTTGCTGTTACACGAATTGACCCTGTCTAAGAACAACTGTATCAGTACAGTCTCTGCAATCCTGCCAGGGCTGCAAGTCAACAGACTGCTTCCTGTTCACATATTACTTTTATCAGCAAAAAACACTTTCTCCTTAAGGTTCCTTCAGATAGCCCCAGAGTACTTCTTTTACAACCTGCCCCCTAGTGACAGCAAAATTACACTGCAGCACATTTCGGACATCAGATCGGTATCCAGCAAGCCTGAACAACAAGACCAAGACGGTGAAGAGCATTTTACACAAGCAGAGAGTGAAAAAACGTCTTTGTGAGAGATGTGTGATAGAGTGGCCGCTGTGATCTCAGAAGCGGTGGCCTTGGAATTGTACATATTCTCAGAGCCCAGTGGTATTCAAACTGTGGGGCATTAAGAAATTGCAGTGGCGTCACAGGTGGGGGGGGGGAACAGAAAACTATTTGTGGGGGGTGTAAGTTGTGCGCATACCTATTTTCAAATTGCAACCTTTATAAACATTAATAATAGAGACTTGAGGTGCCCCAAATTTCCCCAAACTTTGATAAGCTGTGTGCGGGGGAGCAGGTGGATATCCTTCCTATTGAGCTGCAAGATGAAGTGTGTGTGTGTGTGTGTGTGTTTGCCTCTCTGTCAGTCAGTCAGTCACTACACTACTTTTATATTTTTAACCTATGTGAAGCTGTTACACTTTTTTAGAGCTAGATTTTTTTAAGCCATTCATTTGAAAGGCATCACAATAGCACTCCTATTACGAAATAATACAAGTTTAATACTTGTAGCACTGGACTGTCGTATTGCTTTTTTTTTATAAACTGTAAGTTGTATGTGAGAGTCGCACGTTATTGTAAGACGTAATTATCAGCATGACACCTTTTGATAAATCAGGGCAAACAATTTAGGTATTAAAGGTATTTTAGAAGCATAAAAATGTCAGCTAAAAAAGTGTTGACCTGCAGCCTCACCTTGGTTGCAACTACCTTCAGTTTGTGATACTATGAAAAATGCACGTTTTCTACATCACATTTTCCAAAGATTTACACTACAAAATGGTACTCACACCCTTCTAGATTCAAACTTAAGGCCTGGCGCAGAATTACCCCATGATTGCCGATTTGTTCAATTCTGCCAACTCACTGCGCTTGGCTTTGCATCAGCACAATAGAGTGTAAGGTTTGCTGTTTTTTTTGGACAGCCTAATGGAAACAAGATTAAAGATTTATTTTTAAAGATTTTTTCAATATTAAAAAAAAATAAATAAGTGGGCAAGCACCGGCCACCAATAGCATAGCAAAGATCTCTGAATGATTCTCCAAAACAAGCCTCCGTACAGGGCTGGGGAATGATACAAGGAAATATCCTTCTCATGCGTCTGAACCCTCAATTACACAGCTGTAGATTTTTCCAGAAATATACTCTCAATACAAAATGGAACAATGTATAACAAATCACATTCAGACTTTTATTTGAAATGAACAGCCTACCAGCGTACAAACAATACTATGACTGAAACAAGTCCATCAGAAATATTTGCATGAAATATTCCTGAATATTGCACTTTTTTTTTTTTTAAAAAAAAAGGTCATTTGTAATAAATATTGGTTTTCAATGGAAGCTTTAGGGTCTGTGACAGTTCATATATTCAGATTACGTCATGTTGTTGAATGCATGCCGTTTTTCACTGCAGTGCAATTTTCATAGATTCAGGTAGATCAGAGAAAGAAACATGTTCTTCCTTTAATATTCAGCTTTACAAAAAAGCAGATACTGATTTTTCACCCCTACAATTAACAAGGGTATACAGCATTAGACTTATTATACAATTGCAGACAGTCTGTGCAAGGCACTGCAGGTGAAACTGAAGTATGTATATTTGTGCATGTATCATTTTTAGAGTGTGTAAAAAAAATACCAGGGCCTCAGATGGATGGATCATGATGTGATCATTTTCATTGCGGTGCTACATTGTCAGTACAGTCAGACTGATGGCTGAGCTGCTCGAGCAGCTCAAGGTATAGTGCCACCCGGTGGAGGAGTGGGGACGCCTTGTCAGCACGAAGAAGTCTAGAGTATATCTGTTTGTATATCTTCACTACTTCTTCCTCTTTGGTACCACTAATAATTGGGGAAAAAACAAGCATAAAAATAATCTTTGTAAAAATTCATTTGAAGTGACAGTTACTGAGAGTAATTTAATATTTCTAACATGCCTTGAATTAATTTAAGCAAACGACAAACCATTTCAAATATACTACTTACAAAAGGCTTGTATCTTTTTTTTTTTAACTGGGAACTTTTAATTAAATGCAGGTTTTTAACATGTTTACTGTATATGGGAATCAAAGGGGAGAAACAAAATTTATATAATAAATCCTATAGTAGCTAACTTCCTGATTCCAGATTCTTTGAGAAACAGAAAAGATTCCACTGCTAAGGGAGTTATTACAGTTATCAAAAAAGTGACTTTAGCACTATGGTACATAAATTACAGTGGATCTAAAAACAGTCCACACACCGTTATTGAAATTTCAGGTATTTTTGTTATATAAAGCCAGAAAACAAGGTAAATCATGTCAGAATTTTTTTCCATTTTTAATGTGACCTTCGAAAAATGAGAAAGCAAATTTGCAAGATAAAATTGAAATGGCACACCTCTGCAACTAATACTTTGTGGAAGCCCCTGTTGTACTTGTTACAGAAGTCTTTGTGAATAAGCTTATATCAACTTTGGAATAAAAGTACAGCCGGGCTATGCAAACTTCCCTGCAAAGAACTTCAAGCTCCATCAAGCTGCGAGGGAATCACCTGTGCACACCCTTTAATAACAAAGGATGTGTTCGAGGTACACTCAAAATCGTGTGCAAAAGGAAAGATCAGGGCTGCCTTCCAAAGTTGAAGGCAGGCTAAGGAGAAAACTTTGCAGTGATGCTACCAAGAGGCCTACAGCAACAGTACAGGAACTGCAGGAATTACTGGCAGGTACAAGTCACTCCTTGTATGTGACAACAATCTCCCATGTTCCGCATATGTCTGGGTTATGGGTAGGGTGGCAAGATGTTAGAAAAATACATTCAGATCACACCAAAGCATATGGAAAATGTCTAATGGTCTGATAAGACAAATGTTGAACTCTGAGGCCTTAATTCTAAGAGATATTTTGCAGCAAAGACAACTTGACTAAATCGCTTAAAGAACATCATGCCTACTAGGAAAGCTGATGGTGGCATCACTATGCTTCAGGGCATCTTTTCTAAAGATGGGACAGGGACTCGAGTCAAGATTGATGGGATAATGACTGATCCCAAATATTTTTTGGCAAAAATACCTGCTGGCCTCTGTCAGAAGGCTGAAGATAAAGGAATTTCACTTTCCAGTGTCATATCAACCCAAAGCATGCATCCAAGTGCACTAAGCAATAGCTTCAAGAAAGGAAGATAAAAGTCTTGGAACAGCCCAGTCAGAAAGCAGATCTCAGTCATATACAAAACCACTGAAAGGACCTAACGAGCACAGGTAAGCCTCAGGAAATCTGAAAGAGCTTGAATTTCTTTGCAAGGAAGAATGAGATAAAATAGTGAATTCCAGGTGTGCAAACCTGACGGACTTATTCATGACGATTTACTGCTGCAATACATGTAATAGGTGCTTCCATTAACATTAGCTGGGGGGGGTCAATTTGGTTGATCATTGTAATTTCTTAAGTTCACATTAAAGATGACATGTCACAAAAAACCTGCAATTTCACAGGAAGACTGAAAATGTCCACCTTTTGACATTCATATCATTGTTCTCTTACCTGGGCTTGCGCTTGCTGGTCGTCATCAGTTTCACCAAGTGAAGTAGGAGAAAAGAAAAGCTAGGCTCAAAGACGCTGATCAGTTTCAACACTTCCTGTGTGTTGATACCAGAGGAGCCAGTGCTTTCAGGCCCTGGAGCCTCACTGCTGTCCCCCATGTTAGCCTGTAACAAAGACATGGAGCGCTTGTACTTACAAAGTGGCATGTGCAACAGGTAGGTAGTAAACTTCTACAGGTTACTAGGTTACAAAACATGACACTGCTACATACCACTTTCCCTTCGTCTTCCAGCTCTTTGTGGATGAGCTGGAAGGCATGCCGTGTCTCTGTCATGATTTCTAGAGCTCCTGAGAGGGTCTTCAGTTTCGAAGAGATGCTACTCTGTCCTATGAACAAATATTGAAGCCTTGAAGAACTCACTCATTCACAACCTCTCAACAGGCAATACCTTAATGAGGTGTCACACATCATATGCTTCACTGGTGAAGTAGATTCGGTTTCTATATTCAGTCCAATATACAGTCTACTCTTCAAATGCATGCCAGCTAAACCATACCTCACATACATCATTAAATGATTTAAGTTCTGAATTACTATTGTAGCTAATATTTTGTTCAGGCGATTTTTGTTTTATTTAGGCAATTCCCATT
The DNA here is from genome assembly GCA_011763525.2 of Mormyrus iriodes. Taxonomy (NCBI): domain Eukaryota; kingdom Metazoa; phylum Chordata; class Actinopteri; order Osteoglossiformes; family Mormyridae; genus Mormyrus; species Mormyrus iriodes. The sequence continues at coordinate 8,828,858 of JAAGVU020000061.1, forward strand.
TTCTGGATTAGCAATATACTATTTGAAATGTATGACATAACAACAATAGGCATTTTAGAGAACTTATTTTTACTGCAATTAGTTTGACGTCTATACTACTGTATGTAGTCTTCGTCCAATCAGTGCTCACCTGCCATCTGGAACTCTGCGAAAGCCACCCTCTCCAGCTGGACCCGCAGAAGCTCACAGGGGGCGTCCCTCAGGCTGAGGAACAGCTGGACAGCTTTGCCATAGTGGAGCTCTGCCAGAGTGCGGTGCTGCTTCCTCAAATGCTCATTCCCCACCTGAGAAGAGCATGATTACATGGGAGACTCCAAACAAAACAGGCGGCCATGTGCTACATTTCATATATTCGTGTTTGCTCATTGTACCATTGCTTATGCAAATGATCAGCAAGTATAAAACGCAACATGCCAAACTTTGGCCCTGGAGAACGACATAAGGTGCTAAACTGTAGTTAACCCGTGTTCTTAAATGTTTTATGGAAATAACAAAAAAATGACTGCATCAGGGTTCCGGTTCTGGAGGGCCAGTGTGTCACACTTTGCAGATGTCCCTGTTCAAACACAGCTACTAAACCTGGCAATTGGCTGGTGAGCTAAATAAGATGTGACTAAGCAAGGAAATCTGCAAAGTGTGTTGCAAACTGGCCCTCCAGAACTAGAACTGAAGGACCCTGAACTAAATGGAAACCTGCAGGGTCTCTCAAGCGTCAGACAATATAACACATTTAGCAAAAACTCTTGGACCTCCAGAAGACAGACTAGACAACTCTGAGCTAAAAGGGCACGAAAGAAAGCCCACACCTGGTTCCGGAAGCAGCTATGGTACATGGACGCCAGTCGGTGATGAATGGTGGCAGCCCTGTACTGGTAAAGCGGCTGGCGAGCAGACTCCGTCTGCAGGTCACAGTACTTGAGGGATTTCATCATGGCCTCTGTCACCTCCCTTTCAATCTATAAGCAAAAATATAAGGAGAAGGCACCCCGTTAGGTGAAGTACTGTGTTAGGTACAATTTTATTGACTTAGACTTCAAGACGATCATTTTGTCACCTGCTCTTGGGCCTTTCTTGACAAAGGGGCATAGTCCTGCAGCAGGGTGGCCAAGGTGAAGTAGGTAGTAGAGAGCTCCCAATTGACAGAGTCCCACACAGCTTCATGACCTTCTCTGGTGCCCAGGGACTTCATGGCCCTCAGGTAATAACTGACGCCCTGCAGAAGAACCACCAGCACCCTTTCACAGAGTGTTCTTATGACAGACACATGTGCGCACATGGACCAAACATCACATACCAAAGGTGGCAACGTGGAAGTTAAGCAAAACTACCAGAATGATGACAGAGTTTAATACCATTGCTTAACAGATTCTTAAACCTTACTATTTATTTTCTTTTATATAAATACACTTATAAAGAGGAAATATTTTATTGAAGGAATTAAGGAAAGGTTTTTTTGTTCTAGGTACTAGTACAAAGTCACTAGGAACACTACAATGCTATCTAATTTAATGGCCCTTGGAAATACCTTGTTGTAGTATAGCGCCTCCTCTGGGGAGAATTCACCACGGCCAACATCTGCAGAGACAGCACAGTGAGCCTGAGCACAAATGCGCATCAGCCTGCCTGTGTTACAGAGGAGTAGTGCCATGTTTGTGCTATCGTTGATGGCCTCAAAGTCCTTCAAGCCTTTCTCGAAGAAGGAGAAGCTCTTCTTCCACATCTCTTGCTCAGCTGCTGACACAGACCTTTTCACTGTAGAGAGAAAGTATTCACTGAATCACTGTAGGGCACTCAAGCCCAAGCATTTACCTGGAATCATTAACCAACAAACTGCCCACCTTCTTTCTCAGTTTGCATGGCCGCTGCCTGGTTCATGTAGAAGACGCCCATCTCATTGCGGATGTTGCCCAGCCTCTTAAGGACCTGGGACAGTTGATTCGGACGAAGTGTCTTCAAGTTGCTTGAGGTAAGAAGCTCAAATGCTGCCTCGTAGCACTTACAGCTGACAAACAGCTGATACTCCGGGTCCATGGCTAGATCCGTAGCCATATTAAAAGCTGAAGGACAAACAATAGAAAATGTAAAGAAAGAAAGAGAAAAGAAACGTATTTTTCATAGTTACAGCTAGAAAGTAAAGTTGAAGAAGGCTGAAATCAACAGCTGGGTGAAATGGCCTTCTGTCTGAGTAGAAAACATTGCTAGGCCTAATACGTAACATCAAGAGTATATCTTTCGGATGTTTGTGAGTATTGAATGTGATTTGAGTTGTGCAATTCGGTCAATCGGCAGGTGAATCAGAGATAACTAGGAGGCCAGTCCAAACCAAATCCAGTATGCAACAGACTACCAGCACCTGATAAGGGGCACCCAGACTACACAGAACATACATCTGAATGTCCACACCTTGGCAGCTGCACTCGCGATGCAAGCTGTGCAGAATCTCCTGGTCCTCCTTGGTCTGATAGTTGTACTCCTCCAAATAAGCAGCACGACTGCTGGCATTCTGGGCCAGCATCAGCTGGATGTCCCCACACAGGGACAAACACTGGCTATGGAATAGCAGCACGTCTGGATGTAAACTGTTGCTCACAGAGCAGTAGGCATCTGTAAAGAGAAACACTAGTTAGAATTCAAAGAGAAAACCACCCTAGAATGTTCTGCCTGTTGTTGACATGACTCCTCTGAACATAAAAATACTATACAAAATAGAGGCATATTTGGGCTAAGCTGTGGACTCCAAGCAGGCCAGTGGTAAGAATGAAGATCCTACTCACCCAGTTAATAAAAATAATGTTTTATACAGTCAAACTTTAAAATGGTGTAATTGCTCTATGACATTACTTTAATCTAGGTAGGGCCCTTAATCTATAGTTACAGTATGTGAGCTTTAACAGTTAGACAGCTGAAAGACTTAATAGCCTTTGATCTCCTCATCAGTCCCTCCATGCTCCATTAATCACATGACCAACAAGCTGAGCACCGACTGACCGTGACACTGCAAGGCCAGTTTGATGTAGCGCAGGGCCCGGCCATATTTCAGCAGGTTGGTGGCCGCTTCCGAAAGGACATAGTAGGCCTTTGAGGCCTTCAGGAAAAGCTGGAGCTTCATTCGATGCTGCCAAGAGCCCGGAATCATGCCAGAGCGCGTTGCGTGCTTGATGTCCTCCTGGCAAGGGCCTGCTGATTCCACAAAAAGGACAAAAGGAGTTTTAATAAGAAGGAAAAGAAACAGGGAAAACAAAGCAATACCATATGCACTACCAGAGATGGGATGCAAAAACCAGACCAAGATTCTGTTTCAAGCAGCCAGTTCAGTACTCTGTGACTGCGACTCTTTAAACTAAAGTGGTTGATTGAAACAAAATCCTGGTCTAGATTTTTACTTTCTGGACCTGAACTTTCCACCTCTGTACAATACTACTCTAAAAAGATTAATATTTCACTAGTAAATCTTCACGTTATTGATATGCGAAAATGATTTACTGTTTTCAAAGGTCCCGTATCACTGTTGCTGTCATCATAAGCAGCCTAGATGTACGTTTGCTCCTATTCTTATACTATACAAAAGAACAGCGACAAGCATTTTTATGAACTGCTGTAGTCTTCATCCGGCTCCAAGGGAAAAAAATCAGTGGATTTAAATTTGCCTTTGAGAAAATGCTTGCCTCACCTCTATCCAGGAGAAGGGAAATCTCTTTTTCTACAGCATTCTGCCCTGTGCTGTCATTCCCCTCCTCATACTTCAGAGGAATAGGGGTATTGGGGTCGGCGGCCGGCAGATCACTCTCTTTCTTAATACTGCCGTCTACTGCTTTCAAGCCCTGTACACACCCAATAAATAAATCAGATAAACTGTAAATTTTGACTGCTAAATGTTTTAAAGAGAAAGATAATGAGAAATGAGACACTAACCTTTAACACATAGCTAAGAACATGGCGACAGCGTTCCTCTTTGTCATGGGAAAACGGGAATGCATAGTTTGGCTGCAGAAGACGTCAAGCTTTAACTTTAAAGTACTAAGTATTGGGTACATACAGATCAGTAAATAAACAGTTCTTCGAATCCTACTTAAAAATGTCTAAATAATCAAGTATTTTAATATTTAATATTAAATAAGCCACTCATATCCAAGGTGTCAATTATCCTAAATTGTTTGATTTTGGTTGATAATCCAAATACAAATCAATTCAGTGTCTACTGCTCTGCTACATTTATAGCAAAAGTCCCAATACAAATAAAATCTATAACCCCTCCTGTATAATGGAAATCCTTCTAACTTGGAACTTCAGAAATTGCACCAGAGTTTTGTTTTTAAAAATGTTTTCTTTACACAACTGATCGTGTGATTCATCTCATAAAAAAAAATTCTAAAAGAGAGAATACTGTAAAATTATCGGATTGCCCGAATACATCAAGGCTAGTGATACAGCAAGGATTCACTTACGCGAATCTGGTCCGTGTACTTGTACTTCTCTGGAACTGAGAGTTCAACCACCGATTTAATCACAGCAACAGCCCTACTGACATCCTGCGGTTCGGAGCAGGCACTATAGGAGCCATTCTCGTCACTGTCTTCTGGCAGATCATCGTCTTCCTCCTCTTCGCTGTAGCTGTCTTCCGAGCCACCTCCCCGAAACGACTCCCCACTGATCTCCTCAGGGGAATCATCAAGTTGGAAAAGCTCAGATAGCATGTAGTTTGCAGAGGTAATAATCTGGGCAACAAACAATAAAAAAAACCAGCTTAATAAGCAAGTCTGTTCTGGTTTACATAGAAAAAAATTTATGATTCTCAGATCCCCCAAGAGGATGCCAAGGCCTAATTTGAGTCACACGCCAAGTCAAGACTATCCTTACATTTTATGAAGAGACAACCAAACCCACTTACCTGAGGATGTCTTTCCTGGTTCAACAATTTAATACAGTTCAGGAGGAGAGTTCTAATTGTGCCATAGTGTTTCCTGTTCTGGTTCTTCTTCATCATGTTGCTGGCCACTCTAAAGGAAAATAATTCACTCAGGCGTGGATACCACCCCAAAGTGACCTCAACCAGGTCTGTCCAGAACATTCTTGCACAAAAATGCTTGGTGAACATCACAGAGATTTCTAGTCATAAGACAAGAATTGGCTTATTATCTGGATAATCCAAACCAATTCTGAATAATTAAACATTTGAGTGCTCACCATTAAAATAAGTATCCAGAACTAAGGCTGACAGATAAAAATAAAGTAATTCTACTATTAAAAAAATTCCTAACTAAAACAGCCAAAGCAGAGGGCAATGCAACTGACAATATCCCAAAGTAGACTGATGTACACACAAACAAGGACAAATAAGCCAGTAATGATGGTCGCTGTGTGGCTCAGCAGGTTAATATGCTGTGCCTGTGATTGGAAGGTCGCAATTTAAATCCCAGGCTTACCAATTTAGGCCCTCGAACAAGGTCCTTAACCCCAAATTGCTTCATGAACAGTCTGTCCCTGCTTTCTCTGAAAATGTACTAAAAGCATCTGATAAATAAATAAATTGTAATGAGCAGCTAACTATTATTCCAGAAAAATGGGCAATGCAGAGTAGAACAGCAGGCTGACACTCCTCTGGGGGAGAAACTCGGAATGGCAGTAATGTAAATAAACTTACTTGTAAAGTAGAACAGCCACAGGCAGAGTAAAGGGATTCTGGCATTTCTCCTCTGCTGCTTCCTCACACAAAGTGGTGAGATCATACAGCTTCACAATGTCACTGCCACTGGCTGCAAAACATGAAGAAAAGCAGGCTTATTACTTAAGAATAAAATTTGTGTGAAATGATCTAAGGTGGTCATCCTTGCATTCCATACCGTATATTCATAACTTTAAGTTTTAAAAGAAAAGGTGAATACCTATTGAGCGTAAACTGAAAATGATCTTACACAGTACAAAAAAAAATCAAAGATAGCAATGGAGAAGTACGGCGTAAATATCAATTATGGGTGGAATTATCAAGTGTTGTCAACCAACAACACTAACATAACAGTTTTGAAGGATGGGTCCCCATGCAATAAATATTAGGTACATGAATATTTCAGACAGCACCGCACACCTTTAAAGAGCCAATATGTATGCCCTTCTCTGGCACAGTTGGACTTGAGAAATGAAAGAATGTTCTGGGCAATGTCTTTCACAACTCTGGTGGAAAATGTGGAGTTTTCCAGATGTGGGATGTCTTCAGTTTTTATCATCTCATATTTCTGTAAAGAGATACAAGTTATGTACAGGCATCCAACACTGTCAAACTCAATAAAATAAACTTCAGACTAAAAACTTATGCCGGAGTCTTACCTGTACTATACCATTGACATGAAAGCACATGACAAGCTCTGGGACATTACACATCAGATTGTCCAGCCAATAGTCTATACCAGTCAGAACATTAATTGGCTTATTGTTATCCCTGAAAAAGAAAAAATTATTAGTACGCTGAAATCTACCAATAAAGCAATGCTGCAAAACCTTGCCAATGTTTCAAAGACCATATGAACTATCCTAGATGTTGACCCAAAACATTGGCTTATACAGTAGGTGATACTGACCTGAGACGCAGACTGACAGCTGGATATCGCCCTCCACCAAAGATAGGCATGTTTGACCCCACCAGCATATGAATGTCTTCAAATGTCCACAAAATGTTTCGAGCAAAGTCATTCCGCAGACCCTTGGAGATTAAATTAGTACAGAGCACGGTTGTAAACATCACCCAAGAAGTGATATTGTAATCATGCAAATGTAATCAAATGCAGATTATGCCATACCTGACTATTTTCCCCTTCATTAAAAAGTGTGGGAAGGTTCTGCTCTTTAGTGACAGAGGCTACGTGACCCAGGGCGTACTTGTTTTCCATAGAAACGCTCTCCTAAAAGAACAAAAAAAATAGCTAACATAGTAAGCAGGAGAATATCAATATACTTACTTCACCGTGCTTATGTTTTCGCGTGCCCGTTTCCCGTCATCTTCCAGTGCCGAAATACAGTTCCAATACTCAAGGACAGAACTACAGAGGATGGTAAAAATCCCCGTATCTTGTTCTTGCCCCATCCCAAATATCAAGGATGCATTGATTGCATCCTTGCCAAATAAGAACAATCCCATGATTCATCGCATCCCAAATTTGTTTTTGAGAGGCAAGTTAGCAAAACCACTCTTGCCAACAACACAGATATGATCTATGCTTTCTTGGTATTCAGAATCACCGAGGCTGTGGCTCTGCAGGTTAGAATGAGTGATCAGAAGTCATTGGTTCAAATCCCATCCTCAGGAGAGCAATGCCACCCCTGTTGGTCCAGGGCTGCTGGACACTGGCCAACCCTGCACGTTTATCCCACCAACAGTTTTGGGCATTTCAGGTGCAGAAGTTACAAATCCAGACCAAGATTTTGTTTCTACCAATGAGTTGAGCATAGTCACAGTCACAGAGTACTCAACTGTTTGGTAGAAACCAAATCTTGGTCTGGATTTGTAGCTTCAGGACCTGAAATGCCCAACACTGGCCCCCAAGTCACTCTACGTGCATCTGTCTGTGTGTCACATGGAAAGTAAGATAAGACAGGGGAAGACTACCCAATTTCCCGACAAGGACGAATGTAATACTACACATACTACACTATACTATACTGTCACTATACTACAGAACCCCCAACAGCTAATAACACGACAGGAAAAGCTGGGTCCCACACATACCTCTTTGGGGGTGGTGGATGTTTCTGAATCAGAGGAAGAGCTGGTAAATGTAGCTGGCCAGGAGGGTCCAGGTCCACACTCCTTCACTCCTTCATCATGGCCGTTCGAGTCTGCCGGAACGGGTTCCGCAGCCCCGTCACCATTAATGCTGGAAGTAAACCGACAGCCTTGTCACAGTCAATAAACTTAATATGCACTACAGTTGCATCCCAGCAGAGCTATCTGGTGATACAAGAAAATACTCTATGGCACAAAAAATGCCTTCTTGGATGATATCAGAAAACTATTGATACTTTATTGGACCCCATGGGGAAATTTTCTTTACGCCTCCCCCAACTTGCTCCCTGTAGGTGAGAGCAAGCTGGCTGTGAACCACCCACAGCAGCACCCAGGGAGCTGGGGGTTAAGGGCCTTGTTCAACAACCCGCAGATGTGCCAAGGTCAGGATTGAACCGGCTACCTTCCAATCACAGGCACAGGGGCTTAGCGCACATATCAGGTTTCACAATATGTACATCGATCATTTACAAAGCACGCTTTGAATGGTTTGTTTTAATATATAAGTAGAATAATTTAAAGACCTAACCTCAAAATCAAAATCCTACTACAGTTAGAGGTTAGGTCTTTAAATTATAACTGTACTAGGGTTTTGATGCATCGGTATGACTAACAAATAATTTCTGTCCAAACTGTGAATCATGCACAATTCAATCATTGGCCAATTTATTAGGATATTGCAAACCACCTGCTCCTGTAAATAGCAAATCATGTGACTACAACTCAGTGTATGCAACAAGCAGATAGGATCAGGAGGTTCAGTTACTGTTTGACTGAGCACTGGAATGAAGGATGTGTGATCTAGGTATGCCATGGACAGGAAAACTCCAGGCCTGTTTCCACATTATAGTGTCTGGTGGTTGCAGAAACTGGTGTGATAAACAAAAACACCCAGTCAATCACATTTACGAGGTTGAAAACCATGTTGAGAGGTCAGAGGGGAATAGCCAGACTCGTCAGAGCTAACAGTAAGGGCACAATGGAAAAAAAAACACCAGATCAGTACACGTGTGGTGTAGAGAATGGCTTCTCTAAATATATAACTGTACTCCATAAAGCATAAACTTTGGGAAGCAAAAATGGGTCCTACATACTACCAGCTACGTGTACCTAATACAATTTGTATTGAGTGTATATGCACATGTAATCATAAAGCAGTTTTGCAATAACAATAGTAAATGAAAGTTGTTAAATAGCCAATCACCTGGAAGCTAAGGTATGCTGTTCGTAAGCACAAAACATTATGGCAACTGGATTGAAAGGCAAATGAAAAATATGAGTGATACCCTGATTTTTATACTATAACCCTAATTTCCTCTGTCCCCAGTTCTGGAAAATTACAGAAAATGGGGTAAAAATTTCAATGTGATCTCAAGCAGGTCGTACTATTTGACTTATGCCAATGCGTCACTTAATCAACTGCTAGAAAACTTACCTATAATAGAGGAATTTGGATAAAATGGCCTTTTGGTACCAGTGTTCCTTACTCTTCTTTTTTCTTTGCCATTTTTGATCTACCAATCGCTGATAAAATTCCTTTAACCATGTCCAATCACCTGTCTGTAATTTATGGAAAAAAAGTTACTGTAAGCAATTTATTAGTGATGGCCAAATGAAGCTTCATGAACGTAAATATATTCTGACCCCATTACAGGGTGCTCTCTGTTCAAAAAAGGGCTCTAAGCATTCCTCAAAGCAAACCAAGAGCGCCATCTAGTGGGGTCAAAAAATACAGCAAATGGTTCATGACGCTTCATTTGGTCATTACTAGAATGTATTATTGAAGTTGACAATAAATGATTCTTTGTCCATTGACCCAAGAAAAAAAAAATGTTGTTCTACACATGGAGTTGTATTAAGACTACTCAAAAAAAACTTAAAACCAATATTTAAGAATGAAACACACCTGGGAGGATCTCATGAACAGCTCCTGAATGTCTAACTCATCAAGAAGAAGCGTCCGTCCCACACGGTGAACAGCCATACTGACATGGGATTTGCTGTATGGGATCTTCAACAGCTTCTTGATGTTCTGAGAAATGAGGTGAGGTGAGTTAATACTTATTTCCTATGTGACCAGGGTATAACCTGAGGTTTTAGCCAAATTATTGTGATGTCATACTTACTTCTGAGTCTGACACAACATCAACATCGTTCCCAATAGAGTCTATGAAATCATACGCCATCCCGAAACTGCGCAAAGACAAATAAAGCCAAAGCACTTTATAATATTTTATGAAACAGGCTTAAGAATTGATAGAAATGCCAAGCTTTGGTGGATAAATAAGATACAGCTCATGAGTGACGTTTGCAGCCTAAATGAACCTGCCTGGAGAAGGGCTTGTTCTTGCTGCTGGAGCCCAGCACAGTCGTGCCAGCAGGTCCCAGCTGTGAGCTCTCTCTTAGCCAGTTTGCAGGGGGCAGTTTCAGGTCTGTCTTCTCCTGCAGCAGTGCATATGTGGTCGGAGGCGGGGCGGCTGAGTATTTCACAACTGCCCGACTCTTTATCTCGTTTCCCAAGCATATTACTGCCTCCTCAGCATAACACAGAAAAAACAGAAAAATGTCAACTCACATCACAATTTTAAAAATCATTTAAACTATTTAAAACATGCAAGCATGCAAGTTTATAAAACAAAAATAAGCAGTGCCCATTGGACTTTAAAGATTTTAATAGCAGTATGCATCAGTTGCTTTATTACTAGAAAATGTAATCATACTGTGCTCTTCTGTTAATAATAGGAGGCTCAGTTGTCCACTGTGTAGACTGGTGATCTATTACACAAGACCTCATTTTATTTTCATTCCTATCATTGCAGTATATGGAATGCTACGCCTTACACGTTTATCTATAGCAATCAAATCCTACTAAAGGCATCGACGCCTTATGATGTCAGTATCCATTTCATACATTTCTAAGTAGCCAGTTTAATAGTGTTGCCGCTGCACTATATAAAACTAGCAGATCAACAACACAGGCACCGCAATGTATTTGTCTATTGCAATGTCAGTGCTTGTTGATTTAAAACTATTATTTTTGTTGTTGCGTTTATCAATAATAATAATAATAATAATAATCAGATAGCATATGATTAAAGCATTCAAATAATATCAAGCATCTTACCAACTAAGCCAGTCATGTCATGTGATGAATAAGTAAATAAATGTGCCGGCAATTGTGTTAGAAAAGCCGAGCAAAATGCCTAAATTAGCAAGCTACCTGTCTTCCATTCTCCAAACTGTCAACAACTTCTTCACTTCCACACACTGCTGAGACGGCCATTTGCGATCCGTTCCCCGGCGAGCTCATCTCCAGACCCCGTGCGAGCAGCCCCGCCAGCCGCTACCTCGGCTAGCTTTACAGGCTAACTGTTATTCCAGAGTTTTCCGCGGCAGCTTATTGGCCGGCTAGCAGGTTAGCATTCTTTACGTTTAGCATGCTTCCGGCAAAGCTGAGCCAAGCGGCTAGCCTCCGCAGAAACACAAAGCAGGCGGACCGAGTGCTGCTATAAAAATGTCAAAGCTACAGATGTGTTTTAATAAAAATAAAAACTGCGAACCTGCTGCTCTGAAAGTAACCATGCATAATTTCCAGACGTGAACCGGACGCACAAGTTACGTCACCTTTCAGTGACAAAGTAACGAGGATGTGGGAATTAGTCTAAACGCTGACCGCAGATCGGTTCAGTTGTGCATCGAATGACTTAAAAGCCTTTGGTTTATCTGACCCCGAACCAGTACCTCAAGGTACTGTTAATCTATGTTGAAATATGGGATCCCGAAAATACAGATTCCCCAATAATTGCGTATAAATACCGAAGTCTTTTTACTCAAAAACCTTGCGCGTAGCTCCACTTCCCACGACTGATAATATGTTTTCTGTCTGCAATGTAGGTTGAAAGCGTCATTTATTGATGTATTCTGAAACGTTGTTTTAAATTGCTAAATGCAGTAATTTCCTAACCACGCAATTTTTCTGTGTCCTAGTCGAATTGCAGTCGTATAATTGCCTTTTATTGTCATGGTTATTTTAAACATAACATCAGTATCACATAATGTCTGATACTGTAATGGAAGATGCAGATAAGGGTTACTTAGTGCTTGATCAATATCTATTGAAGTACTCCGACCAGGAAAGAACAGTGTTTCCATGGTTACACAAAACTACAGTACAGGTCCGGTTTTTGTAGCTCTCTGTTGTCAGATTCGTGCATATGTTTAAGGTAAACCGAGGAACATTCCATATTGTTTCAATTTGTAAACAGTAAACTTGGGGAAAAAACTTTTTAAAATTAACGTAAAATGACAAAAGGAGGTAAACGCTACTCAGGAATGGAAAATGATGGAAAGTGGGTAAGAATTTCATGGACCGAAAACGAGAACATCCGGAAAAAAGTGTTTATTATTATTATTATTATTATTATTATTATTATTATTAATGATAATAATGATAATAATAATAATAATGTTGTTAAT
>JAAGVU020000061.1:8888786-8910778 GCA_011763525.2 Mormyrus iriodes
GAAGTTCAAATCGTATTCAAATCGTGTCTTGAAAGACTTTCCCCCTGTTTCTGCCAAGATGAGCTCATGTGATCGCTGGAATGAAGGGATTTTGGAGTTAAGCTTTGCAACTTTTTTTTTTATATAGTCCTAGCTTTGGCTTTGGATGCACGTAACTTGTGCCCATGAACTGAAACGTGAACTAAAATTCTTGTATATGTTTTGCATTGTTATTGTTTGGGCCGCTGTTGTAGCGCCGTTTTCTCGTATACGCGCGGAATATGAAAAGGCACCCTTGGAGTTTTGAATGACTGATGTTTGAAAGCCCAACAGACCGTGTCCTTGAAAAGAGCCCTTTGTTTGTCATGGAAAGAGATGGGGTGCTTGCCTGAAGGAATAGGAACCTTACAGATGTGATCTGTTATTTAAGCTTGCTTTATGCGTTTTTTTTCTGTTTAGGCAGGGGTCTTATCTTAGTGTCAAAGTAAACTCTAATAGTAAACTACGATGCGCTTATTTGAAATGTTAAATTTTAATACATTGTTTTCCCTGCATCGAAGTAAGCACTGTTGCGAAAAGTTTTTAATGTACCAAATCTTTGATCTGTGCGTTTTCGCTACAATGTTTTTGCTACAACGTGCTATCTGAGGAAAATCCTCATCAATAAATAAAATTGCATGCATGCATCTGTAAGTGGAAGAATGTCACGCGTTTTTGTACGACGTCCTCTTATGTTTGCTAATTAGATATCACACTTGAGTTGTATAAAAGACGAGGCGTGCACCGTTTTATGTTTACATAATGCAGAAGACCTCATTGTGGACCTTGAAATGCTCCCTCTCTGATCCTTCTGCTTACGCTATACAGCGGCCACCTAATAAATCAAAGCTGCTGAACATTTCAGAAGAGACCTTTTTAGTCCTTGAATTATTTATCAGCATCCATCATTCAGACTTGCACCCCATTCAATGATTATGTATCGCAGCCTTCAAAGCCGGCGTGTCGCAAAATTTCTCTCAGTGATTATTATTTAAAGGAACTTATTGTGGTCCTTGGTTTTCAGAAAGCCCTTGCACGCCTTCCCGGTATTTCATTAGTGCGGCATGGAAATGCCGAGAAGGTGTGCAGGTCTCCCGTCTGCCACCCCCCCCCCCAAATTCGCTATTCGTTCGCTGGCTTAATGTTGTCAGACATGAAAGGTGTTAACCCTCCTAAACATGCACACACCCCCTAAAAGAAAGCAAGAGTGGTGGTTTGCATTAGCCCTTTTGATTTATAGCAATCGGTTTGTATTCGCGACATTTGCACAGACAGGCTGGACGGGAACCGAGAGCCGCGGCCCTGGGCTATGCAGACGTAAAGCCGATGTTTTCGTGCGCTAATACACCGGGGTTCGCGTGACTCTTAGCCGCACCCAGTGGGGTTGGTGAGGGAAGGAGGGCTGGAATTGAAAGGCCTTTTTAAGAATGGGCGGGAAGCAAAGAGGAAGGCAAGAAAAGTGTCCTGTAAAAAAAAATATCAGAGTTCTTATTCCACCAGCATTGCATTCAGGCATTTAATTGGTCTCCTCTGACTTCTGATTTATTTTTTTTGTAAAATGACAAACTGGTGAAGAAGTCGGGGTGGACAGGCTCTGACTCAGCAGAGCTTGTTTTTAGGGTGGATTGAGAGTGCTTTCCTTTGCAGCCACTTGTGGGATTCAATTCAGTGTTAATGGAGCTCAGCTGTAGCCATCCATCTGCAGGGCACCAACACGGAAGTGCATCTGATATGAAAAGTGAATAGGGATTCTTCTCATTCTTTCCCAAAATTGTCTGTGCTGCCTCAAAAGTCAGAGAAATGGCAAGAACCCTTCCAGCGTAATCTATGAGCTGTGTGTGTGTGTGTGTGTTGGATCAAGTCTAATTTATGAAGGCACCTTTTGAAATAACCCTGGAAAGCAAAGTACCATCTTTAACTGTACGTCTCTGCAAACTAGGTTAATTGGTACTAGATTCTATATTATATTCAGCAGATAGTCTTTTCTAAGGATTTACAGTAATAGGTCTGTCAGGAGTCAGTGTATGTTGGATTAGTTAAATTTCTTTTTACTTTCAGGAAACTGTTGTAAAATTACATTGCATGATGAAGTTGTTCAGAACACAATGCAGTATGATGGGAATCAAATTATTGCTTCAATACTCACAGTGAACTGATTAATCTACAGATTTAATCAAGAAATGGCAAAAATGAATCCCCTAAAGAACTGACTCAATGGTCTCTTTTCCTTAAATTAGCCCCCCCTCTGAAAAAAAAAAAAACAACAGTACATACGCACACTAGTGAACAAGGTTCAGATCTTGCAAAAAGTTTGTGAGATGTCTTCAGACAATTACTGTAACGACTTTCATGGGACAAACTAGCCAGTCTGCTGTCATTTGTACCAGGGGAACAGATTAAAAGCGCTGTTGCATCACACCTCTTAATGGTGAGTGTCAAGTTCGGCCTTGTTTGAACGGAAATTGCATAGTTGTAAAATTTGTAGTTGAAATCTATTTATTTTTTTTAAGTTGTGGGTGGGGGGGGAGGCGTGACCATCAAGGTTCAGGTATGGTCATGTTTTGAGAATACTCACTTAGTTCACCTGTGCCACATTTGAAATGATCATCTAACATTGAGTTTTATTTTTGCTTGTTCCCAGTTAGCATACAGAAACCGTTCTGCCCAACCCAGCTCGTATCCTATCTAAGACGCAGCACGTTTTGTTTTCTTTGTACTTCCCCTTGTGCCGATGCAAACACTGCTGTATTTTTCTACTTGTTCCTCCCTGTTTTTGTTAATCCCATCTCCACACCTGTCCGCAATAAATGTCCTATTCCCTGTTCCCATCCCTGCATCACATGGTTCTGCCCAGAGCAAATCTTATAATCCCGCCATGATGAGATGAATTGCATGAGTATTTTCATATGTAGTCTGCTTGCCAAGTATTTTGGGGCTGAGTACTTGGTAATGGCTAACTGGCAACAGGTGGCATGGTAGTTAATACACTACCATGTTAGACATTGCTTATCCTTTAGCAAAGAGAACATAGCTTGTATAGCCTTGGTCAAATATCCAGCTGTATAGACCTGCTTTGGATAAAGGATTGGCTGAGCTACAAAATCATAAATCTGCTCAGTGAGTTTTCCAGAAGCAGGTTCAGAAAAGCGCTTTCTGATGTCTATCTGTATTATTGTATTAATATGTATTCCAAATATTCAAGGGAAAATGCAGCGAATGAGAGAATGTTGACATATATTATATGTGTGCATTTAAGGGGATATTAGCTCAAATGTTTATATTTACTGGGCAGAAGCACGTGGATATGAAATCGGACAAAGGTTGCATGTTGCAAATATTTAATTTCTGTCTTGAATGTGAATGTTAGTTCCCTGTTCACTAGGGGAGTATGTTGATCATGACCATTAATTCCAAGAACAGGGCTGCTCTATAAAGGAAAGACCACCCCATGGTTGTGAGTCTTGTTTCTTGATACCTAGAACAAACAGGAGTGTATTCCCATGGGTTTTACTAGAATGCTACGCATGCTTCTTACTAATAACAGCTGCTTAGTCTCCCTGAGTTATGGGTTAGCTTACCATGTTCAAAGAATATTTAGTACAAAACTGGAAGAAATGGCTACTTTGGAAATTCCATGAAACATTATCGAATTTGAATGCTCTGAGAAGAATTCAGATTTAGTGGGATTAGGGCAGTGTGACAACACAAGCAGTGGTTTTTGGTTGACTGTTTAGTGTTTGCTTGCTTTCAAAGTGCCTAGCTAATTAGTGGGAGTTTTACTTACATAAATGTGTTCTGAGGGCAGAAGGAACAATGATTGTTTTAGAGATAACCAATCAGATTGTGCAGAAGGTGGGTCCAAGCAACTACAGGAGGTGGAACCAAGACATCTGATTGGTTGGTCCTGTCTCCTCTAGTTGCTTGGACCCACCTCCTCTACAACCTGATTGGTTATCTCCAGTAGCCAACCGTTATGTCTTCTGCCCTGAGGACATTTTTGTGTAACTAAAAGCGTCTAGCTATTGGGGTGCGATGGGTTTGTGAATAAATAGATTCAGGCAAATGACCAGGAGAAAAGTCTTGTATAGCAAATAAATGTTGCATATTTGTTTTCCAAGTAGTGCTTTAGGACCGTAGCAACTGAGTTCTTATTTCTGGATTTGGACAGTTTTGTATTCTACTCTGCAGCTGCATCAGTGTTTGTCAGAGTAAGACAGCTGCTGGAGGAAATTGCTGCTGTTTCACAGTGACTGAAATGGACTGCAGTTTCCTAAAATGGTTTCATCATCATCATCATCATCATCATCGTCAGCTTTCTGTTCTGAAATAGCCCTAGCTTATTACACCTACTTTTACTTTTGCTCGCCCATTGTCCCATACAGATTGGATCCTTCCGCTATACAGTAAGTATAAATTCAAAGTCACTCCAATTCTGGAACATTCCCTGGAGCGCAGGATAGCAGCCAGTCATCTGTCCTATACTGTTGACTAACCAGTAGCTGTGTTTTGCATGCAGCGATGCACGTCACATGCCATTTGATACGCTGTTGCAATTGGGCAGCCCAGCTGTCCTCACAATTTTCCCTCTACCGGAATGAATCATTTATTTGAAAAGATGAAACTATTTAATTAAGTGATTTTTTCAAGTTATTAAAAAATGATACAAATGCAAGGCACTTGACTAGGAGGGAAATCCAGTTTTGGAAAAATGAAATGGGGGGGGGGGGTTTAGCAGTCATGCTGCATGCCGGAGTGGCTACCATCCTACTGAACAGAGCCCATGCAGGGAGCCACTGAGCCAGTGGCCAGTGGGGTAGACAATGTGACAAGCATGTGCTGCATGGTGCTTCTGTATCGTTGCAGCCATTGGTGTAGCCACCGATGTGGAATTTTGTTATCGAGGTTTTGTCCGGTTGAAGTGTGGACTCTGGTCCCATCTTTCCTGGTTTCTCCCACCTGGTGATAAGAGCTGTTTGTCCTGGCTCCAGCAGAGAGGAAGGGGCACTCTTGCGTGGAGAGTATTGACACTGGTAGGTTGTGCCAGTTTTTGCTGTTGTTGGTAGGTAGATGGTCAGAAATAAGTGACGGTACTAATATTTTTAATTTTGTTTTATTTTTATTTAAAGTATGTTCTAAATATCTTCTAATGTCAGATTTTATGCTTGCCCTCAGAGAAAGCCCGTTTATCTTTTATAGCTGGGAATTCTAAAGCATTCTAGTTTTAAGTACCTTCACACCAGGGTGCAGTAGTAAGGATCATCCTGGGATTTAACGTGGCAAGCATGTCTTTAACCATTATTCTATCTATTGCTCTTCCAGCTACTGTGAAGCAGTGTTCACCTGTTGTCAATGTCATACCCTAAATATCTGTATCCATTTTGTAAATGTTTGGAGATTGCACTGCCCCCTTCAGGCCTTCCAATGCAACAACAGCAGAACAATCTTACAACAAGGGTGTGTGTTAGGCCATACAAGAAGGAAACTAATGAATGTTACTATAGAAAACTCTAGAGACTGGTTGAGATAGGGGAGGAGTAATTATGACTGATGTTTACGGCCTACACTCTATCAAGATGAGGCTCTCCCTGCTGTTGGATAATGGACGCCCACCTGGTACAATTGATGTACTGTAGATTCCCTCTTTCTGCTAAATTACCGATCATTTGCATTACAATGAGCTCTAATGGTTCGCAACGATGAGGAGACAGGTCCGGTGTCATACGACACTGGTTTTTTGGCAGACCTCTGGGAAAATGACCGGTCATGCTAAGTGACCATTTTGGGAATGTCTTGGCTGTCCTTCTGTGCCTCTGCTTAATTGAGATGCATGCCCACTAAGGGTTATGTGAAACGTGCCAGTGGGGTGCAGAATAACTGGTAAGGACAGGCTGTTTTGAATTAAACACTAATATCACTGAGGCATCTCTTTTATCTTGCCTGGGAAAGACGCACACCAGAAAAAAATTCAATAGACACTCATTGTTTAGAAATGTGGAATTGGATATCAGGTTGTCTGATTTTTCTCGTTTGGAAAACCAAGAAAACCGTTCACATGTTTGCAACTCTGGCAACAACTATTAATCAGGACCTTTTTTTAAAAAAAAAAAAAAACAGAAAGAGAAAAGAAGAGAGAGAGAGGAAAAAAAACAATTGTAGTCCCAGAATGGCCCAATTTGGATTGAGAATGTTGCAGTAGGCCACAAAAATGTTCCATCTGCCCCTGGCGGCACTTGACTGACACTGACCCACTGCTGGGAGAGACTATTAGCAGTCTTATTAATGAGCTGCCTGTGTGTGGCAGCGATCTTTAAACCAGTACGCCTGGCCTTAAGCAAGAAAAACAATGGCGGTCGTCCCTGTTTGTGCTGACCTCGACAGGAGCGGAGGTGGAACCGATGAGATGCGGATTCGCCAACTCCTTCAAAGCGAAACGGAATGAAAGGGCGGTGTGTTTTTTTTTTTTTTTTGTTTTTTTTTTTTTGTCTTTTTGCCCCTTCCTTCTTCGTCTTTACCCTTTACGGCTGATAACTGTCTCAGCGACTTAGAACAAGGTGAAGCATGAAAGGCAGTGTTTCGAGCACAAGTCGAACCCTAAGAAAAGCCAGACTTAACAGCAATTGGCACAAACCTTGCGAGACCAGTTTTTTTTTTTTTTTTTTTTCTTTTTCCTGGAGCCTGCTCATCTGCTGAGGCCTGGAATAATTACCTTTTGCAGATAAAAGCCTGAATTATTTTCCAGATAGAGCTAATGGGTATTAAAAAAAGATGCTTGACTATTGTTGTTGGGGCTGATTTGTAAAGTCACGTTTGTTTTTTGTTTTGAGTCCTTTTAACTGAGAGCTCCTACTTATCATTCCCACTCACAGCAAGCTTTTTGATGTGAAATAATATTTTTAATCTCTGTATTAAATGGAATGATATTTTATTGCCATTAGTATTATATTATATCAACAATCATTACTATGCAATTATTTATTAGGTACTCAAGCACAAGTTCCTGTTTTTTTTTTTTGTAATTTAGGTTAGGTCCAGTTGTACTGAATGTCAGATTGGAAGAATAGCTGATGTTTCATAGAAGCCTTGGTTATAAAATTGTGTTTTTGCATAAAGAACTTCTTGATATATTCTGAAGCACGTTATTATGATCAATCCAGGTATGGTACTCTGAGTGCTTCACCAAATTTGACCTCCATAAAGCCTTACAGACAGACTTGAACTCTAAAATGCTAATGCCTGCTCTTTGGTGTCTGGCAGAAGGTGCTTACACACATTAGTTTCTTTTAACCTTTTGACTTGTTCCTCCCTGACAGAAAGGGCCAAAATTATGTAGCCAGTTGCTTATCCAGAGTGGCTTATTGGCAATAATTATGCACCTGACTGACAGAAGAGTGACTCGGAATTGTTTCAGACCTCAGTAGGGTGTCAAAAATACCATGAGGTTGTTTTCTGCATTTCTCCAGTTACAAATTCGGAACCTACTTCAAAGCCGTCTCCCGAATCATGTCGTTACTTGGATTTGCGTTGGTATTAAGATTTCATGACACCTTTTGTTTAGCCATTCAAACTGTACAGCCATTTACTGACTTTATTCTATCTTGTGAGCTTGACGTCATATGCTCCTTGTATGTATATTGTTCTCTATAACTTGCATAGTTGACCTCTGCTCAGATTGATCCCGAGCCTCTCCAGCCTCGCAGTTCCAACTTGGTTGATTTCTGATGTTCTCCAGTGCTTGCAGGGAATTCAGTACATAAAATAACAAAATGAAAGCAAATAAAATATCAGCAACTGAGCTGCCAATATTGATTGTAGCTCACAGCTCTTTCCGTTTTCTTGGCGCAGTGGGCGTTAAGCTGAACTTACATTGCGCTCCTAACATGCAGAGATTCATAATGATTTGAATTTCAGTCCGGATTAGGACACATCCGATTGACCAAAGCTGCACTGATGAATAATGTAACCATGATAAAACATCCCTACTACAACATTTTGTTTTACATTGATGCTGTGGCCTCACACCTCTAGGGTTTGGATGATCTCCACACGTTCCCTTGGGTTTCTTCAGGGTTACCTTGCTTCCTCTCCCACTCCAGCATCATGGGGTGTAGCTGATTGTGTGTGTGGTTGTGAGTGCGTGCCTTGCAGTGACCTGGCACCCCACCCAGAATGCCCTGTATTTTTCACAGTATGGTTCTGAACTTGCCACAACCCTGTGTAGTCAAGCATTTATGGAACATGGATGGATGAATAAGGGCACCAAATAAAGGAGCGTTCCATGCAAAAGCAGCAAGAAACTCATGCGCACACCTTGTCTTCCGAGTAAATTATCTGTATCCGCTTTGCTGTCCCCAACAGGCGGGGCAGATGCCGCCCACTTTCGTAGGTGGCACCGAATTATCCGTACGAACATAATTATGCATGCCGTATTCATTTCTGTAGAAGAAGAAGAAAAAAACTTTGAGCAGACCATGCTTTGAGGAATATGTCACTCAGTTTGACAGAACATGACATTTGAAAAGGTCTGTGAGTAAGACCTGTTTATGATGGATTCAAATTACAGTGTGCAAGGCTGAAGGGAAATGGGCAGGAAAGACTCCTGCCTATTTAAATGTCACTTCGACATTGTGCTTTAGCACTTTTTTTCTGTAAAAAGAACTTCTTCCGTAGCCTGTTCTGACACCACTTATGCTCGCGACTGGAGAACTCTTCAGAAAGTTGCCCCAGATTGTTGATGCTTGGGCAGCATGTAATAAGCTGTAAAACAGCCGGTTTGAGGAAATGAGCTTCCACACCCAGAACGTCTGTATTGCCTTTGCTTTTGGTTTACCTTTAATGCACCAAGCAAATCCACCCACTCTGGTTCCCTGGCCAGCCCCACCTTGGCACCGAATGTGGATTTTCCTCTTTTCCTTCAGCGAAGAGTCCCAAGCTTTCCCGACTGTCTCCAACATACAAACACTTCCTATCTGGGGAACACAATTTCTCCCCTGAATCCTTTTTGTTTTGCTTATGCAAAATGACATACATATTAACATTAACATACTTGGAACCATGATTCCAAAATTGTTACTACTATTAGCTCTGCTGGTCTCTCTCCCATATAAGGAATAGAAGGTGCACTGCTCAGAGGTGTCAGTTGTTCTGTCCCATGTGGAATCATCACCGGCAGAAATACAATAATGATATGAGTTCGAATAGTCTGTCCTGCAGTCATGAGAGGCTCTCCATCCTGTAGAGTATAAACCTATGAATCACAGTTGGAGCATCAATTTCAGAGCATCATTTTTAAGAAAATCAGTCGATTCTAGCGAAGCTTTCTGTTGTGACTATGGTGTGTTGTTTTATAAGGAGTCAACATTTCCCCCTCTCCACGGCAAAGTGCAATACACCATTTTTAGTCACAGTGCAGTCATTTTATTGACAGATAGGGCTATTAGGCTGAGGTTTGACAAGTGAGCGATTATGTCTTTCGTGCACTTTTGCAGTTTTGTGTGCTTAAAAAATGTTTGTGTTGAAGAGTGCTTGAAATAATAGTACATTCTTATGCATTCTTGTATTCAGGACTTCTTATTTTTATAAAGAAATTCAAGGTACATACCTTTTAAGGGTTCCTGCAACCACTCATTCGTGGAATTTATTTAGCTAGGATCCTATTACAAAACAAAAGAACTTCACAGCCACCCTGATATACACAGGGCTGTGTGTCGGCATGGGTCACGTTTCGGATTGTTGTTTGAGTCTAGTTTTTTTAGACTGTTGTTGCACAGAATGCACGACCCCTTCAGTCTGGTTGTTACTAAGGTAAATAAAAACATCATGCAGATAAAACAAGGCTGTTTAAATCATCTCATACTATGCAACAGGCATGATGAATAGATGAAATAGGGCCACACAGTGTTTTTGGAGAGCTTGTTGAACAAAGTATGTTTCTGTAAATATCACATTCGTTCTCGTAAGAGAGCTGACTTTCCCCTAATTAACAAATACACAGGAGAGGCTTTTGGGTAATTTATATAATTAATGATGCAAGGGCATTATCCATTTAAATAAAATAGAAATGTGATGATAATGAGGTTTTTTTGGGCAATGATTGTGTGTTAGTTGAAAGGAGGTGAAGCCTGATTTATATATGACATGGAGGCAGGAATATCTATGCCATTCAGTTTGTTGGTATCATAAAATGTTGAAATTAACATATTTATGCTCAACAAGGAAGCAATTTTTCCTGTTTTTCAATAAAGGATCACTTCTGTACGAATGGATTTGTAACAAAAGTCAATGCAAGGCAAAAATAGTAAATAGAAAAAAGGGAAATTAGCTTTGCCATTCGTACAGTCGTGTGTGAGAGTGTATGGTGTGTTTGTCTTTATAAGAACTGGCAACCCGGGTGTGTGTGAGAGTGTATGGTGTGTGTGTCTTTATAAGAACTGGCAACCCTATTCTGTGACCCTGGTCAGGTTAAGTGGTTGGATGACTGATGGATGTATGCTTTGCTATTTGCAGTTTATGTTAAATTTATTTACTTATTTATTTTCTGCATCATATAAATGTATATGACTGTTCATGTATATGAGTAACAATATTATTCAAACTTGTCTAGTCATACTTTTAAGGGTTAGTAAATCTTCCATTTCCACTAGTAAAAGCAAAACTGCAATACTGCCAAATCTGAATGCTTATTCATGACTTTCATTGCATTAAAATATGTTTTAATGTTTGTGGTATGTGAATCTGCAGCAGTCAACAGCTCTTCGGTATTTAATTTCTCTGGTATGTATCAGTAGAATGGTTAAATTCCAGTATTTTATATAAACCTTTTATAAATTTAATGTATGGTATTCTAGAATTTATGAACAGAAGAAAATGAGTTGAAATCAAGCATTCGCTGCATTACTGTTTTGTCGCACAGGCGTTTGCTTTACTAGCCTTGTAAATCCATAAATTTGATGTATAGAGTGAGGTTGGTTAAATCGAAGAGATGCTGCATTGATTTTTCCTTTCTTCTTTTTCTGAGAGGACCTGATCAGTGAATGATGATACTGGAGTGTTTGCAGGCTCCAGGCTTTCCCTGGTTGGCCACTGTAACCCTAGAATGCTGGGGGAAGTCCTGTGTTTAGAGACCTTCTTAAAAACCATTAACCCACTCTTTGTCATGTGTAATGCGCACATTGCCTCAGTGCCATTGGGTTGTGAGACATGGGAGCTGGGGCAGCCTGGGCACCAGTCCAAGCTGCCGAATGCCTCTCTCGTACGTGAGTGCCATTTTATTTATGTCTTTGTGCTACGTGGTAGGCCCTCTTGATTCATAATTGTTAATCCCTGAAGTGTGCACTTAGAAAAGGGTGGAGGCTGGGGGGTGTGGGGCGGGGGGTTGATTGCACAGTAAGTTTATGGGGTAAAAGCAGGGGAGCGCCTGACTCTCCGTAGTTTATTTGACCACTATCAGTTCTCAGCGACCTCCCTCCAGCCTCTGTCTTTTGCTGAAGCGATCGTTTCCCGTTTTCGGCAGACAAGGCGATGAATCAGGAGGTCTGAAGCTATGTACTCTAATTTGTCCGCAGAAATGCCCAGTGCAGTATTGCAGGCACAGGGGTTTAAGGGCTGAGGCATAAGAGTGTCTGTTCAGCAAATCAATTTGTTTGACAAGCTGTGAGAGAGCTCGGGAGTTCGCTTTCTTCACCTTTGACGGCTCACTACACCTTTCGCGGCGGCATTTGCCGGCGGTTTATCCTGCCGTCATCGGCAATGAGCTCTGGCCGGATGCCGGATCCACTCGCGCTCCCGGCTGCAGTTGGCATGAGGAACAGAGGGCCGTGCAGATTGACGCTCAGGAGAGGCATTGAGACTGCCCCAGTTCAGACGGCACCTCTTCGAGAGGGAGAGGGAGAGGGGGAGAGAGAGAGCGCTTGGGTCCACATTGGTGTCCTGCATATTATTTCGCTTTTATAGGTGCTGCAATAACTTGGATTCTCAGCCTATGTCTTCTTCTAGTAAAACTACCCAGCTGTTTGTATCTTTTAATCGTGGTGAATAAGTGTGTGCTGCCCAGTAAATTCAGCTAAACTGTTTCTTAACTGAGGAGAAATTACGTCTTTCTCTATGAGCCCTTAACCATCCATAAAAAAAAGAAGTTTTTTTTATGGAAAAAGGCTGCTTGCATAATGACTTAGCATTGTTGTAAGGAAAGTGTCCAGATGTGCTGCCAAACACATGCACAGGTGTTTCTCAAGGTTTGCATGTAAGCATCTGTGCCATTTTATTGATATATTCATTAAAGCACCTGCCATTGTCCTCTTGAAAATTTCCTATATGTCTTCTAAACCTCAGGCACTTGTTGAAAGTTACTGGTCAGGACATTCCATATATTTCTGAGAAAAGCATTGTTTCTCTACATTTTGAGACAACTCCAGCTACGTGTGACCTTTTCCTAACCTTGTCAGCTCAAAGTGTTCATCAAAGGTCTGTCATTTTACAGAAGAGGAACCCTCCCAGACTCTCTCCCCTATCCTGTTTCACTGGCAACCAGAAGGCTTTTGATTAGCTAACAATGTGGCGCACACTGCATGTGTGATGTCAGCTGTATCTCCCCTCAACTCAACTGTCCTATACTGGTGTATATAAACAACAGCCTTTTATTTAATGGTCATAAAAGGATGAGAGCAATTTATGTGTGAAACTAGTATTTTTTAGCTTTTTATTTGGTACAGTAAGTTGTTTTATCTATACTATCCAAATTTTGAGAATTCTTAAATAATGGTTGATAGAAGGCAATATGCTGTGCAAACATTTCAAATCTAGAGGTTTTTCTTGTACAGTTTGTGTATAATATAAGGGACAAACTTTTACACGACTGAGTTCACGGCAAGCTGTAGGTTGATAGCTGTCTAGCTCCAGAAAAGAAATGTTTTGGGGCCATTCCAAAATGAACAGCATTACATCCATTTATCTACCCGGTTTCCATAAATGAAAATCCAATGAGGGGTTTCAGTGGGCAGAAGGCAGGGGACATTTTGGACAAGATGCAAGAATTTAATCAAAGGTGCCAGAATTTTCTGTTTATCAGCATTCATCCATTTTTGTGTTTCGCTGGTGTTAGGAATTAGATTTAGTATAATTAAAAGTCAATTGGAATTCTCCCAGAAGCAGAGATGTAAGTGTGTCTGTGGGGAAACATGAAGCAGAGCTGAGCTTAGTTTAGCAGGCGAAGGAACTTGAAACTACAAAGACCAGAGCCGACCACGTGGCTTGGAAAGATGCCTACACAAAAGGCCGTTTTTCACTGTCACTGTTAAACTAACACATTCAAATACAAGGCTGTTGATGAATAAACGTTAAATAAAAACCTGAAGGAGTGCTAACGATCTGATAGTACTTAGTGCTGCAGACATTTAAGGATAAGCTAATTAGTTAAGCACCAGCGAGATGGAAACTAATCATACGTATTCTGCTGGTAGAAGATTTACTTGCGGCTGGGTGGAATTGCTGTTGGAATTCCGAGCTTGTTGTGTGTTCCGCCCCGTTCGGTGGCCCCCTCTTTAGCCTTCCCGACGGTCACTGTGGCAACAGCTTGACCAGTCATTAGAATTAGCATTTCTCACAAGCATTTCTCTCGGGCTTTTTGGCCTACCCCCAACAGAGGATCACCTTACATTCGTTTTAAATGAAAGTTCTCTTTATTGCCATGAAGTACATTTTTGGTTTATGTTCATGGAATGTTTATTATTATTAATGCGTGGTTCAGAAAAGAGCATTTAGAACATGCTATCATTGTCAGTTCTGTATCTTGTCCATTAAATAATAAAGCCACAAATCCAAGACCCCAAGCTCTGCAAATGCAGCTTGTACATCAGCTAATGGTGGTATCTGGTTGACATGGGAACATTTAGCCAGAAATGCATTTTCCTGAGTAAAAATAAATAATCACAAGAACTTTATGCACTAAATAACGATTTGAGTTTATCAAAATGCATTAAAAGTAATAATGGGAATTGAAACATCCCTGCCATCTGACTTGCCCCCAAATTACCCCTGTAGGCAAGCACAGCCTCCCCAGACATTTACATCCAGAGTCCCCCCCCCCCATTTTCTGGTCAGCCATGTCATTTACCCAAAATGCCCCGACAGGCATGTCCATTTCCGGAACAACACCTTGCATGGTCCCTTTGACACCCGATATGCTACCCAATTGTATCATGGAACATTAATATTTAACTAGGCTTCTTGCGTTCAGGGTTTCCCCTGCTTAGTGTCTCCTGAGAGAGGCCCCTGGTTCACCGCAAACCTACAGTGGGTTAGCTGAAAAGGGATGGATGGACGTATTAAATATGACCTCTCAGTTCAGACCTTAAAATACCATCATAACCTTTTAGTCTATATGAGACCATAAGCCATAACAAGTTTATACGTATAGCACCCCAAAAAATCTAACCTAGCTATCTAAACCTTTCTATTTTCTTTCTTTTTTTTTCTGTAGACTCTTTGGTGCAAAGCGACATACAAGTGAAGCACGTAGCACATTACAGACATACGGCGATCGAGGAGATGGCTAGGCATAAGTACATCTAGCCTGAGCTTCCAGTGAATACCCAGTTAAGTAGTATTGGAACGAGCTACACAACATCTTCCGGACTTAGCAAGCCTCTCGAAACGTTACTACTAAAATCAAACGTTCAGCATCAAACCATTCATCAACTGCTCTGTATTACTGCTCAAAACTCCGATATCTTTACTATTACTGCTGTTTTATTCAGTCCCTGCATTTCAGGGAATTCAAGTGGTCAAGTGCGCAGCTGCAATTAACCCCAGTGCCTGCAAACGGAGACCTATCCAGGAGTATTCATTAACCTTTTTCACAGAAGGTCGACGTGCTCCTAACCATTCAGCATGTGACAGGTCTTTCTATTGTGCTTCCTCCTCAGAGGTAGTGCATACAGCTGTAGATGAAACAGAACAATAAACCCGCCAATTCAGCTCATCTTTATGGCTTTTCATTTGCCCT
Source organism: Mormyrus iriodes (assembly GCA_011763525.2). Classification (NCBI taxonomy): domain Eukaryota; kingdom Metazoa; phylum Chordata; class Actinopteri; order Osteoglossiformes; family Mormyridae; genus Mormyrus; species Mormyrus iriodes. The sequence goes on from JAAGVU020000061.1 coordinate 8,903,803, forward strand.
CTGTGGTGATACTTTTGAACGTCTATGTTTGTTTGTTTTGGGTATTCAGATTATTATTTTTTTTTCCCTCCTGAAGAGAGCCTTTTCATACTTACTGAAATGAGATTCTACAATATTTTTGCCACAATTTTGTCTCTGTCAAATGAAATCGGGGTTCTACTGTTTTGATTTCTAATACCGAATATCTCTCCGGTGAGAGCTTTTAAATAATTAAAATTGACTTGCATAATGTCACACCACCATCTTTCTTCTCTTGGTTTCAGTCAGGCAGGTTTGCTTAATGTGTGATGACAGTACTGGTGCCGAATGAAATATTTATCTTGAGAGAGTAAAATTAGCAACCTTTTTTGGAATGGCTATAGGTAAAGTAAGTCCCAGAATCTCAGCAGTTCTGTTTAATGAATTGCTTTTTTACATCAAAGAATTTAGTGTTTTGTTATTCAGGATCACAAAGGGGTATTTGTACCTCTAGTAATGTGTGTTTTTTAGCTTTAGTCATGTATTCATTTATATTTACTATATTTGTCAAATAGTCTTACTGAGTCTTACAGAAAGTGCAGTGTCACAGGTGGGCAATGTGTAAATGGGCTACAATATGGCAAATAAAATAGGCCTGTTTTATGAAGAACTATCATTTTATTTACCTATCTTATTGTAACCATGGTCACTTCAGCTGAAACAAGGTTCCCTGTACAGATTTCTGTGTAGTTGAAGGATCCTCACAGCCTCGGAGGGTGTGACAGATGGAATCAGTCTCTGACAGAAAATCAAACTCACAGATTTGGGTCAAAATTTTTTTTTTTCTTTCTCTGGTCAATTCCTGGACCTCCCACGCAAAGAACTGCTTCAGAAAGCTAAATTTCACATTAAGTTTGATGTAGTTTCTGTACAACAGACATTATCTGGGTCATTTTAATGGTTCAAAGTTTTGTGTTAGTCCTGTTGTTTTCATAACAGGGTTCCAATGATCATGTGCCATCTTTGATATTGTGACACATCAGGCTATTTTAGTTTAGTTTTTTTTTATGAATTCTGAAAGCTTTTGACTGCTACAAATGTAAATGAGTATATACAGTTATGCGCTAGATAACGACATTTTGGTTAAAGATGGATCACATATACAATGGTGGTCCCATAAGATTATATAGTAACGGAGCTGAAAAATTCCTATTGCTTAGTTACATTATAGCCATTGTAACATCGTAGTGCAACACATTACTTGCATGTTTGTGGTGATTCTGGTGTAAACAGACCTAGTGCGCTGCTGGTCATATAAACGAACAGCACATACAATTCTGCAGAACATAATACTTGATAATAAACATCTACGTTTTTGGTTTAAGTATACTTTACTTTTTATCGTTACTTAGACTATACCACATAGCCTGGGTGTGTAGTAGGCTTTACCATCTAGGTTTGTGTGAGGACACTCTGTGATGTTCTCACAATGACGAAATCGCCTAATAATGCATTTCTCAGAATGTATCCTTGTCGTTAAGTGATGCATGACTGTACTGCTGTGTCATCAGAAATGTCTCAGTTCAATTCAGCTCCAGTTAAATTATGGAAAGCTTAGTAGGTTTAAATGCATTATTACACAGAACAGTTTTTAAAGGGATCCTTATCACTGTAAGTAAATAATGCTTGGTCAATTATAATTGTGTAGCAGTTTATTTATCCGGCAGACTGTTTTCCCAGCACTAGCACACTGCTAGTTTTTGTTTTAGCTGAGCTCTTAATTAATTTGCCGTGTTTGACCTGTTGATTGAACGCTTGCATTTTAAAAAATGTAGGATTTTAATTAAAATCACATTAAACTGAATATGTTAATGGGAGACTCGCTTTAACTTCGTTTGGAATAATTGTAGTAGTGGGAAAAATATGAAGTATTTCTAAATATCTTTGGTTTTTACCATTAAAATTGTTGTTAATGTATTATTAATAGCATTTGTAATTTTCATGTCAATTATTAATAATTAAAAACTTGTTTGTAGCCTTTAAACAATTTGCTAAAGGACCGAAAACTGAAAAATTAGCAAATATATTGTTTTGTTATAAATTATGAATAAAAGGAATGCACTTTGTCAACACAAATACATATTTTTCAAATTTGGTTAGTGCAATTAAAATTTATGACAAGCTGCCAAGTAATGTTATTATATCATGTGATCTAAATTATGTGACTTATTCAATTAATATCTCAATTGGACATAATTAATTGAAAGAAAAAGCCAGCATACATAGTGTACTGTGAGCACCAGGCTTGTGAAATGGCAAAGTGTGCTGTTATTCAGAGTGACTTATAGAGCCTGTGGAATTATACATTATCCGTTTCTATACTGCAGTATTATATTTTATCCATTTACACAGATAGCAATATTCCTGAATCTATGTAATTTGTTGGCTTATACCAGCAGGAAGCGTGCTGGAGATTACACAGAGGACCCACCCTATTAAAGTAAAATGGGATAGCCAGGGTCTCTAGTCAAATAAACTGTATAAGGGGGTGATGAAATTGCAAATGTATGATTTACTCTTTAACACTAAATGACGGAACAGCCAGTCACTGATTGGATTGTGCGCATTTTCGCCGTCCATTTTGGTCCAGTAGCAGATGAAAAACACCAGTCTATTCTGCAGCCCTTCACTTTCCTATTTATGATGCATTTTTTATTTGATCCGACACATGCTTAACTATGCCTTTGACAAGCAATGGACTCTTTTAAAGGTGTCAAGCGATTTTTTTTTTTTTTTTTTTTTTTTTATTTCATCAAATTGAAACAAATTGCAAAAGAGTTTTCTCTTTCCTCTTGGGATTTTAATATACAAGATACTTCATAAACATGTTTGCAAAAATTCGGTTTGTTACATTTAACTGATTTATTGATTGAAGCATAGCTTCTGACAGGAGTCAGCGATGGATAAGATCATGCTTCTGAAATATTTTCTTTTATTCCTCTTCAAATAAAATGAAAAAAATCCTTTTCCCTTCCTTATAAATGGCATTTTAAAGAATGACTGAAAAGAAATATGAGGAAATATGGATTATTCTCTTGAAAACTTTTTTTTTTTTTTAAGTATCACTGGTTACACTGCTTTTGTAAGTCTGCTGTAAAGCACCGCATTGTATTATGCTGTACATTTAAAACATTGGAGGGTATTCAACGGGGGTCCACAGAGCAATTTCAGGGCATCTGCAAAAACTTAATCAGTTATTAGTGGTAGGGGCTGTCTGGCTGTGGTGTGTTATCATTCGGCAGACCCAGGATTAGGTTGAATACTGACTTAAAATTTTAGAATATCAAAGCTTTGATGATGAAAGCTGCACGTTTTCTGTTACATTATCATTACTTTAGGCAACTGACTAGATAATCTTAGGTTTTGAGTATAGCCTCAGTTTCAATCTTAAACAGGAGTGATGCATTCAAGGGCAACTATATTGCATATTAATAAGGATACCTGTTCCATTGTTTCCAATTCATAGAAAATTTTCCATTATCTTAACTGTGAACAAGGAAATCTTCTCGTTCTGCATGTCCCCGAGCAAGCTGTCGTTAACTGAAGCTGACATGCCTCGCCAGTGACGTAGCTATACACAGCCTGTATCGCCTGTTATGTACTATCACGATTTAATGGGGTGTTTCTTCAAGTGGATCATTGGCCCAGAGTAAATTGGAAGGGGTGGTTTATAAGGGGTAATGCGTGACCTACACCTGACAGCTGTGCCACGTTTCCTGTCCCTGGAGTTCCAGGTCTGGAGTATTTATAAGGCTTTCTCGTCACCACTGATGGAAAAGGTAAACCTGTGTGATAGAAAATAAATTCTAAGCTAAAGCTTCATTTATGGCGAGTGTAATGTGGTTTTGCTGGATCTTTGGTTTATGGTCCTGAAACCTTATAAACATAAATGAAACTCATCTTGGTTGTATCCTTGCCACATGTCACATTTAAAATCATTCTGAGAGCACTGGAAATTTAATTTTGGGGGACAGTTTTCTTGCATTTCTAGTTATCGGATGTTGATACCATGTTAAGTCCGTGGTAAGATTCTGTCCTTTAGTCTTTATCTGCTCTTGGAAGAGCTTTTGTCTTATCGGAATATATGCGATAGCTTTGATTTGGCAGCATATCCAGTTATCTTTCAAAGACAACCGTTTAATAGTATAGTATTTTCCGCATTATTCGCAGTTTATTAAACGCTTTTGGGTTACGTTGTGTAATATTGTATAATAAATAATATTGGTAGCAAATAGGCCCCCTGAATAATGCCATCATTAAAAAAGTATTATTTCTTTTTTTCCTGTGGCTTGCTTAGATATTGTTAAGGAATTGCAGTAAACACATTTGCTCACTGTCGGTAATGAAATCTCATTACGCTTGCTGGGGCAAGATGGAGAACGACATCAAAAAATTAATTGTCTGCTCGCAATAGTTTGGACAGGAGCTGGGTGAGGCGCTGTAAATGAATCACCCTGGGCAACAGCTTTATGCCCCTAGAGAGAAGGGAGTGGTTAGATTTAATAAGAGGGTAGAATGAGGGTTTTTCCTGCATCAACCGCCCCCTCCCCAAACACCCAGCATGGATCAGTGTACGTACTACCACCAAATAGCGTAACCCCTTTGGACCCCAATACAATTAACTATATCGATTTGATATTCTGTTATGAATATGATGAGAAAAATATTCTGCTTACGAGATGCATACTAATTTGTAGTGCTGCCATCCATTACAAATGTAACGAAGGGCAATAATACAAATAAAATATTTAATCAGTTACAAGAGTTAGATTCAAGGTGCAAGGAAGACTGGAGTTGGAATTTTGCACTTGGATGCTAGATATAGTGGGATTTCAATGGGCATGAGTATTGCGTAACAGTTTGAGCACAAAATGCAGGAATGGAAACAAAGTAATGGGCAAAACGAGTACCGTAGTACTTGGGAATACATTGCTGAATGAGGACAAAGGATTGGGCAGAATAAAGTGTACTAGATAAGGTAAAGTGCATGACACAAAGTACTGCACAAGGAACGTACTATTAGCAAAGTACACATGTGAGGAGTGTTGTACTTGGAGTACATATTAAGCATGAAAAACTAATCGTACAGCAACACTGGACAGCACTTTAGTACAGTTGTGCAAATGATTAACCTAGTCATGTTTTCTTATGACTAGCTCTTACACTAACTTGCACCTGCTAATTGTTGCTAATTGTAAGTTTAACATAGCAGCACTTGGCTACCCGATGGCTGTATGCGTTTGATGGATCTGCCTCACTTTGTCACTTTGGACAAAACAGTCAGCTAAATCAGTTGATGTAAATGTAGATGTGGGGTTGGAAGCGAGCCGTCAGTGGTTGAAGAAAGCTGGTGATGGTAGGTAGGTACGTTTATAGGTTTCTGCTCGGCAGTAGCTCTGGGAAAGCATAGTTTCTCAGTCTGCATGGTTCAGCAGGCATGTATGGTGCTGTATCTTTTTCCAGACAGCAGTGGAATGAAGAGACCAATGTCTGGGTGAGTTAAGTGTGTGATGACGTCCACATTGGAATATCAAGTTCTGGTTATCAATGTTTCACATGTGGCTTTTTCTGCCAAATAGGGATATGCATTCTGTAAGCGAGCCATAGATGAAAGCAGGTCGGAGAATATTTCACAGGTGTCACGCTTTCTAATTTTGTGGGCTATTTGCAAAAGATTGCTATGTTAATGAATACAGCTCCAGCTTGTTATTTTGAATGTTGAATGTGTTTTAAAACTTGAGATGTTTTCTGTTGTCGTCCAACCAACTACAGCAGCAGCTGAAACATGGTGCACACTGTTCAGTCATGATGGCTTCTTGTTCATTAACTCTATAGAAAAATAAGTGAGCGAATTCTTACTTGCTAATTCATTACTAAGCAAGACAGATTACAAATGAATGTCTCTGAATTAATGATTCCCTATGGTACATCAGTCTTCCTCTTAGTCATTAAACTGTAATTTACATAGAAAGGGGTGTAAAGTCAATTATTTCTTTGTAAAAACAGGTATACTAGATATTTAATACAATATGAGAGAGTAATTTTAAAGGCTTGATTTTCTTGAGGAGTAATACTGTGCCCACAGGAACAAACAAAACAAAATTAAATTTGATGACAATGTTTTGTTAAATAAGGTATTGTGGTAAAGTTGACTATCTACACTTTTTAAAGCTATGTGGGAAAAGAAAACGTTTGAACGGTTTTACACCACTGGTCTAGTTTAGTTGCAGAAGCAGGTTAGGTGTGACTAGCATCATGCCTGATTTTCCCAGTGAACGATCCCTCCTGCTTCTGGGAATGTTTAAGGCCAATGTAATCAATCCCACTGGACATCAAGGACCCATCGCGAAGGAGCTGAACGTGACCAGTTTAAATCCTACAAGGGCCACCATTCTTGGCGCTAGGTGTTTACTAGCTGCACAAACAACTCTAACTAATTTCTTTTTATATCGAGATGTTGCTTTGTAGGAGTCCTAAACAGGGCGCCATAAAGTACGGGAAGGTTAGATTGATTCCATTATGCAACATAATTGGATTGATTGGATTGGGGGCCCAATGTGATGTGCTTTCATAAGGCCAAAAATCTCTAGAGACACCCATGGTCTTAGGTTTGATCTAGGTTCGGTCATTAGGGTACCTAAACACTGTGACTATACATAAGGAAAGGAACTTGGATTGACCTTTAAAGTAGAGATGGAACGATATCTTTTTTTTTTTTGTCCGATCCCGATAACAAGAATAAAATTTTGAGTATCTGCTGATACCAATATCAATCTGATATTTTTTTTATCCCCTTTATCAACTGCCAAGCATTAAATGAGATGTTTATATGAATACATTTCAGTTAGTTGGGGGCGGCACGGTGGTGCAGTGGTTAGCACTGTTGCCTCACACCTCTGGGATCAGGGTTCGTGTCTCCACCCGGGTTCCATGTATGTGGAGTTTGCATGTTCTCCCC
>JAAGVU020000061.1:8910878-8924862 GCA_011763525.2 Mormyrus iriodes
CCATAGGTATGCATGTGTGTGTGACTGGTGTGTGAGTGTGCCCAGCGATGGGTTGGCACCCCATCCTGGGTTGTTCCTTGCCTTGCGCCCGCAGCCTCTGGGATAGGCTCCGGACCCCCCGCGACCCGTATGGAATAGGTGGTTATAGAAAATGGATGGATACATTTCAGTTAACGTGGCATCAGTTAACATCTGCATTTAGCGCTGTAGCGACTTTGTTTGAGTTTGCTAAGAATAGGAAAATATATAATGGTCATGTTGGTCAAACAAAATCTATGGCACCACAGTACGGGAAGAAAGCCGTGACCAACATGATTTACACAAGTCTGCTTTGTTTTATTCAGCGTCGACTTTCACAAAAATGAACAAATATTTCTTAAAGTGCAAACTGTGCATTCTGTTGCCAAATTAAATACATTTATGATTGATTTCTTTATTATATCACTATATACCCCAACTAATCATTTCTAGTCAAAAAGTAAACATAAGTCTCATGTACAAAATATACAGTGGTGCACAGAGAAAACCTTTAAGTAGTAATTTATCAAATTTTAGAATGATTACAAGTCTGAAGACATTTAGTATGTATAAATTTTACTGTGTTCATACTTATCTCCCGTTAACTTTGCAAAGAAATATCACTGCTGTTCAGCTCTCTTCTTTTCCTGCATATTCTTCTGTTTACACATAAGGGGTAAAATCATCGTAAGTAAAATCAGCAGTAACCTTACATATATTGCACTCTGCTGTTTTTCATTTTTTCTTCTCTTTAGTCGGTGCGAAATATTTCCATGCGACCGACATGAGAACTCCGAGACACGTGCGTTGCTGAACACCCTTCCATTACGTGACCCTCGCATTTGTTTTCGGTATGTCACAGGCTAGATCTATCTCTGGAAAATCAGATCGGTTTCTTACTCTCCTGCCCCCCGATATCCAATCCAGCACTTTTTGCCAATATCAACCCGATACTGATAGTGGGTATCTGATCGGTACCATTGCTACTGAAAAGTAGTGACCTTGCCTGTGAAGTCTGCTCTCACTTCACTGCTATGAACAAATGCTGAATCCACAGTGCACCACCTAATCCTTCATTCCACTAAAAATAAGACGGCTCACCATGACATTAACTCACTAACCATTCAGATGTAGATATTGCATATTTTAAATGGTCAATTTTAAAATAAACAAGCATCTGTTCTGGAAGGAACTGTGGGGGTTGCAGTTGGCTCTATGTCTGTAGCTCAACAAGTAATGCATTGTGCTGGCAATGTGAAGTTTGTGGGTTCATATCCCAAGGAGTACACATGGATTGTAACCTTTCCCACTAATGTAAGTTGCTTTGGGAAAAAACGCGTAAAACAAATCACAGTAATTCCTTTTGATGAGTTAATGAATAGGCTCACTGGATCGACTTCCAATTATGTTTTTTAACAGTTGGCATCATCTCCTTATATTTTGCCCCAGCTGTTAAATAGGTGAAGATAATCATACAAAGATAATGGCCTTGTTTTTCTAACACTTCTCACTGCACATTCTTTTAAACTATTAATGTTTATTTAATGCTGCCACAAAGCTATGGGAAAATATGCCCCTTAGTTCGTTAATGTCATGTCAGACAAAACCACTGAGGGAATTCCCTTCAAATGGAGAGGGGGACAACATGCAGTACAGGGATATAAGCAAAGCTTTCCGCTTGCTGACACGCTTGAAATACTTATAACTGGACAGCAATATCTTTCCAGAATTGTAAGAAGGAACTGGAGATAGTTGCATTTTCCCACAGACGCACAGCACCCACTGAGACGATGTGTGCCCCTTGTGGTGAAGCCTCAGAAGAACAGATCATGCTTATTTCTGCTGTAATATACAAGTAAACACTTCTCCCTCAGACCTTTGGTTTAAAACTGGATGCTGGTAGCCACACATCACATTTGGTAGAGGAACCGAGGATGGGGCATCCGCTTTAAACTGTGGATTGTATTTCAATTTTTTTAGCGAAAAGGTTGGTTCAGGCTGGGTAATGAAATGTGTAGATGTTTGTTAGCTTGTCGTCTTTGTGAGGACTTGTATGCAAGGGTGAATGTGCACCTCAGCTGTGCAAGTGGAGCTGAAGTCTGTAACCTTAGATATTTTGGAAAACTGAAAAAAAAGAATACTGCTCCCATCTGTAATTGGTACCCAGTTAAAATCCATTTCCTTAGTACTTTAGATTAGCGCAACATCTATGTCTCAGAGCTAGAGTTTTTATAGGGGGTCATCTTCAACATGTATTCCGTCCTGATTCCAAATCCAAAAATGAATTCCATGCATCCATGCTGTTTTTAGAGACCGCTTCTAAAGACCATGATGTTCATTTTAAGCCTTTAAAATTGTGGAAAAGACTTTCTTTCCTCACTTACCATCAGCCCAGTTATAACTGATTTATTCCACATTCTTTCCAAATGGTGAATAATCTTTATAATATGTAGCTTCTTTTAGATTTATTAAATCTGCGTTGAAAAGAATCATTATTGTAATCTCATAAATGTATCTAAAGGCCTGTTTTCCAGCTTTCTGCACCATCACCCTGACCGGGTTAAATGGATGAATGATGGATGAATAGATTTGACCATCAATATGGACACTCTGCCCCAGCAACTCCAACATTTCCATGTTAACCAGCATTTCATGTGTTGCCTTACTGTTTATCTACAGACTGTACTTCGACTTAATTGGCCAAAGGTAAAAGTTAATCTCCAACACTGTAACACAAAATGATAGAATTTATGTATCTGCAGTAATAGCTTTAAGCTTTTTTGTATCTCTGCAGGAATAATAGGTGGGGCTAAAGCTTCCTTCAAACCCCGTGAGCTTTATCCAGATTGTCATTTGCTGGAACTTCCACAAGGTCACAGTTGACAGAGTAATAAAAAATAAGCAGAGTTAAATGACACTATTCTGCATTTACTTTGGCACGCATGATAACACCTGGGGTGCTTGATGCATAAGCAATACACACTACATGCACTCAATGAGTAATGGCATGTAAAGACCTGTATCAGTTAAACCAAAGGGTGGAGTACTACACACAAGCGAAACATGCATAGTGCTGAACACTGTGTTTCTTTACAGTTACATGTTAATCCCTTTGTGGGGTGACGTGTGCTTCTGTGGTTTAGGCCTTTGTGTCCGTGGTCAGAAGGTCACTGGTTCAAATCCCATGGCCGCCAGAGTGAAGTCACCATTGGGCCTTTGGCCAATGTAGGAATCTCTGACCCTGCTTTCTCAATTGTTCATTGCTTTGGATGAAAATTCTCGCTAAATAAAATGTAAATTGTTGCAATCTTTGGAATGGGACTCGGTCGCTAAACAACAACGCACCCCGGAGTGAGGGAGATCTTCGAAGTAGAATGTATTAAAAGTTCTTCATGAGGGATGGAACAAATTGAGCTTGGAGGGCTGAAGGAAAGTGGTCATCACAGTCGCGGTCACACCTAGTGGCTAGTGTGATTTTCACTTAGCGACCATTTCGTTTAATGACCTGGGGTGCGTTTTCCAAAAGCTTAGATGGTTGGACCCATTCAATTGCATGGATCCAGCTATGTAATTTCCTAACATAGTTAGCGACCATGCTTTTGGGAAACACATTTCTGGTTGTTATGGAACGGAACTCGGTCGCCAAACAAGGAGTGGTTGTAATGGACATATTCCTCTATAAACGTGTTTATGTCTACTTGTCATGATGATTTATAAATGATTTATAAAGAATGGGGGTTGCAGGCTTTTCTTGCTACAGGTTTAGTTTTGTATGCAGTCATCTGAATGAAGGCCCAACTGCAGCAGTTCTTGGTTGATTCGGCTCGTCGCGATTTTTGTTTTAAAACAGAAATGGTCATTGTGTGGGTTATCATAATAACCATAATGGCAATTCATCAGCACCCATAGCATGACATGCAACAATAACTTGAACGCAGTAGCAGGGCAATGTGTGTGTTTGATTCTGTGCTATACTGATGAATAGATACCCATTTCCCTCCACCACCCCATCTTTCCCGGCGGTTAGCACTTCTCTAGTGAAGTTAATCCAATGAAGCTATGTACGACGCTGTAGTTTTCTGCCCTGTATTGAGTGTACTGTAAAGGGAAATGCTTTCAGGTTTTAAAACTGTCTCTGGCCTGCATATAGACAAGACTGCACAGGCTGATTTAAAGGTAGGCCTGGCAGCATGCGTGACATCTTGTGAAAAGCCGAGAGGGGGGGGCTGGCTGTATTTCATCTGTCATGACCACTGAAAATGGCGCGGTTATAAGCGCCTGTCAGGCTTGTGAAAAATTGCGTTGCTGTTGGGCGATAATGTGGCCTGAAGGAGGTTATTTACAGCAGCAGCTGGACAAAACTTGGGCTCGTTCCAGTTTCCTGCGCTGCGACTCTCAAGAAGAAGTGGACTGACTCGCGCGATTACCGTGGCGACGACCCATACTTGTAGCAACCAAGGAGGTGGCGCCAAGTTCCTCACAGAGATACAGTGTCCGGCCTTGACAATGCTAGCTGTGATGAATGACACCCCCCCCCCCCCACTCCTGAGTTTTGGAGAAGGAAGCCGCCTGCCTTTCCATTGGTCGTCTTGATGCCCTGAAAGCTGACACCCTTGAAGGTGCAAAATGGCTAGCCTGTGGAAGAGAAACTCGCATACTAACTACGCCCTACTAATGCCCATTGAGGTTAGTCCTTACCCCTGCTGAGAAGCAGAATTCACTTCCTGGTCAGCTGACAGGATTTAAAGTGAAAAGTCCAAAAATGTTGGCTGTTCCACCCCATTCATCGTTGATGCTTTGTGTGAGGCTACCGGTGGTGGAATTGCAGTTTGAGTGGAAATGGAGAAACATGAGTCCAAGTAATCATTGCCGTTGCTCACTTTTTGTACTTTTAAGTATTTTAAAACGGGGTAGCTATATTGGCTATTTTCTATGCCACACCTAGTCTGTTCAAACACAAGTTAATGGTAGTGGTATCATACACCAAGACAATTGCTGTTATATATTTGCTATGTTTTCGAGCAGTATGGTAGCTCAGTGGATAACACTGTAGCCTTATACCTCTAGGGTTGTAGGTTGAATTTCTGCCCTTGGCTTCATGTGGAGTTTGAGTATTCTCCAATGTCTGTGTGGGTTTCAACCAGGTTCTCTGGTTTCCTCCTACAGTTTGAAAACTTGCTGCTAGGTGAATCGGTATCTTTAAATTGCTCATAGTGTGTGATTTATATGTGCCTTGCAATAGACTGACATTCCATCCAAGGTGTCCGCTGCCTTGTAACCAGCATTTCCTGGGCTGGACTCCAGGCTCACTGTGATCCTCTTCTGCAGTGTTTCCCAATCCGGTCTTCAGGGACCGACAGCCAGTCCATGTTTTTGCTCCCTCTGAGCTACCTGTCAAAGCAAAAATGTGGACCGACTGTGGGTCCCCAAGGATCGGACTCAGAAACACTGCTCTATCGGATAGGCATTATGAATATTTTTTTTTTATTTGTACTCCCCGTTTTCCAGCAGTAAACCTTGAAACCTCCCTACAGTGGATTAATGCTTGGATACATTAATTTTGGCAAACTAACTGAGGCCCTAGGAATGGTTTCAGATGGATTCCATGGTACTTTCAGTTCCAGATACTTTAAACGTTTTTGGCAAAGCTAACATATAAGTATGAATTATGGATACACAGTGTATAGCTCATTGCGATATGTGCATGCGCAATAATCACATTGCTTTTGTCTGTTGACAACTCACGGCAATATCAACATATTTGACACACACTATTAGTAGACAATAACAAGTTCTGTTTGGCTGTAGTTTATTTTGGGTAAATGTCATCTCCTTTTTTGTTTAATAAATATCACAATATTAAGCACAAATATTTCAAACATTGCGATGCGATATAGTGCAGCCCTAGTAGAAATAATAATAATAATAATTGATGCCATTTTTACTCTTTTGGCTTTTGGTGGTGGTAGCTATCTTACCCGTGAAGAATTTGAATTGAATGTCTTCCTTTGCTGGTACTAGACAAGTATCTTTAAGAGTAATGGCTCGAAACAGCCCAAGTTGTTTGACGACGGGAACTTGACTTTAGTATCTTTTATTTTGTAAGAGCACAAGGATTCTTTTCCCCTGTTGAAACTGCAGCCTGCCTTGTTTCGCTGGCTCTCGTCTCTGGTGATGATGCAATGGCGTGGTGGATCATCTTGGGGACACTGGGATTCACTGACTGCAAAAACGAGTTTGTTTTTCTTCCCCGTCTTCTTTCGCTCTGCCCACTCTCTTGAGATGCACAGTTTTTTTTTTTTTAATACATGACCTCCTACTGATGCAAGCTAACCCTGAGTTCAGCTGGCCTTCAAAGGAGCTTGACCATCTGCAGCCTTAGTGATCGAGAGAGCAGAGACACATTCCCTGGAGCCAGGAAACTATAAGCTATGTTCTTGGGCTGCCCTGTTGGCAGCTTTGAGTGAGTTGTTCCTGTTGTCGTCTCTCTCGTTGTGGTTCTCCTCGTTGTCTCTGCTGCCATTGTTGTTGCTGCTGCAATTCTCTTGGCTATGGAGTCGGTGAGATAGATGATGAGCTTGTGAACTTTTTGCCTATTTGATAAAATTATGTTGGACTAATTTCTAGAAAAAAAAACTTGGAGATTAACTTTTTTAAACTTCTCATATGTATATTATTTAAATAATTTCAAGGGTGTATAGCTTCTGTGTTTAATTTAAAATCCACAGTTGTAAGAAATCTTGTTTGACTGGTAAGCAACGCATGATATAATTTTGTGTATATCTGCATGGAAATGGAAGTAATTTCAAACAGTGAGATGGTATTGCAATGTTACACGGGGTATAATTTACCAGGCTAAGTGTGCAGCTTTAGGAATAGATATGCAGCCTGTAATAGCATTTCTTCAGTACTGTGGGCCTGTTTTATGAATTCACCATGGTCTTTCTGTTTTCTGTTTGACAGAGGTTTTGTTTTGGGCATGTAGTGAAAGATTTATCCCAGAGAAAAAAAGACAAGAAAATGGTTTCATTGTGCCAACTCTTGGGCCGGACGGATCAGTGGGGGGGGGGGGGCAGTTTAGTGGTATTAATGAAGAAAATCAAATCCTGTAATTACAAGAAATCTGGCATTATCTGAATTCTCCTGGAAAGGTGTTGATCTTGGCAGCACACTGCTCTAGCAGAGGTAATGATGTGATCTTGTTGAGAATCCTTCAGCAAAATTCTACTGAAGCAATAGTGAAGTTTTCGGTTCATTGGGGGGGGGGGTTGCAAAATATGATAGACCCCATTAAAATATTGCTAGAACTTTTTTTGTCTGCACGTAATCATGTGCGTCTTAATAAATGTAATAATGTGTTGTATGGTTTTATTAAAATTTTAAAAGCAGATTTTAGATGTTTATGGTTTTGTTTTTTGGACTTTTCATTATGGAATGAGATGTGATTGAAATGGACTTTTGATTCGGATGTAACTGCTTTTGTTGCTGTATGAAGGTGTTTATGAAGGTAAGGCACTCGCTAATTTTATGATGTTAAATTCCATGTGTTTGTTTTATAATCTTTGCCTGCCTAGCAAGTTGCACAGTAGGAGAGCTCCCTGACCTTTTATTAGGAATAAATTATTCAGTCACTCATATTTTTAATTGACATATTAATTTACCCGTTCATTAAAATTGCGATGATCTTACGTGTTGCGGCCTGTGTAATTGTATGTTGTGGAGGTTGCAGTTACAACTGGAATTTGATCCAGGCATTGAAGATTTTACCAAATATACCAAACAGTCTCTCGCCTGCCTGAACAGTTTCAGTAAAATGTGTATTGCTTCCTACTCCTTTGGAACCAGTCCCAGCATATGAGGTTACCCTAGGCTTTTTTTAATATGTGTGGCTGTCATAATTACCTTGAAAAGAAAGTCATCAATCTGTGCTAATTAGCTTCTGAGAGAGGATGTCTTTATTTTCAAACCCAATTATTCTCACTTTTGTGTTTCCTTAGTCCTGTAAATCACACTCGAAGTGGATTCCTTCCTTCCAGAATTCGGCGCAAAGATGGAGTTAGGTTCTTTTACAACTGGGGCTTTATCTTTCCCTTTTGTGTTTCTACAGATTAAGGCAGGTATTGTGATGTGAATTCAATTTGAAATTTAGATTAAGCCATTGAGTGAAAGCAAGGGAAGAGGGAGTCTGGGGACCCGGCTTCAGTACTGTATGCATGTCCTTGCGGTCAGAACTTCCCCAGAAATAGACCCAATTCAATTATGAATTCAGTTGAGTCCCTCGTCGTATGAGCTTACTGCTCTTGAGGAAAAAAGGCTTTTCAGTCCCATTTGTTCTCTAGCTGCAGGCAGTGATATGCATATCCCGGGTCTTTAGTTGACCATATACGGTTCACTTTATTTTTAAATTTTACATTTTAAGATTACACATTTAGCAGAACTTTGGAATTTTTTGCATGTTGCAGATTTTAATATATATTTTACCACATTAGAAATTGAAATTAAATATTTTTCTGAAGGGGACCATTGTGTAAATGTTTTTTTCATAAAAATGCAATAGGACTTCTGACAGATTTCTGATTATTATTTGAATTCATTCCCCTCCTTTCTTTCACCCAGGCTGCAAGTTTTATTTAGTCGTGATATTAATAAAAGTAAAATAAAAATGGTTCAAATGTTCCTTTTAAATTGAATAACTGACATTGAAAAATAACAACAGTAAAACCAACAGAAATGGCTTTAAATGTACCCTTTATCAATGTGAACTTTTGCATTCATTTGAATTACAAAGGACATTTTAAATGGTGTGCGGCATCAAGTACATCAATTTAATAACTTTAATAACTCACATCCCATTTTCACCACACAAAACCTTTTTACAATAAACATTTTATGTGAGTTAACCAGAAATAGAAATTACAACTAGACATTAAACACATTTCAAAGAGTTTTTTTTCGTGTGTGTGCTGCGACCTTGACTTCCTTTCCTGATACTCATCTTTTCAGACGTCATTATTGTAATGTTTTGGTTATTCTGCATTAGCCCTCATTAAGGGTCTTTGTTAAATAATTTCACATGAAACATAAGCTCTCAATATGTGTGTGATATACTGATTGTGCCCTTTGGATTTTTTTTTTCCGCCAAAGCAGCTTCTAAAATAATCAAGTAATTATCTGTTGACTGGAAAGGGAAACTGTTTACATGCTTAAGCATCGAATATCTGGCATGGTTTCATTTTGAACTTCCCTCCACTCCCATCACCCCCCTCCCCCCTCCACCCACCCAATCCTGCTCTGCCAAACCCTTGGCTGCATGCCCCTCTGCTCCTTCGGGACATGCACATGATCAATAAGCGTGTCTTGGGCTAAAGCCAAACCTCAACACAACTGAAGAACAGAGCATGGGGATTGTGGTTGAATTCTAACTCTGGTACTAAAAATACTAGCAGCCTATGCTTCGCCGTAGATATTTAGCGGTTAAGTTGCCCTCTTGAGGGTACAAATCCTTGGTTCTCTGAGATGGAAGGCGAGACATTTCCCCTTGTGCAGCCCTCCTGCCCCCATTTTCCAGGTGTGGGGGCGGGGAAAGCCCATTATAGCTCCACCCATTTTTCAGTGAACTGTCCAGGGGTCACCTGCTCTGAAACTATACATGTTTAAATACCAGCGCATTCAAGAGGTCAGGCACCCCGGAAGGAAGCCCACATAGATAACGTCTGCACTATGCTCGGATAAGCCCAGGAGAGCAGTGGCCCACCATGTTTGATAAATGATACAAACAGACAGGAAGGTAAAGCCTCATTCAAGGACAGGAAGATTAATTAAGGCTAACTGATGATGCTCTTTGTTGCAGCGTTTTGAAACGGCACTAGATCCCGCTGTCTTGCATCCATTACCACCCATGCAGATGAATGCTATTTATGAGCAGAGGGTACAGCAGCAACCATTAGGAGGTGTTGAGCATGTGTGAAGAATTCACAAGATAGTACTTGTATCTTTTGCATTGCAAAGGTGCTGAACTGACTAAATTAGCAAGTCAGGATATTAGCTACTATGGTAAAATACTAATCCACAGCATTTGATCTTCACTTTAAATATTCAATTCTTGGTATTGAATATTTAAAGTACAACACTCTTTAACAAGCCACTTTCATATGTTGCTTGTGCATTAAATTGCCTTAATATTTTTTTTTCTCACCCAGTGTCTTGGAAATGGCCTGGTGTGAGTCCTGTAGGCCTTTGCCTGGAGTATAGTAATCAAATTTGGACTGTGCTTGATCTAGTTTTTTTTTTTTGAGGGCGCACCAGCACCGGACCCTGAGCTAAAATATATACATACATTTCCTCCAGCTATGTATAATACCCAAGAACCTGGTATCTGTTTGCTTCACCACCTGCTGCCTTTGTAATACTGTGCCATGTACAGACATCGTTCATAATCTCTAACAAACATCATACTGACAGGCTGAATGGAGATCTATGAGCATTTACGTGAGTACGATGGTTCCCTCTAATGGTTAGAACATGTCAGTACAGTTGGGCATTTAGTCTTAAATTAACCTTTTTAGCATGTTTGTGTCACTAGTAAATCATACCTCATCTTTTACAGCTGCATTATATATTTTTCCCTGAATACAAATAATCACTTTTTTGGGAATATAATCACAGTAGTAGAGGTTTTTTTTTTTTTTTTTCTTCAAAGTCACTTATGAATAATTCACTATAGCTTCAGCACATTCTTTGCCCTTTATTTAAAAATGAGAAATTATAAATGTGCAGTAGCTTCTCTCATACCTGCTACAGGCTCAGGTAATAAAAACTGAAATATAGAAGCACTTTTGTATACAAATGTTTTCCTGTAACACCATCTGTCCAGAACCTACACTGAAAGTCTTAACATTTATTTGTACAGCTTGATATTATATTGAATGAATTCAACAGAAGTTCATTTTTCTAAGATACAGCTAAAGGGACCCTCTACTCACAAATTGTCCTTAATCTAGTGGTTGCTTAATCTAGGTGTAATTGCTGGGTTAGTTGTAAATGTGGGTTAGATCACTAAATATATGATTCATGGATCCTAGGGAGTTTGGTAAATGCCACCCACAGCATATGGCATTTCATACTGCGCACTTCCTGAGGTGTTAGCCTGTCAATCTTAATGTCTTTTTAAAGGGAATTAGACCAATAGTTGTATTAAGTTCACTATGCGCATCATTAGATATTTTCTAGTGTATACAAAGGAAATTGCCTTACATAAACTGAGTCTCATGAAAATGCTATTCCATAAAAATACTTTCCCATACCAAGTTGAACTGAGTAATCTGCAAATAGTAATAAAAAAAAATCTGCTGTCAGCGCTGTACCCGCCACACATATTTCTAGACAGTCGATCCATGTGTTTCCAGTGTCTGTATATTGTCACCATGTAACATTTAAAGACGTGAGCGAATTGCGCCCTAACGGTTCTGCATGGCTGTCTGCAGACGCATCACGCCGGCATGCTCCGTGAAGGACGGCGGGCAGCACGCTAGGTTCCTGAAGGTCAGCTTGGTTTCCTGCCGCAGCACCGCCATGGCTTTGGCTGACAAGCACAAAGTGAAACGGCAGCGTTTGGACAGGATTTGCGAAGGTAAGATCACACGGAACAAGGCAGTTTGAGTTGCAGTCCTTCCCTCGGCCAGACTGGGTCCTTCCATCATTGACCTGATTTCCAACCAGACATGGATGCTCGGCTGCTCGTTTTAATTTAATCAGTGACCCTCCTGATTTATTCATCGTAGACTCTAGTTGTTCAGGATCCTGAACTGAAAATCCATAGGCCTTTCTTCTACCTCATTACTAAACACTCAACTCAAAAAACAACCTTGACTGAACCTGTTTAACCTCCTCTCTAAGTACTTAGTGGAGTAATAGGAACTTCAAGTTAAGTCCATGTCAACATTAACAGCCACACTATGGGCTGCACCACGCAAGTTATAACTGACAGGAATAAGCATGCATGTTCCATTGCATATCGTGGGTCTTGTTCTTGACAGGATGGGCTGCCATACAGAACATCCATTCTTTTTACCCTTGATGAGACTTTCACCGGTGTCTGGTTTAGGGATTGGCTCTTTATCACATGTGTGGTCTTGGCAAAAATGTGGATCCTGTTATAGGGCAAAAATAGCAGTATGTGGAGTTTGGTGAAGATAACTGGAGCTGACCTAGCACTTACAAGCTGCATACTATTTTTTTTTATATTTATGATTGACACCATAGAGGTTTTGAGACTCGTCCTCCTAAGAAAGTGATTTCCATTCAGATTGGCTGGCTCAGCAGTAAATACAGTCTTGCAAGGTATATGTTGCTCACAGGGAGATCCCCGTTGAGCTGCCTTTAAAAATACCTATGTCAACATCATAACACAGAGATGGTAAATTGTACTCTCAGCCTGTGATTTTCTGCACTCCTGTCATGTGCAGTTGTGTGAATTAGCCTATATTTTACTAAAATATGGAGAAGGTATTCTTCTTGACTTCTCTTCTACTAACTGTGAGGAGATCTCAAATTCATTTTGCTTGATCTATAATAAGGACAAGTCATTCTTTAATGTACAGGCATTTTGTTGTTGTTATTATTTTTGAGCCAGGCAGTAGTGGTCCAGTGTCTCAGAAACCACAACAACCTGTTCATAAAATTACAGTGTTGCTGCAGTTTACCACAGTGATATTTCCCTGAAGGAATCTGGTGAAGACATTTCTGTTCTCCAGCTGGTTTTTTCGTGGCTGATGAAAATTACCCAATATAGCAGTGACTAATTGTCTGCCTCTTCGGTTTTATTATTCTGGCCCATGGTACCAAAATTAAGATGACTAACGATTGATTATACAAACTCTGTATGTTGGTTTATTTTCATTTTTAGAAGTATTTGATTAACTCAATAACTCAATTAAAGCTTCTTAGACTTGTCCAGTTAGCGATTTTGTTTTTAACGATTGTGTAAACAATTGTTTCGTTGTGCGGATTTTAATCATCCTTACCTGGATGCCCTTGTGGATATTGTTGGGGGGGGGGAGTTTTGTAATGGAAATTCTGGCCATTTGATTGAGGGGGGAGAGGATGGCTGTATGCCTGTGTTTGTGCACGTGTGCCTGTGTGCTGTACCTGTTTGAAGACACTGGGGGCCTGCAAATCACATTCGCAGCAGGAGCCCCCCAGCATCCTAAGCCACAGCTGCAGGCTCCCTGGCCCTCAGCTAGCCTTTAATTGCATCTATATGAGAGTCACAAAGCCACCACTTTGATGGCCAACTTGCAGACCCTGGGAGCAGAAGCAGGCCCACGCCTGCCTAGGAAAATGAAGCGGGGGGGGGGGGATCATGAGGTCCCAGTGTGGATTACTTTAATCTGGTTTGATGTTCCCAGATATGTTTCTGGGCGACTGGTTGCAGAGCCGAGCCCTGTAATAAAGTGGAGGACTTGCCCAACACTGGGACTGATTATGTAGAAATGGGTTTTGTTTTTTAAGGCTCTGCAGTTTTCCTGCTTGGTTGCTGTTTTTGGACCGACGTTTTTATGACCTACGAGAGGGAGTGGCGAATCCTGATTGGGTGGGAATCTGGATCTGACCCCCAGATTTTTCCCTGATCCAGTCCTCTTGAGCCCGATTTGCTGCTTAGGATTTAATAAATGAAGCTGTTTTGGCGCCTTTGTGACCTTTAGGTGTAACTACCTCAGGGCTGCGCAGGCTGTAGGCTTGTGATGGGGGCCTCTTTTTTCCGTGGGGTACCCCAGACGAGTGCCACAGATGGCTGACTGTAACCACAAGGCTGGAGGAAAGACAGCAGCGGCACCACTGTGCCTTCGACGGCTTTTGAACCAGTGATGTGAGAGTTTTTTTTATTATGACACACTTATTAAATCAGGACCTCGTGCAACATATGGACCGAACCCTTTCTACCTTGTGTAAAGTAAGAAATTGGACA
>JAAGVU020000061.1:8966234-8982012 GCA_011763525.2 Mormyrus iriodes
CCTTCGGGGCCGGCCCCCCCCTTCCCCTAACCCCCAACCCCCTGTTCAAATCAGTTGGTGTTTTTTTTGTTTTTTTTCGTTTTTTAAAACCCCCCCCCCCCCCCCCCCGAAGTAAACATTTGTTTTTCAGTGTGGGGAAAAAAAAGAAAAAAAGAATATTATAGAAAATTATATTATATATATTTATCAGACAAAAAAGGAAATAATGATTGCTCCCAGCAACAGCAATCGACAATGTGAACTTTAACCCTTTCCTGGCCACACACCGTTGCCATTGAAAGTCAGTCATCAGTCTTCAAAATACCAGCCACAATACAGCCACGATTCTGATGTGCAGTAAACCAGTTATCTTACTCTTCCAGTCTTAAACACTTCAATAGACATTCTTATTATTCTGTATTACCAAGCATCTTGGAACAAGCCATGCGTTTTCTTACAGAAAGAGAATTTATTTACATAATGTCGAGTTTTTTTTTCTTTTCTTTTCAGTGTCACTGACATTGAAGATGGATTAGCTGTTACCTTCTTAAATTATTGATTGCGTGAGTTTCGTATAACTTGATAGGGACTTAATGATTGATAGCCTGCATTATCTATGGTGATGGTCTGAACAAGTGTGGCATTCTCAAAAACATATTTGGATAACCAGTGGTTTGTTCAACAATCATGCCTCTTAGCCACACAGGGACACTTGATTTAAAATTTGTATAATGCAGAAATATCCTGGCTTACGTATGTTAATCATTCATTTCTTATTGGAATCAGAGAATCATGTAATTCTTGGTATGGGACGTTGTGTGCAGAATACTAAAATGTTTCCAAGAAGAACATTTCCAAGAAGCTTGACTTTAAATATTTTAATCAACTTTTTGTTTAAGTGTCTGTATTTGGTAATCTGCCATTTTTCAAAGTGTAGTGTGTTTGTTTCACAAGTTTGGTCATCTTTTTTTTTTCCATTTATCTTGCTCGCTTGGCTTTTGGCGATGCCTCACTGTGGATGGGAAAGAGTTAAGAGTTCTTTTTCTTTTTAAACTGACTCAGGAAAACTGATTATTTTCTTCCCCAAAATTTTTGTCTGAGAAAAATGAAAAGAAAAAAAAACGTCTGAAATATATTTGACTTCCTTTCCCCTTCCTTGTCTTCATTGTGGTATTTTTTATATAACAAACATCCCATGTTTTTTTTGGTGTTAATTGTTTTTCAGAGTCCTGTTAGTTTTGTATCGCATAGTTCAATGTTCTTATAACCATAGTTTTCTTTGGTGGGCCATCCTCTTTTACGTTTCAGTGAAAGCCAGTTGAACATCTCGGAGGTGGTGTGTGCTCTGAGCAAAAGCAGATCTTTCTAGTGTCCCAACAATAGCAAAATCAAGGCTGCCAGTGGCATGTTTGGATTTTAGTGTGAGTATTTGTACTTGTTTCTTGTATAAGGTGGACATTTAGCATTCGGTGCAGTTCAAATAAAAAATACAGCTCTGAAATTCATGTGAAATGTCTTTATTCATTCATACACACACATATAATAGATACATAATATTAATGGTTAGCTTAGCAAAGTTATATCCAGCTTCAGCCAGAAACACTTAATGCCTTAACTTTAAAAGGCAGAGTGGTGACATTAAAAATGTACTATTTTATTATCAATGTTTCCAACTCATCTGTAAACTATGCAACATTTACATGTCATGGTAATTAACCTCCTTTGAGAGTATCATACATACAGCGGAAAGCGGTGTTTAAAAGTGTTTCAGTATCCAATATCACTGCTGTCAAAATGCAAATTTAATTTTGTGGGTAGACTAATCCTATTATCCTTGGCCTTTCTCTTACATAATTTCCAGAAGGGGGCACTGTTATACAGTCTTATAGTCTTTAAGCCTCGCTAAGTGAGAAAACGATACATCAGCCATATTTGGCTTTTCTGTGTTTCTGTAATTGAATAGTGCAACACATTCACAAATGCAAATTAACAGCAGAACGCAGTTAGGTTGAATTTTCATGTCTCAAAATGGTCAGTCTGCCTAGTTATGAAAAGAGTTTGATTTTTTTTTACTTGGAACTATAACTGAAAATGCTGTAAAGCAGGGCCCATGAATAGGAAAATAGTTATATTAATGAAAATAATTGCATTAATTTTCACCCGTTTCCCTCTTGCACTGTAAACAAACCTGCCAAATTCCTTTTGAAGAACACTACATTATGCCTTGCAAATTTGTCTACATATAGTTACAGGTCTACAGCATTGATATAATCACAGTCCTGGATAACGTGGGACAAAAAAGGGTAAAACCAGACCAGTTTAAAACCATAAGTGTAAAGGCAATATTAGCATGTCCTTTATCTAATGCAAGACAAAGGAGTCTTCTGGAATTTAATTACCATTAACAGCTTAGATGGTCCGACACTCCGACACAAGGAAAGATTTTGTATAATTTACCCGTCACACCTCTGTGGCTGGTCTGCTCAGTAACAGGAATTAAATTTAATGGTTATACTGACTAATCAGATATTTATACATACCTTATACACCCAATGGTAGCGTATTTCCAACCCTGCAACCAAAGCAGTTGATATTAAATTCTATTTGTATTGCTGCTTCAGTTCATACAGCCCATGTGAGCTTATAAAACATGAAATTAATAATCCAGCCTGATGATGATTTAAAGGACACACTAATTTAATCCTTAATACTTAATCCTGTATTACAATTTAAAGTAAAAAAAAAAAAATAAAAATAAAAAAACGACAAGTAAAAAACACTACTATATTACCAGGGCACAACAGCCCTTACCATACTGGGAAAAAACAATGACTTGCAAGTATAACTCAGACCTAACAATTTAAATTAATAGCAGGGGGGACTGAAGAAATAGTAGTATGTTTTAATAGTAGTTGGAAGACCAGTGATACAGTTGTGAAAGCTAGCTGCTCTGATGGTGGCTTTGTAAGGAAATGTGCTCCAAAAAGAGTCAGGATTTTGCCAGCATAACGAGAAATGCAACTGCAGAGAGGATTCTAGATTTTGCCTATTTTTATGCATTTTCCTTTATTCAGCACCACACAGTGAAACACTGTATGGTTATTAACTGCACAGAACATTCTGTTTATCTCACTTTATTACCAGATATCACTGAAAGTTATACCACTATCGTTAAAACGGTAATCACGTTTTGATCAGGACCATCAGTCTGTAATCATTTGTGCGGCTAGCTTATATGGGGGAGACCATTAATTCCACCCCACCCCCTTTTAGCCATCTACACATAAAAAGCCCCAGTTGAGTCCAATGTTGCCCATTAACTGAAGTGAGCTTGAGCCCCCTTCGAATGCAAGAGTCAACATAACCTTTTGAGGTACTGTTAATTATTTACATTTCGATCTAATGCAGTGACTTCTACATGGAGAGTAATTAAACAATGTAAAAATTTTAACGCAAGTAAACCAAAATGAGTTTCTCTGTCAAATGCATTGGCATTTGAAAAGGTTATACTATGGATTGATGACGGTATTGGGAATTAAGTCAATATATACAGCACATAATGGCCCATTAAATAAAGCTGTAAATTAAATAAAGTCATAAAATCTAGAATCCACCAATGACCATACCATAACATTTTAAATAAACATGCAGACAGCCACAGTTAAGAAAGGGTAAATACTGGATATCATCATTGAACTGAATTTTTAATATTGAATGAAATTGCACTTTATACTTACCATTTGAAATTGAAATTAATTTAAAAAAGTCTTTGCATAAATACAATGCAGCAAACAAGTACAAAGTATTTTCATCCATCACATGAAGCCAAAAAATATAAACAAGTATGGCTTCATGTTTTTGCTTTGGCGTTATGTTGTTGGAACTAGGCTGTAAGAGTCGAGATCGGTGCAAAATTATTGGACACAAGATGGAAAGTTAAGGACCAAATAGAGGAAAAGAAATCAAGGATTCAAATTGAATACTAATAAATTATTGTTATGTATCCCCCTCCTCACATAAATAAGCACCAAGTTGAAGCATCAGATTGAGGTACAGAATTCACGCGGAAACGTTCTTGAAATACATAACAAACATACAGACAAACAAACATAACAGCCACCAAGACTGAAAAACAATCAGTCTTCAATTCAATCATGAAAATAATGTAGGAAATGCCACCATCTGCCACCTGGTGTTTCAAACAAACATCTAACCATCAACGGGTTAAATGGTCAGCTAAATGTTTATCGGCGATGTTTTAAATGGCTCAATAAATGGCAACCTTCATGATAAAACAGAATATTCATTTTCATCATTTTATAATAGTCTGCAGTATTCAGGCAAACATTTAATCATTTAACTCAGATTTAAATCTATTACAAAGGTGCATTACTAGAAATAAAAATATCAACATCATACAGTTTCTCTGATCTGAAAATGCTACAACACAAAAAAGGGGAGCCAAGTGATAATCTTACACTGTGCTTTTTGAGGTGTATAATAAATCATTATAAATTCTGTTGTATACTAATGTCTCCTTCTTTGACAAAACACTTATAATCACATGAACTACATTAAAGAAAAGGAAAAAGGGCTTTAGATTCTGGACAGCCTATCGCCAAGCGCTTGTTTAAACAGCATTAGAATCCCTGAACTTGAACGCTTGATTCAAATCATCTAGGCTCTTTCCTTGAAGCAAAACATAACGCTGTAAGTCACCAGGATTTTTGGCCATTTACATCACAGATTCAGTATGTAAGTAGATGGCATACAGAAATTTTCCCTTGACCAAGGAAATAAGGAAAAACGGGTTTGGAAATCATCGCAGTTTTGCCCAGACCATTGCAACTAACTCCCCCAGCACCCAGGATCGTCCCCAGCACCTCATGTGTCCTCATCCTCATCCTCCTCTTCACCGTCTGACAGAGCGGTGCGGGGTCGGATCTGTCGGTAGCCATCCAGCCACTTGTCCAGCATCTGCGCGACGAGCGGGTGGGTGCTCTGGCGGGAGCTCTTCTGCAGAGCCACCAACAGGCCTCCCTCCGTCACACAGCAGTCCAGCCACTCCCGTAACAGTCTCTCCTGCCGCTCCTCACTCCCCATCTAGATACGGAGGTCAAAGGTCAGCCCGCTGCGCCAGACTCAAACACCATCACTGACCTTTCAGTCAACAGGTAGCATTAAAGCTCAAGAAATGCATACAACTCCAAGAATGCCAGTTCACATCCTGGCACAGTAATTGATAGTGCAACCAGGGCAGAGTCATCAATTATTGATTGTAGGGTTAAATGGGTAAAGTGTTACTCTGTTTAATGTCTGCAAATACATAAACAAACAAAAATGGAAAAGCATGCATTCAGATGCACCTACTGTTCAGTTTTCGGCATTAAAGTATAAATTCTAATTCTGCGATGCTGCTATAAGACAGGATTGTGAAGCACTGACATTCATACTTCTATTAGTAGATAGATGTGACAGCTGACTGTTATAAGTATGTCATTGTTTCTGCAATGTTCATTTAGAAGTTGACCTTCTTCAAAAAACTAATCTGCAGCCAGCCCCTTGTCTGTATTTACTTTCAATATAACTTTAGCAGAATCATACTTGATTACCAAAGACGTGTATCAGAAGGATCTAATTTTTTATAAAATATGACTGACAAGATCCTAAATACCACCCCCTGCTCAATATGTGTGTACTGTGTTCATAAGAATGAATGTGTTCATGAGTGTGCCCAGCAACGGAGAGACACTCCCCCACCTTGTGCCCTCTGCTGGCTGAAACAGGCTCCACTTTGCATTGTACTGGATGGTAGAGAATGGAAGGATGGAAGACTGACTGATAGACTATAAGTGGACACCCAACACAGACCATAGGGTTAAATAAGAGTATTGAACAAAGGGGAAATTCTTAGAGAAAAACAGAGAGCGTAGGTCTTCCTTGTACGTAGGTTTTTATAGTCTAGCGCAGTGTTTCTCAAGCCAGTCCTCAAGTTCCCCCAGACAGTCCACGTTTTTGCTCCCTCCCAGTTAGGGAGCTGGGAGGGAGGAAAAAACTTGGACTATCTGTGGTTCCCCGAGGACCAGGTTGGGAAACACTGGTTTACAGTTTTAGCGACCCGCAGCTTTTGAAAATTTGCCGTATTATAGTTTAATTAGGAAAATAATTAAACTTAATCATCACATGCTGAGGTCTGAATATGATTCACTCAAGTTTCCATCAACTATGTTTAGGCCTCACCTCTGGGGCTGAGAGGAAGTGGATATGTAACAACTTCCTGTCACTGTCCACAAGCGGCAAGAAGATCACCGTGACATCATCGTCCACGTTGGGGTTGGCGCCTGCGCCTCGGCTGTCATAACTGTCATTCTCCATGGCCACCAGGGCCGTGAAGTGGCCCCTCGTGTAACCAAGGGCGATGGGGCTCTTCCAGCAGAAGCTCTGTTCCCACAGCAAAGGCAGGTAAACGCCTTGGAAAAGAAAAGAGAATGGAGAGAAACCCAACCTTTAATGCGGCAACGGGACTCGTTTCCCCTTCTAGCCTAACTGAAGTGACCATCTGCACCTGGAACGCAAATAACTGCCCCATTATTCATTACAACCTTTTACTAATAAGTACTGGACTGGCTATACCATTCCACTTATATCACATGCCGGAAACATCCCCCATTAGTGTAGCATCGGGCAGCTTTTGCACTGACTGCAAATTAAAACCAGACTGTTTTTACAACACACTGCTCAGGTCCTCCGCTGTGTATTCACCAAACTTTTCTGCAATGACCAACACATGCTCAAAAAATAAAAAAATATATAAAATAACGAGCATGATGGACTGTGTTTTTGTAAATATATCATTTAATTAAATTCTTGAAAAAGGCAACAGATATTCAATCCATTTTGCATGACTTTTACACCAATATAGGGTCCGTTCAGTATCCATTATATAAAATGTTATACATCCTAATACATCGTATACATCGTTTTTAGATCATTATTGTAACTAATGTACGGTTCCCCAATTCCGGTCCTGGGGTGTCAAGAATCCAACAGAAACTGCAGATTTCCCTGCTCAAACACATGTACATCAGCTAATTACCAGGTTTAGCAGGTGTGTTTGAACAGGGAAATCTGCAGACTGTGTTGGATGCAATAAGTTGATCCCCCCCACTCCCACAAGAAAGATGTTATGGGGAAATTTATTGAAAGTCAAAAATAAAAATGTACTAATGATCAGTGCGTATGCTTAGTTCAGGGCATCATTTTTTAGATCTTTTTTGAACACGGATGATTTGTGGCATCAAGTTCTTTTTCTTATTCTTTCAAAACATTACGTTTTTCTTACCAGTTACATCATGTTAAATGAATTTCAAGACTCAAGGCTAAAATGTGCCGTGCCTTGCAGTTTAAATATGGACTTAATGAAATATGAAACAAATAAGTCAAGGCATGCTGGGTAAAAGACTAAATTTTAAGGTTTATGATTATTTCACGCCCCATTTTGGATTAAAGGGGTAGAAAAAAAACACCGTACTTGTACAAACTGAACAACATTTCACTTTAAATTTAATGTGTGAACTTTTAGAAATAGTACAATAAAATTTAATCAAAGCACTCACCTTGAAATCGAGTGTACCCTAGTGCTTCACCGCGAAAACTCTTGTAATACTTCACTCCATAAACTATGATAGGCCTGCGGAAAATATGTGCAAGAACGAAAATGTGCGTCTGCTCCAGGCTGGCCCCAGGCTGCGGAACAGCGGCGAGAAGGATAAGATGGAGAGAGAGAGGGAGAGAGAGACAGGAAGAGAAAGAACACTGCATTTTTATCGCTCTTGACTCTTAATGTGCTCCATCATTTATGTGAAACACTAACAAAATACTAATTAGGTTTTAATGTATACTTCACAAACGGATCACTATTTCTGTGGCGAAGTGTAGCTTAAAACTGTAAACTGCAAAAAAAAAAAAATACACAAAACTGCATACACTGCATGTTTAAATCTCTAAAACAAATTATTACAGAACATCACGCTTGGCAAAGTATACTGCTAATAAAGAATCATCTGTTTAGTGTAAAACTATGATCCACTTCACCGAAGACATATTTCAACTTAACTATCCTGAAGCGGTCTTTGTCGGACCATAATCTCTCACACATGTGACTGTTCACTGACAGAGTTTCTTTAACGACAATATCAACAATAAACAAGCAGAAAATTTCCTCATTGTTATTCAACACTTTTATAAAGAATGTTTTATGTTTACATTTCATTGCCTAACATTCATTTTTGCCACAAAATGGGCCTAATCCGATTTGGCATTAACCACATCAGTGTACCCTACCCTTGCATGTAAATAATGGCAGCACTGAAGAGAACGTGTTTGCATCCAAATTCTGTAATATTGCAAAATTCTTAAGCTATGAAAGTGTCTATAAATCCAAGGCGTTCACAAATGACAGGAGGCAAAACTACTCATATTTTACAGTTCAAGTCTATTTAAGTGTTATATAAACGTGGCAACAACAAGTGTGATGTCTTTACAGTTACAGAGCCATGGGGGAAGCTTGCGTACCTGACTGGCCAATGACAAGATGAACGCCCAGTCTTCCTGCCACTGTTTTTCCCGCAGGGAGAACTGCAGGCCGCAGCTCTGCGAGTACCACGACTCCCACTCTTTCCAGCGCCTGTAGAACCTGAGGCCGCAGAACACAGGCACGCCTCACGCCTCTCATAATCCATCGCCAAACTCCAATCACCTCAAAAAGTCTGAGAATCTTCAATATTCATCTAATTTAACCACTTATCTTGTTCTGGGGGATCTGGAGCCCATGGGCACAAGGCAGGGAATAACCCAGGATGGGGTGCCAACCCATCGCAGGGCACACTCACGAACCATTCCCTTACACAGGCACACCTATGGGCAATTTGGCAACTGCAATTAACCTCAGCATATTTTTGGACTGTGGGGGGAAACCCCACGATGACATGGGGAAACCATACAAACTCCACACACATAGAGCCATGGCAGAGACTCGAACCCTGCTTCCAGAGGTGTGAGGCAACAGTACTAATCACTGTACCATACCTCCCACAATCTTCACTGTGACTATGCAAATATGACTACTGGATGAACACTGTTAGACTTCTGGAGATTTATGCTGTGGGATGCATTCTTGCTGGAACTGCCCACTACTGCTCAATCCCATTCAAAACATTAATCGCCTCAAAAACCCTGACGAACTTCAATGTGACTATGGAAAACTGACTACTAGATGAACACTACTGGGCGATTGGATGAGATTCATTCTGTGGCAAAGGTCTTTCCCGAATCTGCCCACTACTGCCCAATACCTCACCAGTGTGAGCAGTCATGCAGGCTGTCATGGAGAGTTTTGCGGAGGACAGAGTCCTTGTCGTAGATGCCCCAAGTGGCCTGTAGCACAGAATCCAGCAAACAATCTCCCGCGGTGCGATTCCACAGTGCGTAAAGCCTACTATCCAGGCGGCTTCCCAACTCCAGTGACCAGTTTATAATGGGAGATTCCTCCTCCAGTTCTGCCAAGGAAAAAGATGACTTCATCTCTTATTCTGTATTCATCTCCTTTCCTGCAAACTGGAACCCCCGAAACCTACTTTGTGTAGCTAAATGGGTCAGAAGACATATTTGAGGCTTCCAGAACTCAGAACCAAAGATGATGGAAACACACAAACACTGTGGTCCCAGGAGAGCGTGCCTTTTGATTAGAAATATGTAGAAACCTAATTACCCTAATTACAATATAAGCACTGAGGTCTCAGAAGGACCAGACATCACCGCAATCCTGATATGAATGAAAAGTCAGCTAAAGCACTTTCTTAATATAACTATAACAATGGTTACAAAATAATCATTGTTGTCATTGCATTTGTTCCTTGTAACAAACAAATCATGAACATCCTTCAGAATTACATTACATTAATGCTCTTACCTTTTTGTACGTCTCGATCGAGGACCTCATCAAACAGCTTCTCTTGAACCGTAGGGGGTAAGTCCTCAATATCTACAAAGGACACAACTTTTGTTTTTGTTTTTTTGTTTTTTGTTGCGTCGCATCTCCAAAAACATGCAGTTATATTAACTGGCATCTGCGAGGATGCACCACAGCTCACTGCCGCCTAGGGTAGGCTCCAAGCCTCACCCTCCCCGGAGACCCTACCGAGGATATGGGGTTAGAAGACACATACATTTATATGCATTTTAAGAATTGTCTGCAATGTATTTTACAGCGTGAAAATGCAGTTATTAGCTCAATGTCATCTGCAGCATTGGGGTAAGAGTGAATGTCAGGCATGCTTCATTCCCGTGACATTAGCTGGAATATTGACATTTAAAACTGTAAGCCATAAAACCATTTACACCTGTTCCTGACAGGCACTGTAATTTTTGTGAGCTTAACTGAAAAAACTAAATTAATTTTTTTTTTTTAAATGAGTGTGTTCACAGCGATTTTAAAAAGCAATTTAAAATAGTTGAATTATTGCTATGGATGAGTCTGCCAAAAGCAGTTTATATTCACATGTTACAAAGACAGCTGCTATCTATTCTCTGGCTCACAAATGCACGCACTCAGCTGAACAGAAATCTGTTGTAGTGACCTTAGGCTAACATGCAAGTTTAACATGAAAAACAGATAATAAGGCATCATAGAGGGCACTGAGCTCATGTACTCAGAAAACCAAAACAGCACAAGACTCTTGAACTCTTGCCCGAGATTTAAACGTCGATCTACCTAATCATGCACCTCTTCCCGTACTGACCAAATCCTCGTAGCATCTTGAAATGAATGGCACTAATGATCTGTATTTAGCTCCACAACATATGAACCAAAGCTTGCTAGATATGCTTACTGTAAACAAGAGGAGGACTTGGTACAACCCTCACCTGCCGGCAGGGTGAATGTGACGAGGTCAGCAAGGAAGTAGCAAGCGAAGTCGCCCTTGCGCTGGTGGAGGGATGCGACCATCTCTCTTCTTATTTGCTCCGTCAACTCCAGACTCACCATGGACGGGATCCGTTTGGCCGCTTGCCCGGGGACCTGGGCACAGTGATGTACTGCGGTCACTAACTTTGCACAAGGCAGTCATGACAGGGTGACTCCAGTAACAGGCAGCCCTCGTCGTCCACCGCGAGGGTCGCCACATGCCAAAGCATTCTGCTTGGCAGCCATCATGCAAACACCATAACTGACATCTATGATAGCTAAAGTCTCACACAAGCCAATGTAAATTTCTCCTAAAGGTGAGTAAACTAAACTTCCCATTTTATGAATATTACTCTGAAGGCCCACCCCAGCAAAGAACACGGGCTCAATAACTGAAGTCTTTAAAATTTGCCAAATAAACTGGATTAATTCAAACTTAAAATGTTAAATAATATCAAATGAATACCTTGAATTTAATTCAACCTTTGTCAGTACTTTAGTGATTGCTTGAATTTGAAACAAATTAAATAAATAATTTCTTCTTTCGCATTTAAGCAGCTGTAAGTTGAAAGCCCACCCGTAGTGGCAGGGGCATCGCCTCAGCATAACACCCACAAAAGTGCTCTGTTGGTAAACAAGTCATCAAAAAGTCAATACGATTTTTTTTTTTTTGCAATGATAACCAAACGTTTTTCTTAAGATTTACGTAAAGGTTCTTTTGACTGTGTGAGTGTGCCCGGCGATGGGTTGGCGCCCCATCCTGGGTTGTTCCCTGCCTCTGGTATAGGCTCCGGACCCCCTGTGACCCTGGACAGGATAAGCGGTTACAGAAATTGATGGATGGATGGAAGGATGGATGATCTTCTGATTGAGCCCAAGTGTCAGCCTAGAAGCTGTAGCTAGGTGTCCCTTAATTAACATCCTTCCTCTCCATCCATACTTTACCTCTGTGAGGAGCACGGCCAGCATGTCCTGCCTCTGGAAGCGGACGGCCAAGTGGACCAGCGTAAAGCCCTCGTCGAAAGCGGACGGTCGGTCCAGGAGGTGTGCCTCCTCGGCCGTCAGCTGCCTGGCAACGTCTCCACCCGACGACTTGTAGGCCTCCACAGGGACCAGGTCTCCCTCCACCACACCTGTAGATGAGACAATAAGACAAAGTTTATTGATCCCAGGGGGAAATTCTTGTGCATACAGCAGCAAGGTACATAAAGTACACAGACAGAAACATAGAGTGCAGAAGAAAGACAGTGCAAACACAGTGTAACCAAATTTTAGAAGTACACAGTACACAAAAAAATATCCTGAAAGCAGAATATTGTTCAGGAAATAAGTGTAAATAAAATTACGGATGTTTAAAACTGTAAATCACTCAGTGCTGCATGTACCATTCAGTCATTCTCATAAAAGTTACTTTCTTCACTGGATGCAGTTACCTGAGACAATGGGCAGATTTTTTTCAAAACTGCAGTGCATCTTATTGAATTTTCCTTTAATACGAATGAAGCTAACAAATTCCCATACTCAAAAATAAAACTCAAAAGCGGATGACAATTTCAAATGACAAGAAGAAATAATTGTTCGTTAAAGACTTCGGTTTCGCGA
Organism: Mormyrus iriodes; assembly: GCA_011763525.2. Taxonomy (NCBI): domain Eukaryota; kingdom Metazoa; phylum Chordata; class Actinopteri; order Osteoglossiformes; family Mormyridae; genus Mormyrus; species Mormyrus iriodes. The sequence continues at coordinate 8,978,779 of JAAGVU020000061.1, forward strand.
AGAAAGTACATCATCAAAGAATTTCTCACAAAGACAGCGACAAGCAAAGTTAGGAAAGAAACGCACGTGTGAACATTTCCAGAACATGCTTATGTGGGCCTCATATACTCAGCACCTGTTTTCCCCAGATATGAAAGCATTTCACAACAATTCACATTAACTGTAGAGTAACACGGGACAGTGGTGTGTGGAAAAACGGGAATGACATGTAGAGGGCTACTGGCCGGGAATGCTGGAATATTCAGCCACCAAATTCTTAATTTTTCCTCAATGCTGCAAAGTGACTCATCAGACAACATTTACATTTATAGTTGGTAAGCCACTCAGCATGGTCTACAATCATCTACCTAAACATACACTTGAATCTTCTTTAACCATTAAAATTTAAGCACCACTGCTAAATAAATAGATAAAATAAGATTTAAGTACATTTCCGAGCACATAAGCAATGACTAAGAGATTTACATTTATTTATTTAGCATAGTAGCTTTTACCCAAAGCGATGAACATTTGAAAAAGCAGGGTAGTCCCTGGAGCAACTGAGGCTAAGGGCCTTGGTCAAAGGCCCAATGGTGACATCACTCATCCGGCCACAGGACGTGAACCAGTAACCTAGGCATTAGAGTTTTCAGAAGCTTTAGCCCCAAAGCATTGTAATGCTTAAATGTCCACACGCAGTGCGATTCGTCTCAGGCTTTCATCTTCAGTGCACTTCGTTTGGAGCAGGCATACACCTTGCAGGCTGGTCCCAAAAGGATCAGGCCATTGCTGTTCAGAGCACGGAGGAGAGAAACATTTTTCACTGCAGAGAATCCAATTATCATGGTAAAAGTGGAGATCTGAGGTATCAGCAGCTTGACACCTTTTAACCACTGCACCGCGACAATCCCCCCCCCCACACACACACACCTTTATTTTTCCTACAAGCTACATCCTTGGCTCATTCGAACCTTTCAACAGAGGTGCTGAGGGGAAGTAAAGAGAATCCATGGCATGTAGTAATGGAGAAACAGGCAGCCGGCAAATCATTCTCTCGATTAACATATTAGAAGAGAGTGATAAATGAGAAATTCAGTCAAATACAGCAGTCCGTCCGACTGCCAGCGTGACCATTAGCCACAAGTTTTGAGTTGGCATGACGGGAAAAAGTGTGAATTAAGTGTCAACAAACATGGCCCAGAAAATGGCTCAAAAACTGCAAACTGCTATTGTTTACTTAAAGCGAGAAAAACAAGACAGACTCGAAGACAAAAGATAATACAGAAGCTGGGGCAATGGAAAATGTAAGGATGCATTTGCATGAAACCACTGTTTACAGCTACTATGATTAAAATGCACTGTTCATTTTATGATAGGTATGTTTGCATAAAAAAAAACTCCAACCCCTTCATGAAGAGCAACTTCAAAAACAACAAAATCCAACAAAATAGTAACGGAATTCCTATTAGGTTCTTGCTGTGTTTAAAAGGTGCTGTAGCTCTTGTTCCAATACTGCTTACATTCGTACTGAGCATTCATTGAAAGTTCAGAGTAATTGTACTTATTTATGCCAAGTTGACTCCTTGACAGCTGTATGATAGTACTGTGCCATTTGCCTCACGTGAATATTACTTTAGATAAAAATGTTTGCTAAATAAATAAATGCAATGTAATAGTCCTTGTCTAAGCAACACATTTATCGTTAAAATACAATCCCTTGATTATTTTTTCCGTTCCCAAAGTACAGTTGCAGAATGCAGAGAGATGGCATTGTTTTTATTAAGGTGTACCATCCGACACGGATAAAATCAATAAACAGGTTGTTCCAGCGAATCACAGCAACTGGGCCAAATAACTGGCTTATTCAGTTACTGAAGGAAGCCGGTAGCACATGGCTCAAGGACACTGAAATGTGATGAATTTAGTTCCCAAAAGGAGACATTTTGTAGTACCTTTGAACTAGATATTAGATCCAAACTGGTTAAAAACCTCTCTTTAAATAACTAAAGTTTAAATTTGTAGATTTCCCCAAAATGACGAGTTTCTTAATCAACTAATTCATTTACTATGAAGTTAACAAGTTAACAAGTCAAGTTGCCAGCAAGAACAACATAGCTGTCTAGTTGTTAAGTGCCATTTCGGAAACAGGAAAGCAAGAGCTTTTTCCATGGAAAACAGATTGTTACAGAAATGCAGCTTCAAACAGCATAGAACATGATCAAATACCTTCCATAATCAGCAAAGCAATATATTCACCACAAAGCATGTTTTTTAAAGAATAAAGTGACTCCAGGCTTTTCTCCCAGGGGGTACAAGGTGAGCCCAACCAGTAATTCATCTAGATTAATACATTTGTAAAAAAAACAAGTAAATACATTTACAATAAATTATTGTTGCACAGTGGTATGACTAATACAAGACACATTTCAATAAGTAACTTTACAATATAATTTAAGTTATTGAACTTAATATGTTCAAATAGCATTTTCATCTAACAAGCGGGGGGTGCACCCCCTGTACCCCTGGTAAAATTGCCTATGATTTCTCAGAAATCTGGCTAGTCTGGCCACTGCAACCTGACACTCATCTCAGTGTCTTTCTCACCCACAACATCCTGAGGTGCCTGCCAGGAAAGCCAACGGGATGCCGCTGGCATCCGCTATTCTCTCCAGAGAGGGTGAGTGTTCACCTCAACCAGCATGACTCAAGACTGATATTGTGGTTAGATGAAGCCAGAAGGGGAATGAACAGCAACCTGCTTATGTTTCCCTGACCACAGTTAGCCCAGAAAATGACTGCCCAGAGGACACCGCCTCCTCTCATCTGTAATGAGTTGGAGTGCTGGTGCAGTCCCCAGGAAGTGTAGCATCGTGGGTGCGGCCTTCAATCTGCCGACACACACAGGCCAGTACGGAGAACCCACTCACTGATGGACTTTAGTTTGACCTTGACCACAGCCTCCACCTTGCTTTTAGCAAGCAGGTCCATTCTTTCTATTTCTGTAATGTTAGCATGCCTGGAGGGGTTGGGCAGCCAACATACTACTTTTCTGTATAAATGATATAGTAACATACTACTCTTCTGTATAAATGATATAGTAACATACTACTATTATGTATAAATGATATAGTAACATACTACTCTTCTGTATAAATGATATAGTAACATACTACTATTCTGTATAAATGATATAGTAACATACTACTCTTCTGTATAAATGATATAGTAACATACTACTATTATGTATAAATGATA
>JAAGVU020000061.1:8982112-9012901 GCA_011763525.2 Mormyrus iriodes
ACATACTACTCTTCTGTATAAATGATATAGTAACATACTACTAATCTGTATAAATGATATAGTAACATACTACTCTTCTGTATAAATGATATAGTAACATACTACTATTCTGTATAAATGATGTAGTGACATACTACTAATCTGTATAAATGATATAGTAACATACTACTCTTCTGTATAAATGATGTAGTGACATACTACTATTCTGTATAAATGATATAGTAACATACTACTATTATGTATAAATGATATAGTAACATACTACTATTCTGTATAAATGATATAGTAACATACTACTATTATGTATAAATGATATAGTAACATACTACTATTCTGTATAAATGATATAGTAACATACTACCACACGCCTATGTCAAGTGGGCTGAAAGGCACTACATAAAAATAAATAAAACTGAACTGAAATATAGCCAGTGAACACAGAGCTAGACACAGACACTTAAAAAGGAACTAATTTCTAGACATCAGCCTACCCCAACCCCCACCTTTACCTGCCATTTCTACACCCTCCCCACTTTTTCCTTGAATAAATTCTGCCCCTTCTGGGATTTTCCCCTACTTGTCCACTACAACCCTTAGAAATTGTGGATTAACATTTTGTTTGCCTGCATTGACATAAAGGCAGGTATTCACTGACAGACAACAACAAATAGCTTTAAGTATTTAAAAAGTCATTGCAATCAAAAAAGTACCCTAGCCATAAAAAATTCATTATACTACAATATCACATTTTGCACTGGGAAACAAAATACTCTTGTTCTGTTTTGGAAAGATTTTTTATGTTGAATTTGTCAAACCTGAAGGGCAACTAAAATTAATTATCGCCAAACAATTTCCTTATTAAAAGACCGCAGTTGACCGAAGCACACCAGCTTTTACATTTGAAGAATGACATTGAAACCTGAAAAAGAGAAATATATTGTAGATTCAATTTGTTTACTGATGCAAGAAACGGTCATGGTTAGGGAGCCCTCTCTGAGCAGCTACTCACCTACACATGCATTGAGAAACAACAAATCTGATTTCCTCAACCTGTTTTGAATCAGTTTCTGGTCTTTTAAATCGTCTTCCTGTTCTTCCCTGCCACCACCGCTGCTTCCACCTGCCAGCTCGATTCTCTGTAAGTCCATGGTTACTACCGGCTGGCTCTCGGGATCTGAGGAGGACCCCCTCTGCTCCCCGCTGCAGCCACCATGCTGCTGGTCCCGGTCATCGATGGCGGAGAGGGGACAGTTGGGTTGCCCTAATGTCCCCGATTCACTAGGCTCACAAGCTGTACAGTGGTGCTCACGAGCTGGGGGCCTGTTGCGGTCATTGTTTGCTGTGCAAAAGTCCATCAGAGGGGGTGACGGAGAAGATGGTGGCTGGGACACAGGTCCAGGAGTCTGGATCACCTCGACGGGACTGCAGGACCTCTGACACAGACATTGTGTGCACCTCACTGCACGCGGCCAGTTCAGGTAGGTGCAGATGTGGCAGGACCACTTGGCAACTGCCTCATCAGCAATCTGATCAGGGCATATTAGCAGGGTGGCATCCCTGCTGGGAGACGTGGGGTCCCAATCACGCCAGGGGTTCCGAGCCCAGCCGCTCTTGAAGGGGTCTTCCGTGATGATGGCACCGCCAGGCCTTGGAGCGCGGCACATCGTGCACTTGATGGCAGACGGCCAGTTCTCATAGGTGCAGTACTCGCAGGCCCACTTCGAACCCCGCTCCATCACTGCGGGCGAGTCAGTCTGCACGCTCAGGCACAAAGCTGCTGAAACAAATATGCATATTCATAAACTGCTTCACTAACCACATACCTGCATAACACCCCAGCCCACATTTTAAGAACTAGAAAATATTCCAAATGGCAAACTAGAATGGAGGACCCTTATTTATAAGGCAACAAATCTGCAAAACATATTTATATACTGGCAGACAAATAAACGACTGCATTAGCCTATGTCAACGGACCACTCATTTATTTTTGGACAATGACTGCAGTGAGAGATGGAAAAAAATGTGCGTTGTGTAGCATCATACATTTGCCAAAAACAAATATCAAATCATAATTATACACCACAATTCTGAAATAAATAAATCAAAATCGCTTTTACGTAATTCTAATCCTCTAACCAGAAATTTCCCAGAGCATTCAGGATTCTGAGGCAAAATAACATCACAGGCTCGCCAATACAAACTGTCAACATGGAATTCCCAAAAGATGAGACCAAAAGAAAAAAAAAAACTTCAAAGAAATTATATCTGATTATATTGAAAATGAACTTCGGCTTCACATGTAAGTCCGATACCAGCCCTTTGGAATTAAAATTGTTAACTTTATTCGAACAATTCTGCAGATCCTTCTTAATTATTGCTGACACAAAACAAAAACATGATTTCCACTGGTAAGCAGAGTTTCTCGACATTGTTATAAAGAGAAATATCCATCTGAATAATAATAATAATAATAATAATAGCGACCAGATAAATGTTCTTTAATTATTTTCGATTGCCAAAACCGTACTTATAAAGGAAAATAGCGGAAATATCCTTTGCTATCCACTTCCTCAAAGTTAAGACAAAGTTAAGACAAAGCTGAAGTAACGCCCACCGCCCCATATGAACAGGTTAACTCCTGTCAAATGTGGACGCGTATGGTCATTTTGAACACAGCCACTAACCTGATCATAATTACAAGATACTGTGGTACCAATTAGAGCTCCTTCCCAAAAGACGAAGCTTTTCACGATAACCGCTGAAATCCAACATGCCACCGGGTGGGTCCTGTACAAGACAGGGGTCCATCTGCGTCTGCCCCGTGTCTATAAGCTCACCTTACAGCAACATCACGAGGCTGATAGATACTACTGATACTATCGCTGTCACAGCTCAAATTAACCAGCTGGTACTGTAAATGACAGCTTGTTGATCGTTTGGTTCCCTGCAGTGCAATGCAATTGAAAAAACATTTCAATCGTGAATTGCGGGTTAATTGCATTAGTTGCATGATCTACAGATGTGTTTTGACATGTAGGCAGGCCCTTACATTCTGCAATGTTTACCCTCCTTTCGTAGGCTGTGGCTCACGGTCTTCGGATTGGCCAGCCCTTCCCCCGTCCTCTTCGGCTTGTCCAAATGCGATCCCGACAGAGTCCCGTTTCTTTCCAAGCTATGCAGTCAGCCAGCTACATATTTACCATTATTTAAAAAGGAGAAATAAAGGAACTACTCGCTTTCAAAACAGCACCGCGTATAGCCTCTTCACTCGGATTTTAAACCATTGTGATCCTCCTTTTCACCATACGTTTCAGTAAATGCCTCCTACGGCAGCAACCGGGAAGCCAAAATAAACCTTCAACAGGGCCCTTGGTAGAGGGGTGTGTCTGTGGCGTTGCCACATGGATGAACCAGCGAAGATGATTGGATGTTTTTCTATGCGGCATTTTATCGGCCAATCAGGGGTCTCATCTGGGCTTGCCTGTAGTAAACTGCTACTTCGTAGCGCGTCCTGATACAATTGGACTAGGCTGTATTTTCTTATTAGCTGGACTTTACATTACACCTGATTCATATGAGTGGAATAAACTGTACTTTAGTAATGGTGTCTTCGCCTTAGTCAAAATACACACGTAGTAATCTTGGTAATAACGTGCCGAAATGTATTGTGTCATGTCTGCTGAACAGTTAATGACCCGTTTGTAAGAATCTGTTTCTAGGTAGACACTGAATTATTTTTATATTACGAATAAAATACAGATAGTACTCTAGCCTGTGGTTATATTATTACTGAATAACCGTGGACGACAGTTTATGAATAATCTTCGTTATTTGCAATTTCATGTACTTTAATCGATCCTTATAAGAACGTACAGATGTAACCTATAATGAATTAATTCTACGTAATCAGTTCCAGTAATTGTAGCATTATGACGACGAAGTAATGCAATATTGCATACATAGTAAAACAAAAAGGAGACGTGTCCATAGTTACTTTATTACCCCATACATATCAAGTTCAGACTGAGGTGAAATATCTGCAGAATAACCTGTTCCAGTTGTATAAGCAATCTTACGTATGACACTTCTTCACTTTGATACAGATATCTGAAGACAAGGGTTGAGTAAAGCGTTTGAGAGTTTGTGCTTGGAAACAAAGCAGCTCTCCAAAGACTAGTCACACAAAGTGTGGCAGTGGCACACACATTTAAGTCCTGAACTCTAGTACTGCTGCAAGATATTTTAGTTTTGAATAAGATGGGGAAAGAATATTAAATACAGTACTGTTTAATGTGTTTCTCATATACACGACCCGATTATGTTCAGCTTTTCTGTATGAAAGACATTCATTGTTCACAAACAACTCGCTCATTTGAACTGTAGGTTTATCATCACCAAACTTGCATCTATCTAAAAGTCTTAAATGTTTAGATGCGGTCAGATGGTTGCAATTATTTAAAATCTTAGAATTCTAACTCTAAAGCAGAAAACCCCTCAGCTTTGGGTCGCAAAAGCTCTCTCTTTTACAAATGACAGACAGAGTAAAGCTTCAGACTACATTTTTCACCTAGACTAATGGCTATTCTTATTAAATTTAAGTTGACAGCAGCCGATTCTGTTCTCTACAGCTTTCAGTGCACATTAAAATCAATAAACAATCGGGGACTCCATGTGTGGCTTGTGTACTAGGTCCTTTGTATCCAGGACCCTCACGTTTCTACTTTGCTTCACTTAGTCCCTGGCTGTCATCTAGCCAAGCACCATTATGAATAATTCTTCTTGGTGTCTGACCACCCAACATGGGGATTTGGTGATATAAAGGCACCATGACTCTAACATCATCTCATTACATCTGTTTCTACTCCAACACTGGCTCAAAGTAAGGCCAGGGGGTTTATTCATAGTATTAGGACATTGTTTAATGTCTGGAACCCCAGGACTAAAACCAGCCCTTCCCAGAGTGCCACAAAGAGCCTCCCATTCATACCAATGTCTCATCTCAGTAGCAGAAACAAGCAGTTAATATTATTGGTAATACAAGCAGTGTTAGCAATTTCCTTTTCAGCATTAGCCCTCAACTTGTCAAGAGACCACTGCCTAATAATTCCTATTAGCAAGCTACATAGTGCTTGATTCTGTATATCCCAAGTACTACACAAAGGACGTGATCTTATCTGGTCCTAAAGATAAAAGCTTACTATTTTTGGCACAACTAAACAGGACTGGCAAAGCACAATAAGGAATCCAAAGAAACTGAAGCACAGTAAAGAGCATAAAATGTTCGTGATCTGATAAATTTACATTGCGCCATGGTAAAGGATAACTATGCTATTTTGTAGTATTAAAATAAGCACCCCTTATTGTAACTGAGTGAAACCTCCATCTGAATTCACTTTGTTAAAGAAATAGGCAGCCACGATTAATAAGACTACAGTATATGAATGTTAAAGGAATACAATGTTAATGACAGTCCTTAGTCAAGTGTAAGATAAACGTGCAAGCTAATGCAATATATATATGTATATACATATCTACATACATACATATGTTAGATAACCATCAATTTGACTCTTTGAAGGCCTCAGAAAATTAATTCCCTTTAAATAAACGATAAAACAAGGCAAAATAGTGCAAGAGGTAATGGTACAACTTGATGATATCTGTTGGTAGCAGATGTCAGACATTAATCCACAGCATGAGCCTCTTTCATCAGTGTGGCCAAACCTGTTCCCACTGCAGGTTTACTGCATCAATCTCCAAACAACATTCCTCTGAAAAAGATTTATTTCAAAGAGATTTTTTTTAGATCTTCACCAAGGCAAAACCGGCCCAGTTTCCCCAGAAGCCTTTTTCTGAGAGTCACAACTGGCAGCCTGGACTTTCTAAGACGATTCAAAACGGAGACCAAAGAAACAAAAACGTTAATACAACCTATGAGGACACAGCAAAGCCATCCACGCGAAACGTTTTACTGCCAAGGCCAAGATTCCCTCAATTTGTCGGGATACACTGCTTCCCAGCACAGTGTGTGACATTCCGGTGTTCATGCCTAGGAGTTCTGAGAGCTCTGGGAGTCACCATCAGGTCTGAGAGAAGCCGGCCGACCCTGGGTGGGTGGCAGTGTGACATTCCCAGGTGACGAGGACAGCTCATTTTCTAGGTTCTCACACTCGTTGCTCTCCTCTTCCTCATCCTCATCCTCCTCGTCTTCCTGGCCGGCAGCACGCCTGTCCAAGGAGTCCAAACTGGACCCATCGCCCACCGGCAGACTCAGCGGGTGCGGGTGTCCCGGCGAGCCCACGGCCTGGGGCCTGGGGAGGAACGCGACATTGGCCTTGTTGCCCAGCGCCGTGGGGGAGTCGTGGCTGACCACATCTGAATACAGCGGTGGCATGTCCGAGGTACTGGGTCTCTCCAGGCCCATCCGCTCCAAGGTAGCGCTGCGGAAGCCAATCCGGGACATTACAGAAGAATCGGAATTTTCCACTACAGATGAGCTCGACTCCACAGTTTCTGCTGCTTCTAATTCTTGGAGTCCTGAAAACAGAAGTGACAATAAATCAATCTACTTATTTCTGTTGTTGCTAGCATTTACTCATCTAGTACAAAATCTAATTTTACGAACACTACGAAAATCGGTTAGCCAAACTAATAAAAAGCAAATCTTGAAGCCACTAATCATCCAATCATGCATTCATGCACACAAGGCAGGGAAACAAGACTGGATACCAGTCCACTGCTGGTCACAGACAGACAATTTAGGCAATTCAGAGGCAAAAATTCACCTAATTACATGTTTTTGGACTGCAGTAGGAGGCTGGACTATACAGGGAAATTCCACACAAGACGGAGAACATGAAAACTACACAGACACACACAGATGCAGATTAGGTATCTAGATCTTTGTGGGGACTCTCCATTCATTTATATCGCCATAGCTCTAATCCTAGTTAGACTTTTGGCTATTTTTTATATTTTATTTATATACATATATATATTTTATTTTTTATATTTGGCTACTATATACTACATATATACGTACATATACTCTTTGTACATACATACATATAAGTTTACATATGCATATTTATACATTTATTTTTCAATACATTCCTCCATATTTATTTTTCCAGATAGTTTGTATAATGTACTCCTTTACTGTATTGCTGGTATAGTTTTTTATTTTATTCTATTTCTCTAATTTTTGCTGCTCTTGTACTATCCACTCTCTGCCATGACAATGCAAATTTCCCACTTGTGGGACTAATAAAGGATCATCTTATCTTATCTTATTTTAATTTTTTGATTGCATTCACTGAGTTTTATAAATCTGAGGTTTATATTGTGGGGATCTTAAAAATATCCCCACATTGAATTTGAACTCCTAGTCCTAGTGGTGTGTGGCAGTAATCCTACCCACTGTCCCATTATGCTGCTAAAGTTCTATTAATTGAACACCCAAAATATACACACAATGGCCAGTTTATCAGGTACACTTTAATGCAAAAAGCATACAGTTCCAATCAGCAACTTACACAGCTGCAACTGAATGCATACCACATACAGCACACAGACAGGGCTAAGAGGTTCAGTTACCGTTTGGCTAAGGATTAGAAGGACTAAGATGTGAGATCTACACGATTTTGAATGTAGTCTGACTGTTGACACCAGGCTGTTGCAGCATTTCAGAAGCCGTCCCCCCCCCCCCTGCAAGGTCAGACTGGAATGGCCAGGCTTTTAAAAACTAATAGCAAAGCCACAAGGGCAAAAACACTGGCTGACAGGGCTGTACAAAAGTGGTGTGCAGAACGGCTTCTTTCAGCACACAACTCATTTATCCTTGTAGTGGTCCTGGAGGCAAAAGGAGTTCTACCCAGAGCTAGCTAGGTTTACCTAATAAAGTGGCCCCTGAGTGCACTTTCAGTGACAAAATACCAGCAGATCACTTACTTCTTTCTTCCTCTGCACTCTTACGTTTTCTGAGTGCTATTTCCTGTTTGAGTCTGTTTACTTCATCCTGGATTTTCTCTTTCACACGTTCACTCTGTTCAACCTCCCCACAGACAGCCTACAACAATAAGAGGACCGATAAAGACAACATCGTAGACTTGACTGACGGTTACAGAAGATGTGGTTACATAGCTACTACGAGATGCTGACATGCCACTACCCTCATGACAAGTCCAGCACAGGTTGTGCATGCATTTCAAAAAACACGTGGGAGTGATTTCGAAAGAGTAAGTTTCCTGTATCTTTCAATGATATAAAGCTTACCTGAACCTTTTCCTGTAGTGCACTGTACACCTGAAATATTGTTCTGATATCCTTCATAACTCCATCCTTGTCAAAAAATTCAGCCCTGGAACAGACATCCATATCAAAATCTTAACCTGAGCATTTCACAGACCATATCTGAACCATAAATAAAATGACTCAAATACACAGCAACTGCTCGTTAAAGAGTTTAACAAAATGTAATCTACGTTACTGTGTATAGTTTTTGCAAAATAGAACTTTGATATGTGTTTTAATACATGTACAGTCCCTGATTTCTCTATGCTTTACTGTATTATTGTTGTAATTATAACTGGCCAAATGTCAAATTATCAGTATTCGATAGCCAGTTAGCACAGAGCAGTGTCTGATGCATAGTAACACGTTTTGGTTTTAATTTTGACTTCTAAAGGTTGTGTCCAAAAGGTCACCTATCCATTGTCAGTGTTCTGCTCTTATTATAAAACAAATGATACTTTGATTATACACTATATTTGTATATATATATGTATATATATATATATATATATATATATATATATAACATTTTAAACGAAAGTGTAGCTACACTCAAGCCCAATCTCCACCAGTGTCTAGGAAGTCACAGGTTAGAATCCCATAACCTTAACCAATCACTCCAGCTGTGGTGGACATAAGATGACCCTTTTCTCTGACTATAAAACTTGCTTTCATATATAATTTCACATATGCTTTTATATATAAATTTTGGTGTTGCTCTCTCTCATGGAGAGCAAGATGGGATGTGAGAAAACTATCCAATGACCCCAAATGGGACGAATAAAGTATTTCTTTCCTACAGTTTAAAACTGTGTGTAAAGATTAAAATATTTTTTCATACCAGAATTATTTCTTGAATTATTTAATAATTTTTGATTTATGTTAAATCAGACTTCACACTAGTTAACAGACCATTTTCATAAAAAATAAAACAGCTGAGAGATTCAAGTATAAAAGAACAAATTTCTTATACTCCGTATTTTCTTCCTAGTTGATGATTCCTAATTTGATGATACATTTTTTGACAAGTATCATGAACAATGTTTGAAAGAAAACCTGGATTCTGCTTAATTGTCTCATGCACACACTGACTGAAAAGGATATTTTACCACTGGGATGGTTCTATACAGTATAAACTTTTGTTTGCATATTTCAAAACGGACACCTTCACAGGACTGCTAATAGAACAAACGCCAAAGTGCTCATGGCTACATAGTTAGTTGCAGACAAACGTGATTCATATGGAATCCCTTCTCCACAACGTGTTAACATTTTAACTGTCTGCTTATAGAATCTGCCCATCACACATTTACTTGTATTGGTAGCACTGGTGTCCCACCACATACCTTAACGTTTGGGTCTTCCATATTTGGCAAACTGTAAAATATGTTGCAGTCCCAAACAAAAGCCAAGGAACCTTTTTTGACTACCACACTAAACACATAATCACTCACCCTTGCTCTTTGATCACCTTGGCGTAGTTCAACGAAGTGTTTGGTACCGACGATACCTTGTATTCCTGCTGGCTGGTGTTGCCCAGGTTGGGGATGCTGAGCGAGACCCTTTGATTGTACCTTCAGGGTGAAGAACACAAACAGGCTGCACTGAAGATCCCCACCTCTTCAGACACAATTCATGTTAAATGATCACGCTGTCCTGAAGCTACATACCCTCAGGCAAACATAGTCAAGGCATCACCAAGAGTGAAACCGAAGTCTCAGACGTAAAGCAGTTCATGTCTTAGCAGTAGTATCAACAATCCATTGCAAAGATGAATTAAGCAATTACCAAGACCTGTAGTGTGTGTAAAATATGACAACATAACAAAACAATAATACCAAGGACCTATAACATGTAAATTGACCTTTGGCCTTCAGAACGACTTAAATTTAGCTCTGAATGCTGTGACACATGTACTAAGCAGTGTGCGATGAAAAGTTCCTCAAGAAGAAAGGCCTCAGGGTACTGGGATGAATCTACTGCTAACGCTGCAGCCCAGAACATCCCATAAATATATGGAAGTCATTTGACTTCATCCTGGCGTTCATAAAACCACTTTTAGATTTGTTGAGCAGTGTGTATGGGGGTATTATCATCCTGGAATATGAGAACATCATGAGGGAATAGTGTTGCACTATGGCCTCATATTCCTTGGCTATTATACAACCATGCAGAGCAACTATTGAACTTAATGACTCCCATAAGTTGCTGGCCCATAGAAACAGATAGTGTGGGCGGAATGCAACCTTTGTCTTTCCCTGAATGTAAACCCAACCAGAAAGAGGAAAGTGGCTGAAAGATGATCTACTGAACCATATAACTTTTTTTCCAATATTCAGGGGTCCAGCTCTTAGGCTCCTTAAACTTGGTGATATGTCTTTGCCCATCACCCTTAGATACAAGCAGGTTTATCAAATGACGGCCCTATCATAAACACCAGCTTAGTAAAGCTTACAGCATACAGTTTTTGTTGAGACTGAGTCATCCAAGTACTGACTCGGTGCTATGGCCTTTTTTGAGGACTATCACTTGTGCGTGGGATTAAACTTGCAGCCATTGTTCTGCTTTTCTGATGCAGTGTCCCCGTTTGGCATACGCGGTCATGGTTTCTGATACTATTCCACTTGATGTATTAAATAAATTTTGTAGTTTTTGTGACCAATGCACCTGCAATTCATGCTTTTTAGATCACGATTGTTTGCCAGATGTGAAGGTGCTCATTGTCAGACCTCTTTCATAACTGACATATAATGCTAAAGAAAATTCACCTTAATATGACTCCCCTTTGTAGTTGCATTTGTAACTAATTCAGATGTCAAAATTATCCTTCTTTCAAGTGGCATTTCTGCTACTTTGTTCACCTTCATCTCACGACATCATAATATACATTCAAAACACCTACTGTAGAGATTTTTTGGTCAGTTTTAATTGCTATTCAATTGATATGTATCAACATTCCAGCCTATTTTCTTTCAAGGAAGTTATAGAAACCATAATTGACACTCATTTGCACTCAAGAGCCCTAAACAATATTACGGTTACTGTAACAGAAAGACAAAACTGACCGAACTTGAGATAGACAACACCATACCGTTTGTTTGGCCTGAAGAGCACATACTCTAGTGCATGAGTTGAGTTGTTGGCAGTGGAGATGAAGCTGAAGAGAAGGAAGACAAGGTCGGGCACACCCAAGATCTGCGTCAACTGCTTATGGATGATCTGTTCCCTGAATGACATTTGTTGCTGTGTGTTTCTTCTGAACCGGTACCAGCCAATGACATTCTGAAGAGAACATACATATAGTTTTTTTTCTGACAGTTCACGATTTCAGCCACCAAGTGTCTGTTGCACACCTTTATTAGAGTGTGATCGGTTCAACACTTCAGACATTAACATACAAGACAGTATCCATCTCTCCGTCCATCCAGCCAATTTCCATACTGGTTTGTCCTAAGCAGGGTCACAGGGGTCCGGAGCCTTTCCCAGAAGCTATGGGTGCAAGGCAGGGAATAACCCAGAATGGGGCACCAAACCATCGCAGGGCACACAAGCCATACATGTAAACATTACACCTATGGGTGAATCTCCAAATCACCTTAATGTTTTTGGATTGTGGGGGGAAACCTGAGAACCCAGAGGAAAACAAGACAGACTATATATATATATAAGGAAAAAAACAATGACAAACGGCAGACCACAGGAATTAAAGACAAAGTCTTGTAGTTGCCATGAGCACGGAATTTAACAAGAACCGCACCAGTAAAATATTCAGGAATGAACATGGTTTTATGTGTAGGTCACTTTGGAAATGGCACCAGCTAGAAAACATAGCATATATTAAATTCCAATTTGGCTGTGGAAAAGAGGTCTTTGTCTAGGTCAATGCTTCAGAGCAGCAAAACTTACTTTTCTTCTATCTTTGAGAATTTTGTTGAGGTTCACTTCACTCACTTTACCTGCGTAGTCATAAAAGCTGAAACAAGACGCAGATTGATTAATATTCACTTTGTAACACTTGGACCTTGCCCTGGAATGCTTTATTCCATGGCTAGTTTAGCTGGGTAACTTGTTAAATGAACAGACAAATCAGCAATTTAATTTAAGACGTTGATACAAATGATTAAATAAGTGAAAAGCTTACTGAAATGCATAAAGACATCTTACCTAAATAGTTGTGCACAAGGTTCATGGTTATGGATTTCTGTGAATAAGCAGTATATATGAGGAAGAATTCTACAGAACGCACAGAATAACACTGAATTTGAACACTGAGTAATTATTATTTGTACTATTATCATTATAATTATTTTTGTTGTTATTACTAGGGCTGCCGCGAAAAGTCGACGTAGTCGATGACGTCGACGCTGAATGCCTCGACATCAATTTTAAATCGACGCATGTTTTTTAATTATTTTATTAAAATTACCTTTATGATTCCTAAAATGCTTAAATTCACTATAACAAATGTTTTCCTTTAATATCACTACGTAATTATGGGAGTAGTTCAAATTATAACAAAACAAAAAGGTGGTTTGATAGTGCAAAGTGCGCAGGCACTAGCGCTAAGCAGCATTCGAGCATTAGAACGGAGAGCATTTTAATATCCTTTGTCCTTGTAGCAGCTAAATACACTCATTATTAAAGCCATAAAGTTGCCTGCCTGCTACATTAGAATCGTCATTGAATAAGTGTTTGTGAAAATGTTAAGGCTAAAATCTGGGCTTATTCTACGTTGATTGATGGTGCCGGTATGTGCGTTTGTGCACGATGGACTTGCTGGGACCAGTGTCGTTATCGTAAACTAAAACTGAAATGAAAACGGACACTAAATAAAAGATTAATGTTAGCTGAAATAAAAACTGAAACCCATATTTACAAGAAAAGTGTCGGATTTTAATCAGCAGAAATACCACCACCATCTTTTTACCTTGTTTAACCACAGTATCTCCTCTTTTAAAAGATGTTGTGGCTGCTGATCTGTCCCTTCCTTCATCGCGACTTCAGTGCTTATCGCTTGTAGCATGTCTCCTTACAGGGAACTAGTTCCAGAACGTATGTTTACATATTTTGGCACTCGTCACTTTGTATAGTACAACCAGCAGGTCTTATATTTTGGCTGCTATTTGGTTGTCCGTTTACAGTACAGTGTTATATACAATGTAACAATGTCCCTTCCTACTGTGCTCTTACGTTGTGCGTGTTGTCTGATCCTGTGTATAACTGCTGCTATGATGCTGAAATCACTTTTTGTGTATGCGGGCATCCCTGAATGCTGCTCTTTTGCTTCACATCTATTTCACGCTATATAAGTAGCAAAAACATGCCTAATTTTGCCATAAACCATGTTTCTTTCCATAAATACACAAACATTAAGTAGGAACAGAGATCTTACCAACTACTTGGAGAAATTCAGTGCTGCTGATCTGAGCATCACTTATACTAAAGGATTCCTCTTGTCTCACTTCTCCTAGCAAAAAACCTTCCTACAGAAAACAACAACTCTGTTATATGTACATAATGAAATCAGGTCTGTAGTTCAAATTCACTGAAAATAACTATAAAGTTATAATAATTTATAATACAATATCATAATATCATACTATGATATGGAACAAAGAAAACAGGAACATTTCAAATTTCTAACAAAAACATTGAGCAAAAACAACATTACTCAGACTTGACATACTGCAACACAAAGATAAATTAAAAGTCAAAAGAAATGGAAAAAAAAAAAAATCAGCCCCAAAGTCAAGAAAAGAAGATCAGCAAGCAGCCTTTCATTACAACACATCAACTACATCATCAAGCTGTCATCAACTACAGAACTTCTTCCTGATGAATTTCCTGAGATTCAAAAAAAGGGTCGCAAATCAAGGCACACTTCAAAAAAACTGTAACCCAGGACCCTAATGGGAGCAAAGCCTGCCTTAGGTGAAAGGTAAAGCTTCCAAGCTTTGCCAATTAATTTAATTGCTGTTTGCAGACTAAAAGAAAAAAAATCTTAAAGCATTTATGGATGGAGTCTTAAAACATTTAAGTAAAACAGCACTAAAACATTATATATAAAACTGACATTTAAGAAAATGAGCCAATTCAGTTGTAAAGTAAAACAGTACCTGCAATGAGTAGAGCAAACATTAAATAAACATAGAACTAATTGGTTAATAATGAGAAAATGCCAATGCTGCATTTGTTTTTCCAAGGAAAAAAAGTTCTGGCCTTTTTACCACACTAACATCTGGAACTAAGTATCAAATCAAGTGATTAAAATGTTCTGGGAATATATTCATGTAGCACTGTGCAGCAATGAAATGAATTTCTTTAGTCAAAGGAGACAGACCTCGCCTATCAGTATTTTTCCTATCAATTACAATTCTGTGAATCCTGAGACACACATACTGACATGCAAAAATGGTCCAAAACAAGACCCTGCTATACTTTATACAAATTAGCTTAAAACATCTTTCTGGAACCTGGTTAGATAAATGTGTCTTTTGCAACTGTATAATTATGCTGAGTTTTTCGCTACAGTTGTGTAATGTATCAACCACTGGTTCACTTTTGTCTTTTCATTTATTAAATACCCTAAAGAAATTAAGAACTTAATTGCACATACTTTAAACTTCATACACAAAGGACTGACTTAGGCTGTTAAAGCTGGCTGAATTGAAATACAGATAAAGATTGCATTAATATAATCTCCAACAATATGAGAGCTCATGAATAGGCTGTTTGCCCATATCTCATTAGAAGCTTGGCAATTCCAGACCAGGAGCACAAAGGATTTCCCTTGATACGAATATAGACCAATCTTTGCAAATATAAGTAAATGCAACAATTGAATAACTTCTTCATTAAGAATTGTTAAAATAATAATAAAAAACTCACAAACTTATACCAGACTATTAACCGCTGAGGATAAATAACTATGTTATTGACTGATGTTTACTAATTAGTGCTAAATGAACAGACATTTACTATTAACGTTGACGCAAAACAAAATGCTTCTCTTTCTGACCAAACTAATTATTGTCTCACAGGGCACAGCGCTCTCACAGGCTTGACTCTGTGGTCAACCGACGTTCTGTTATATATATATATATATATATATGGTTTGAATAGATATAAAATTAATATTTTAATAATGGCACAAAAACACATCTATAGTCAACTAAAGCAGCTATATGGTAAGACACAAAACATTCGTCGCAAAATTACTAGCAGAAATCAAGTTAACTAGGAAGCTAGCCTAGTTATTCAGCCAAATCAGCCACTGTGAGGTGCAGCACAGCAAGATGACACTGGAGAAACTTGATACCCTTCACATAACGCACCTAAAATGACCAAAGCAACCCATCAACTCAACATATCCCTCTCAATTTCGATCGGCGACTTGGAATACTTACGTGGTCAGAGTTGCTATTCGCACTGTGATAACACACAGAACTGAAAGTATAACCTGAAATGGAAGCCGCCATAATGGAAGCTTCCCCACCTGCCCCACAATCCCCTACGGCCCAAAACCTCCTTACGTCATTAACATCCGGTATCTATTCAAAGTATTCTGGGATATGTAGGCGGAGTGAAAAAATAATTAACGTTCAGCGTTCATATATCAGGTGCATTACTTTGTAACTCATATATTATATAATATAACGTTGTACTCTAAAGGTAAAGACACTTTGAAATAATATTTTTATGTAACTTTTATTATTCTTTGTTTATTTATCGGGATCACTGTGCATCCGCGCTATTAATACTACTTCCTGTGACTTCCCGTAAGGCGTGTCTTCTGACAGCATGGATTCGATATTCAGCTTGCAGTCTTGTCACCATGCTGCTACATGCGATGGAGAAGAAAAGGAACATAAAGACTTGGGCGAAGACTTCTTGCCTTCAAAGTTGGGAACAAAAGAGTAGTAAGTAAATACGCCTTTATTTATGTAGATCAAATGTCAGTGACTGAATGTTGTATAACTGTTTCGCGAATTTAGTTTCGTACTTGCTTATCATTGTTAAAAAATAGTTGTTTCAACTTTCAAACAGCATAAACCATCTTCTTGAAAATCAGTTCATTTGCTCGCCACTTCTTTAATCTATCAATTTTCAATAGCTACTGACATTAGGTCAAGCTACTCTGCCATGGGTAGATTGTCCTGGAGCATAGGTCATAAATAGACGCGGTGTATCTATCCCTCCATCCCTTCAACCTGGAGCCCTAGGCAGCAAAGGGTGGCAAGGCAAGGCAGGGAAACAGGGAATGCCAGTCCATCGCCAGAATTAGACTCATTCTCAGTAAGGACGCTATGGATTTACTGATCCTTTTACTGCGAGCGGGAATTGGAGCAATCCCGCGGAATACCGAGAGAAAATCTGACAGCTCATACACGGCGAGTGTTTTCATGTCCTTAAATTTTTATTATTATAATTATTATTTGTATGTGTTTTAGCTGGGATGATGCCTACCAAAGAGAATTTCAAGCATTCGAAGACATAGGGGATGTCGGTGAGATATGGTAAAAATCTGATTCAGTGTTTGCACATTATGTGAGCAGCAAAATTTATCTATATTTCAATGTATCAGACTATATACATAATATAAAGTGTGTGTGTGTGTGTGTTTCCTTCTAGGTTTGGAGAGGAAAGCATGGAACGTGTAGTCAGGTGGCTGGACAAAATGGAAATTCCAAGAAATGCCGCTATTCTTGATATTGGAACTGGCAATGGCGTCTTCCTGGTTGAATTGGTATGTTTCATAAAAAAAAATGCCTGCTGAGAAAATAACGCTCTGTATGTTGTACATGTACCGATTTTTTAAATCTTTAGATACAAAGTAATTTTAGTAATATTTTCATGTAGTTGAATAACCACAGTTTTAATGAGGTATTTCACTGTATTTGTCTGAGCTATCCTTGTCTCACAAATTTTCCACAGGCTAAGCACGGATTTACAAATCTCACGGGGATAGATTATTCAGCTTCAGCTGTAAAGCTGTCGAGCAACATCCTGGAGAAGGAAGGCTTATTCAATGTCAACGTTAAGGTAACTCCTTAACAAAATACCTGAACAAGTTGTTACACAGTAAAATATGTCTTAATTTTTAGAAATATGCTGAATTGATTTTTGCGTGTCATTTACCAGCAGCATGTACTAGAGTATACAGTATTATGGAAAATTGTTTTATGCCCAACGTTGCAGTTCTGAAATTGAACAGCTGGTGGAAGCATTGGGCTTTACTGACAACATTAGTTGACCCCCATTTCATTAAAGCTGGGGGAAAATAATTAAAACGACATATGATCCAGTGAAAAGGTTTAGCCAAACTTTCTAAAGATTCCTCTTAAAAGATTTTAATTTTATTCCGATATCAAACATTATGCTGTCTAAACTGCTCTTAGTATTCAATGAAACTGTTGCGAATTCAGTAGTATACTCTGGCCCTAGGATTTTTATTCCAGTGTGATGAATCTCTGCCATGTTTATCTTGCAAGGGGAGAGAGAGCACCAGAGAGGTGCTAAAAGTAATCAAGGGTAATCTTGTAAAAAGATGACAAATTAACCACCTCATTCACTGCCAAGGCCGTTTTCTCTTGCACTATGCATATATTCATGCTAGATTTCCATATGGTTGAGAATAGTGTCCTGTAGTAATGGATCTCTTGGCAGATGGCTTGGTGGAGTCAATATTGACCCTAGTTTTGGCACTTTCCCCTTTAGAGCCTAGAGTTTGGAAATTTACTGCCATCAGGTTAGTCTCCCAGACAGCACTGTCTGGGAAGTCATGTGATGAAACTTTTAAAGTGTATTTCAAATCAAACTTGCTGTTTTCACTTCTCTATAAGGCTATAGTTGGGCATTAATTTAGCTGGATATTGGTCAAGGTAGTAGAGTGGGGTGGAGTTATACTTCACAACCTAGCAAAGTTCTTATCCATGAGACAAACGACAATGGGGCTATGTGTCTCCCTATGGCAGTAAAATCGCACCTTCAATGCCAAGGGAGTGCCCTGAATGCAGCATCAGACAACAGAGCCTGCTGTCCATAAGAGATGTAACAAAATATAAAGATCAACTGTCCAATGAGGTGGCTTGTCCCAAGAACATGACCCAATACCACAGCACAACTGTACTGCAGAACACATTCTTTGCCATCAATACCACAAAAATGAAATACAGGCACAAATAGCCCCTCGAATGTAGAAAATTGGATCTGACTTGCAGCATTTCAAAAACTTTACAATTTATATGATTTCAAACACCAGTAAGGGGCAGTGTAAATTAAAGTTTTACCTTATTTGCTTGAAAATGTGCAAAAACTTCTATAAAACCTTTATTATTGCTAAGGACAATGAATAGATAGACATATTTACTCACACTTGTTTATTTGTGCTGAATTTTAATGGTCGGTTTTCTCCCCTTTGATTACAGGAAATAGACTTCCTTCGTTTCTCTGAGGAGTTGGGTAGTTTTGACGTGAATATTGACAAGGGGACATTCGATGCCATAACTCTGAATGCAAATGCTAAGGATGATGGGAAAGAACGCTACGTGAAAGCTCTTCAGGGAACACTCAGGATGGGCGGATTCTTCATCATCACTTCCTGCAACTGGACTAAAGAGCAGCTGCTGGATATATTCAGCAATGGTGAGTGGCCTTCTGGTTAATGTCAGCATTCTGATGTCAGTGATGGCCATTATTATCAAAACAATATGCAGTCACTTCCAGTATTTCTTGACAAAGCAGCATTTCCGCTGTTTTAAATGTGGCAAACTAGTCAGTAACATTTTACTTGAGGGGGCACAGTTATGACCCGGTTTAGAGTCTGGCCGTAACAGAAAGAGAGGGACAGGTGGTAATGTGACGACAAAGATTTACTGTGGTTAGTTGGTGGGAAGACAAATATTTACAATATTTACAAACAATTGACAATAATAACAAGTTACACATCTGCATGAAAATTAATGTAGTTGTACATTCTTACTTAATGTATTAAGTACCAGAAACTAAGTTGTAGTTACATACTGTTCCCATGTTTGTTCATCATTAATCAGTCATGACGGTTCATGTATTTCATGCAGTTACTATATTTATTCATGATTTGCACTTGAGCAGTAACTGAGTTACTAATTTTAAGTTACTTGTGCCCTTTCAAATAAAGTGTTACCAATTAGTCTGGTGCATTAATCTTTCTGAAATCTACTGGAGATATTTGGGATTATGGTTTAATGAAAGAGGCTAAATTAATGGTGGAGGAAGATGCTCTCAAGTACTCCTTCCATTAATTCTCCAAGATCCAGTAACAGGAGAGATAACTGATTAATTTGTCATGCAGATTATTTAGAAATGCTGAGCATTCGGACTGTCTACTAACATAGAGAGGTCTTCTAAGTTTATTAAATGCAAAATTCCAGGAAGGCAGATTTTACTGTAAGGTTGCAACTGCTGGATGTGTCTTATCTACTTATAATCACCACCTTTAAACATGTCTGTACTCTGCCCTACAGGGTTCAAGTTCCTGCTTGAGCTACCAACACCTAGCTTTCAGTTTGCTGGCAGAACTGGAAATAGTGTCACTGTCTTGGTTTTTGAACGAATATGAGTTCTGATGTCATACCCAGCAGGACTGTGTGACAAGCATTCCCCTGCACTGATGCATTGTCAACAAGACACGTTTGAGTTCAATTAACAACAAAAGGATTTCTTATTTTGGTTGAACATCCTGAAGGGTAACTTTCAGTTTGACCCAGTTTTGTGGAATTGATAGGCTATTGCATGTTTTCAGTTTTAAACCATGTATAGATATATTGATGTATTCATTAAAAAGATCCTACCTCATCCATTCTGTCTTGTATAAATATGGCACCTTAAGGCAGATAAAGGAAAATGAAGCATTTACTTTTCGAATGACCTAAAATGTCATGGATTGATGCTTTCTTTCATTTTATATTTACTAAGAAAGGTTTCCGTATGCGATTAGGTCTGCACTTTTTTTCCATTCATATATGGATATCATTTTCAAATTTTGTGTGGTTGATATATTTTGGTATGACTTATTTTAATGTCTTTGGGTATAGAACAGTAGGTGGGGTTGTTCACTAACCTGCAATATTGTCACTATGCATTTTTTATGTTTTTATTTTTTTTTGTGGCAGTGCTTGTAAATGAACACTACTTTCAGCATTCAGCATTACCTTATTTTTAGGCATTATGTAAAAAGCTTAAGCTTCTGTACATAATCACTTGGGTCGTTGAATATCACACTGCAAATGAAGGTGGCAATCTCGTAGTTTATGACACAATATTCCGGTGTTTTTAACATTTTCTACGAATTCAAAAATTTTACTCTGGCAAAAGAGGCTGCATGCGGCATTAAGAATTTTTCCATAATATTGGTATAGACGCTATACGTACATTCCCATACGTTTATGAGAGTTTATAATAGTATAACAAAAAATCTTTAATTAGCAATAAATCAAAAATCTATCTAGGTTATTGTTTTACAAGAGCAGGTGCTAAATTAATTGTGCATTATTTTTTCAAGCATATATATATGTATCCAAAAAAATCTGCTTGCAATATACTCAGGCTACTGTAGTGTGAAACATACAAATGTACAATGTACTCCAAATCCACAATGTACATTGTTAGATTTCGAAAGAAAAATAAAATACCTGTGTTTTTCCATTGCTTGGATACCTGGTCTCATAATATGATTTTCACATATTGATTAAATTACTTGTATAGCTGCGGTTTTCGTGGGTGTGAAGTAATGTGGAAATTGTGGGGGAAACCTCTCCGTCACATTTCAGTCAGTCATAAACTTTAACACGCAAAGGAAAAAAAACTGCAACCTTATTTCCGGGACCTAACAAAATATTAATTATGCATTTGACGAACATATTGAGTTAGTTTTTTTGTGTTAAGTCTGATGCTTGGTATATTTTCTCATGATGGAAGCGATGAAGATCCGCATTACATTAGAACTTGAACAGACCCAGAAATTCGTGTTAGGGAAGTCAAATTTACTTACTGAGGGCGCTATAAATTAAAAAATTATAAAACGCGAAATCTGTACTATAGGAGATAGATGCACGTCACATGGTAAAACTAACAGAGAAGTGTGTATGCACTTATTATACTAGACTTCAGTAGTTCAATCAACCCTGCCCCCTCCCCGCACGCCACTTTAAACAACTCGGGCGTGCGCATATACGTACAACTTTCAAGGGTGAGACGCCATTTATTTTAAGTCTGCGATTCAAATGTTCTCATTTCATTGAGCTAATTTATATTTGTATGTGTAAAGTATACATGTATAATTACATGTGATACAGTAACAACGATAAAGGTACCGAACGCTGCTTGAAATCACCTCAAAGCGCTTCCTCTCACCCCCGCCCCGTCCCGCTGCAGAGATGGTTCGGCTGTGTGCGGATATTGTTACTGACAATGTTTAAGTTTGCGGTCGACTGAGGGGCTGCTGGATCCAGCCGCTCGGGCTCAGCTGGGAGGACGGAGGTGCGCTGGAAGGTGCGCACATGAGGGTTAGCACGCCTTTTCTGCTCTTTTGTTATACAGGTCGAGGATAACTTCACTTTGCCACTAACACTATCGGTCAGGTAGTTAAGTATAAAAATAAATAATACCATATACCCACCTGACTGCTCTTTGGGACTTTTGAACGCTAAAGTATTTGGTGTAAGCGAGGAATCTTTATTAAACTGTTTGTTTTTAAAGTAAGTAAGTAAGTAAAAAAAAATGTGTTTCAGACGTTTCTTTGTCACTTTCGATTTCTGATTAGTAGTTGTTTTCTGGCTAATAGGTGGTCTTAAAGTATTATTTTACAATTTAGTTTCCTAGAAAGTCAACTAACGTTTGCTATTCTGTGAAGACCACGCATGATGTGTAGTAGCTGGGTAAAGCAGCTGTATCGCAACGATACGTTTAAGACAAGGTAATTCTGTCTTAAAAGATCATTTTATTCTTTTTCCCACCGCTTGATCGTGTTTTCTTACTAAACCGCACATACATCCGCTTAAATCTAAAGTTTCATAAGTGATGTGCTTTGATTACTGTATACCTTTGGTATTGTAGCTTTATTTGTTTTGTCTCGTGGTGGACCTGATACTCTTTTCTGTTAGCTGTTTGTAAATATAAAGTCCCATACTTTGCTGGTGCGGTGTTTAGCAATTGCAGCGCAGAACAGCTGTGTTATAGATCAGCCACCGAAGGGGGAGAAGTTGATTGAGAGATCATTTGCTTTGTTACTAGGATCTGTCCGGCTTCTTGGACAAAAGCATTCTTGCCTTCATGGTTCTTGTCTTCAAAAATACTGACGGCCATGGCAAAAAGGAAAAACTTTTAACTATGTGTTCTTGGTATTGTAGGGGTCTGC
Organism: Mormyrus iriodes; assembly: GCA_011763525.2. Taxonomy (NCBI): domain Eukaryota; kingdom Metazoa; phylum Chordata; class Actinopteri; order Osteoglossiformes; family Mormyridae; genus Mormyrus; species Mormyrus iriodes. Next base: position 9,004,803 of record JAAGVU020000061.1, read on the forward strand.
GCATTTCTTCCTGCGACCATGTGAGCTAACTTCTGAACTGATCTAAGCAGGCAAGTTGCAGCTCATAGAAGTGTGTTCAGATTTTTTTTTTTCGGTGATCTGCATAGTTTGTTTTATGACTTTGGTGATCTCTGTTGACACACGAGGAAGTTGGTGTTTTTCTTACAGATATGTTGTTTAACGCATCATATAGCTGACTGCCACGGTTTTCTAATTCAAGCCTTTCTTCGTTTTATTTATTTTGTGTTTCAGCAACGATAAAATACTGCTTGGCATTGAACATGCGGAGAACTTTAGCACTAATGTCAAAAGGATAAAAATAATACAGAAAAAAACATTGCATTGGATTGCGCTGTGGTTTTGCAAGCAGGACTTGGCTGTTTAATCTCTGCCTTGTTCTAACTGCATCTGGTGCCAGGTCTGGCCTGTGCTTCTGGTTTTTCTGTGTGATTAGTTGCAGTCTCCAGCATCTTTGAGTTGCCTTTGAACTGAGGTGACTGATTTAAGGTGACTGTGCAGGAAGCCTAGTTAATTGAAAAAAGGGGGAAAAAATTAGAAGCTGTCCCCATAGAACACTCAATAACTGCAAGAGGCAAGTGTTTGTGAAAACTCAGTGTTGGGAAATTGGAGTAAATGCATTTCTTCCTTTTATGCTAATGTGCTTTCTTGTTTTGTTGATCTTTGTGTGTGTCTTGCTGAATAACTGAATAGAACTTGCTATGGTGATGCATTCCTGTATGATCAGTTTTTCCTTTAAGATTTCTGCTTGGTTAGGGTAGTCTTTGGTTGGTTAGTAAGGCCTACAGTGTCTAGGCGGACTCCTTAGAAAGTGAACGGTGCAGAGCTTCCTTTGGCCTAATTTTAATCATTTGTACATGCTTCTCAAATGGGATGGAGGGTTTGGAAACCAGGAATGACATTCCGTTGCAGCCTCTCTTTCTGTGCAATCCAGATTTGATTTTGGCACCTCATGTGCAATTCTCTTGTATTTCTTTACAGGCAGTCCCCGGGTTAAGAATGTCCAACTTACGGACAACTCATACTTATGAACATACTAAAAATCCAGTTAAAATAGAATGCTTCGTAATAACGAATGTGCCCACTACTTTTTGACTCTTATGAAACATTGTGTGGCTTCAGTATGTCAGCTCGAGGTACAGTACAGTACTGTATGTAGTTACTTTCATTACATTGTTGTTGTTGTTGTAGTAGTAATAATAATAATAATAATAATAATAATAATAATTAATAATAATGTTTAAGATGCTTGAGTATATTTGGGAGTATTTCTTAAATGTTTTATATACATTGAGAGGGGAAAAAATGACATGTTTACACTAAGACAAACAATTGAATGACGCTACATATGAACCATCTGTACGTGTTCCGACTTATCTACAAATTCGACTTAAGTACAGACTTAGGGAACAGACCTCATCCTGACCTGGGAGCTGCCTGTGCTGTGATTTTTTTGTTATGTTTTTCCCTTTGTGGGAGAACGTGAAGGAATACTGTTGCGTGCTTTCGAATTCAAACCTTACAAAAAGAAAATATACAGATTAGTCTATTTAAAGTGAACTGTCATGATAAATTTGTAGCTCCACAACACTGTATACTGCTTGTATGGCTGGTAAATATAGGATTATGAAGCACTGAGTGTATGCAGGTATTTCATAATTTCTAAGAGGAATTATTGCTTCAGTAGTTGCCCCTTCTGCAAAAGTACAATAGGTGTGTCTTTTATTGTTCATTTTGTTGCATTATTTCAGTAGAGTATATGGGTGTTCAGGATCTGTGCTTGGGTTCAGATACTTAAACCATACTTAATGACTTAGTCATTTTGTGAAAATTATTGCATAAACATATTTTCCTACAACAACTGGGCCATGGTTTGTGTGCATGTTTTTGTATTTTTGTTTTTTAAAAAAAACATTTTTTATGTGAATTTGGAGGATGCATAGCAACCTTCGAACATCCTAATGAAAATTGGATCTATATTGATATGTAAATTTGAGTCTCCCCTCTACAAAGGCTTAAATCTACACTAAAACTTCCTTTTTTTTTTTTTTTTGGAAGCCAGGTACCAAAGTAGGCCTTCTTTCTATGGAATAATTAGAGTTGTGCATAAAAAAGCAGAGCCAAATGGTCCCTGTATGTTTAAGATCCGTAGATTTGCAGAGGCTTTTGTGTTTATGGTAAATGGCTCCATTGGGCCCTATTCTGTGTGGGCAGCTGTGTTCCTGTGAAACGGTGGTGGTGCCATATTCCAGCTACAGCCCCTCAGCCCAGAGCACCCTGCAAAACCTCCAAAAGGGATTGTTAGCCATGCTTGTCTTAGCCTCTTTGCGCGCACAATTTATTTTAATGATGGGCTTTCTGTTGCCTGCCCCTTTGCACTCCTTTTCAGTCATAACTGATTTGCCATTGGTTTGGGCTGAAGTGGTAAAGTGGTGTGGAATTCAAAGTGACCCCTCCCCCTCCCCTGCCACTTTTATGATCTTCTGTTCCTAAATAAATTCATCTAAATATATTTGATGCCCGTGAAACTGGATGGACTCTAAATACCTTCTCAAGTTAATGTAAGAGGTTTGTTTGTTTGTTTGTTTTCACTTGTTTCGGCATGTAGGGTTTAATATGTGTACCAGTATGGGGGTTGTAACCCCAGTTTTTAGTTACCAAGTCAATCGACTTTGTTAGTCAAGCATTTTTGGTATTGACATTGAACCAGAACCAAGTCTCTCACTGGCTGAAAGTGTCTGTCATTAGCTGTAGTGCTCCAGCACTGGTTATATTTTGTCTCGCTAACACCCTTCATGTATGCATGAATAAGTGCCTGATCTTCAGGTATGGAAATATTAATTAGTAATATGTGCACTCCAGGAACAAGTACGTCCAGTACAGCTTGAGATTTTATTACTCCGAATTATTGAAAATGTTCAGTTTTGGCCAAATGTTTACCAAATGTTTATTCTCTAGTCTTATAAGACTTTAGGTTTAACTTTCTGCTGCTGGAACTAGTGAGTAAGCGTATTACCCGAAAGACCTGAATATCCTCGTAGGCCTCTGGTTCAGGTGCAGGAATTCTTTTGGGATTTATTTTTTTGTCTGCGTGTTGAAGTTCAACTCCCCATCCCCCTTCAATTTCTATGGCTCCTTGATGGGGTGCAATGATAGGCCAATAGGTATTCACCACAGGGGCCTGTGGAAGTGGCATGTGTAACTAACTGGGGAATAACTTGTAGAAAATGGGAGCTTTAAACATCTGTAGTTTGAGAGCTCTGATTTGCCTCCTGTAAGAAGGTTGTAAAAATAGTGAAGCTTAAAAGCAGTGGGGCTTTGAAACTGTTGTTCTTTATTTTATTTTTTTTTACATGAATTATCAAACACCAAAAATACTGTGTTTAACTTTACATATGACAGATGGAACAGGCAATTTCTGTGGTATTTGCTTCTTGGAGTTTGAGGCCAGTTATTTTTGTTTTTAAAATGTTACTATATGGAAACTCAAAAACCATTCAGTGATTCATAATTTTTATTCATTTTTTTTTCCATTTGTTCCCAAGTAATTGTTTGTGTTGATGCTAGTGATTTAAGAGTCTAGCAATCAGATCAACATTATCTCACACCTGAAGTATGTATTATGTGAGCTGTGTGTTCAAGGTTCTGTGGACAGACTTTATTTCTCTCTTGGCACCAGCACGTTGGCCTGCGATAAAGATGTGCGCGTTGATCAAGCTAATTGTTCTGCTAATTGAACCAGTTTAGCTTTCTCTCTGTGGTTGCTTGGGAAACCTGCACATGTCCACCAGGACTGGGGTCGAGAAATACTGTGACGGAACAACATATGAGCTCTTATCGAGGAAAATGCCCTAGCAGTTGATTAATAGGTTTGGCATTCAAAAGCAGAAGCATTAGAATGCATTATGCTTGCCCTCATTGCAAACATTAAATCAGCTATATAAATGTGTAAGTTTAGACATCAAAGCATAGTTATAGCTGGATACAAAGTTAAAAAGATGCCAGCGGCAACGATTTCCCCATATTTCAGTAGGCACGAGGTGTGATTGGTGTAATCCAGTGGCTTTTTACCTATTAAGTGTCAGCTTGAGTGTTTTAGCTAGTGCATTTGCACAGTAGTGGTATTTGCAGAATGATCTGTGACTTTTAAGTTGCTTTGTTTAAAACATACAGGTTATATGTTTAATACCTTTTGTGTGTGATACAAGATGAGAGAAACTGCTCTTAAATTGTGCTCATGTATAAAACTGAAAATTCTGGGTGCATTCCTGTTTTTGAAAATAAACATTTTTAGCTAGTCAATTTTAAAATCTAAGAAATTACATTATTGGTTATTGTTTTTGAAATACAGAATGTCAACCTGTGCATCCAATATTTAACGTCGCTTATCAAAACCACTGCTTCACGTGGTAATTGAGGGGAAAAAAAACCTAATCTCATTATTGCTTTGCTGTACTTTGGAACACTCTACAGTCACACTTCATTATGCAGCACATATCACAGTGATGTGACTACGGTTTGCAATGACCATACATGAAAAGTATTGGGTGATTTTATTTTATTTTTATTTTTTTTATGGCAAATTTTCAGCTATGTTGGTGAAACTCTGAGGACATGGCATTTTTCATCATATTGCCCCCCATTTCAATTTTTTTTAATCCCGAAATAATTCCCTAGGCTCGAGAAAATAAGGAAGCCGTAATGCTAATTGCTTGACTGTGGTTATAGCAGATTGTTACTGAGAACACGAGCAAGCTGAGCATATGAGGGACAGTGCTGAGGGAAGTGATGCTTCTCTGGTCGTCTTGTTTCGTTGTGGCTGAAATTGTAATACAAAGAGACAGACATGCAAATGCCTTTATATAGATTTGCGGTGAATTTCCAGTATCATTTCACAGCCTCAGTCCTGTCATGGAGAATACCTGTAACTACTTAAAAAAAAAATAATAATAAAATAAAAAATCTTATGGATAGTTGAATCTGAAACAGTGGGTGTGGGAAGGAGCCATTCGCCCGATCTTTGTTATACACCTGAGTTTGCTGCTGCCGTCTGGAAGCCCCAGGCCATTTCCACACTTCTTTCTGAAGAGAACACTAAATCAGACTCATTAAGCACTGTAAGGCGAGCCTGTCCTTGTTGTTCTGTCCGTGGGTGCATCACTTTTGGAATAAAAATTTCAAACGTCCTTGACTGTATGTGTATTTGATTGCAGGTTAAAATACAGGCTCCATATTTCTTTTGACCGGTTTTGTTAAGATTCCCCAAGCAGCTGTCAAGAGGACTGGAATTCTCTCGCTGCATATCTGCTGTACATCACCAAATGGCACTTGTTTTCCCTATCAGTGTCCACTTCTAGGATTCCATTAATAATTGATTGCTTCTAATTTTTTTTTTTTTGCTTTTCTTTCCAGTCGCTTGTATTGAATTTCCTTCTGCCGCGATATCTCCAGTCTGTTAAGGGTTTAGTTTTCTGCAGCCCTTAAGTTATTGCCCTGGGTAATAAAGAGCACCATCCCATGTTAATCTTAATACTACCCCCCTTTCTTTTGAGGTACAGCTTCTACAGTACAGAGACCCTCCATAACACTTCAGTGACCTTGCGGAAAGTCATAGCCTCTACATGCTTGTTAAAAGCCCCGGTCCCTCTCTCTTTCTCTCTTTCCCCCCATAAAGCCAGCATTAAGGGGTGACACCACGTTGATTATTTGCATTTGTGTGGTAACTCAATATAGCTGGAATGAGATATTTAATGCTGGGAAAGACCACAGAGGCCCCGTGGAGCAGTTCTTTCATTATCCAAAACTGATTTCTATTTGCTTTATTTTCGAGTGCAGGCGTAGAGTTGCTATGATACTGCCCTCATGAAAAGCCTCTGAATTCTGTGGAGAATTGCGTAAGCCCCATATGATCTTATGTCAGCAAACAAAATTGTGGCATGATTACGATCAGGATGGTAAGATCCCCTGTGGAGCCAGAGAAACAATGGTGAATTCACTGGCTTTCCAAAGAATAATGTTGAAATTGTCCAGGCTTCGTTCAAGCAATACTTATCGTGGTTCACCTGTAAGTAAGGGTGACACCTTAGATCCCTTTTTGAAGGTATTATTTGTAATATAACACCAATGCAACTGTAGTATTATTTACACTACTTTGGTTTATTACATATAATTGTCAGCATTGAAGGAAAAGCTCTTTGAAATATGATTGCAATTCCAAGATCACATTGCCGATATTTATATTCTGTGTTCAGGCTTAACGGGTCTCAAAAAAGTAGGATTCTTTGTCCCTCGTGTGACTTTCTTGAACATTGTCCCAGGTGATTCCAAGATACATTTTTTTTTTTTTTTAATGCTTGGGTGTTAAAACGCATCTTAGTTTCCTACTGGATGCTGTTTTCACAGCAAGCATGGAGATGCTAAACCCTTTCCAGCTTACTCTGTGCATTTATTTGACTTCTCATTCTTTCACAGCACCTAACATCTCATGGCTTGTTGCCTTACTATGGGTACTTGTACTTTTATCACGTATGAAAGTGTGTGGAAACAGCCTGTCATTGCATAATGTTTTGGAGTGTCATCATTGAATGTAAACCATCTGCAAGATGCTAAAGAACTGAAAAGAGTGTTGGTGTAAATGAAGAAGAAGGATATTATTTTGATCCCTCTGGAGAAATTCTCTCTTTGCCTACCCCATCCTTCTCTCCATGAGAGAGACACCAATGAGAGCAAGGTTGGGGATCACAGCGAGAACGGCAGATTTTTGCGGCACCCATGGAGCTAAGGGTTAAGTGCCTTGATGTGACTATTCTGCTGAGGCCACGTTCAAACCAGCTAACTTCTGATCAGCGGCACAGAGGTTTAGCCCACTGAACCACATACCACCCATGGAAAGTGTCATTAAATGCATTATATAATATTATGAAATATGACAGTTTTGGGCTTTTATTTGTAGCTTTATTTTTATGTGTTTAGGTGGTATTCGTTGGGGAAGACTACAGATCTTCGTTTATGTAGCCTTTGTCATTTAACATAAGTGAAAGGTTATCAAAAGGGTTGGTCGGTTGCCTTATAAGTCTGTAATTAATGCTGTTGTTGGTTCTTTATAGTGCATTGGATCATTTTGCCATGTCAGCCATGGCTTTCCTTTCTATGGTGCTCCCATCAGCCCCAGTTCTCCATATCTCATGGGGCATTCTCTTTCTTGACCCCTCCACCCCCAACTCGACTGACAACCCTTAGAGCTGTGGGCCTCTCCCCATAACTTGGTGTCATCCCTTGCTCAGAAAGCCTAGCCTTGGGTGCCTCTTCTTACGCCATTGACCCTAAGTAATAAATGTAATAGGAATCATATGCGTGCTGTTGGCATTGACCAACGTGAGACGAAACACTAGCTGGCTCTATTCTCCCAACCCGCGGACGAGCTTGGCTCCCGTTCCTCGTGGACAGCCACCGGGGTCTTGTGATCTGTTCCTGATGTCACTTCTTTGTTTCCCACGGTGTTTCATCTTCGGGACAATGCTCTTTTGTTTCACAGACACTAGCGCAAGGGACTAGGTTACCCCTCTTCTATGTTTCGCTCTCTCTGGATCTGCCTCGCTCTGTTATTCTGTTTTTATTCTTTCATGCTACTTTTTCCCCTCTTCATCCTTTTTTTTCGCTCCCGTCTTCCTTGTGTTCCCATGCTTCTCTCTCTTGTGAATTCGGCAGAATGACACTTGGGGTAAAGGGAGCCTCGTTTAAGAACAGTGAAGTCCACGACCGTATCCATTTCGCTAAACCGAAAGTTTAGATTAGAAGCTGCAGAAGGTGCAGATATGAAGATTAAAAGCTGTACTTAATCAGCTGATTTACAGCTTGTGGCACCAGAGCTAGAGGAGGGAGATGTTTGGATAACCACAAGGTCATAGCTATTCCAAGCTTGCTTGAGCATTCTGTGACCTGATTTTGACACTTTGCTTTGTGCAGAATACTCCAGGGTAACTAAATGGCTATCTAGCCATGAATTGTAATAGAAAATGGTTTAGAATTAATTAAGGAGTGTAGTCAGATTATTTGCCCCCCCGCTAATGCCCTCTCCTCCC
>JAAGVU020000061.1:9035162-9056837 GCA_011763525.2 Mormyrus iriodes
GAGCTTCGTGCCCTGGATGTGCATCCCACAAATCTCCATCAACTGCAAGATGCTATCCTATCAATATGGGCCAACATGTCTAAAGAATGCTTTCAGCACCTTGTTGAATCAATGCCACGTAGAATTAAGGCAGTTCTGAAGGCGAAAGGAGGTCAAACACCGTATTAGTATTGTGTTCCTAATAATCCTTTAGGTGAGTGTATATGCACTTATTTATTCAATTTTATTGGGTAAATTCGTACTATACAGTAACCATTCAAATGGTATATAAATGTTTCTTTAAGCAATTTTAAACAAGCTTGTTGTTTTCTTCAAAAACAAAACTATTAAAATGTTACAGCAGAAAGCCCAGTCTGATAAGTGTTATCATATGCTGCTAAAATCCAATAAACTGCAGTCAAACTTGAGGATTTTAATGAATACCAAAACCTAGCCATATTCATGCACTGCTCTCTGCTATACTATGACATGCCCCATCTCCTCAGTGGAAGACTCATTCATTAGCAGTTCTTTCCTCAGTATTCCTGGCACCAGAAAGTGACACTTTAACAATTTAGTTGTGTTAAACCACAGGCACTTGTTAAGAAGAAAAATAGCCACTGATGTCATAGACTGTTTCACTTTATAGATTCCCTGTTAACATTTTAAAGGTGGTGAACTCCAATTCCAAAGAGCTGCAGCACATTACAATTAGCAGTTGTTTTACACCTGAAACATTAGGTGAAATTGCTTCCAAATAACTACTTAGGTGATTAAGCAATAAATCTGAATAAAACGTCACCTTACTGGATTTCATCACCACTGTTTTGAAAAGCAATATGGAAAATGAAACAATATTGCCTGTCTTAAAAGCATCTAATCCTCGTGCTTATGCCTTTTAGTCAGTTTATAGGTATCCTGCTCTATCCCATTTCATGCTTCCTGGCCTTGGAGAGCTACCGTCTATGTAGGCTTCCTTCCTTTCTGAACTAACTGTTTCCCTATACAGATCAAATGAAGATTCTCTTAACTCTTCAAAAAGTTAAAATACCTAAAAATGTGATAAGTAAAAGTAAGTAGCTAAAGGGGACAAGGCTAAATTCTGTATTCATTGTCAACATACTTGCTTATAGAACCGCTGTACTGTTTTCCTTGGTAGTTATCTGCAAAGCTGCAGTCCTGGGTAAATTAGCCTCATGGTGGTTCGAGATGGTGCCCACTGGTCCGTCATCAGATGCAAAGGTCACATGCAGGAAGGGCAGAAGAGTGGCTGCTCATTCACGCAAATCACATCTGTAAACACGTGTAGACAAGTGGGCTGCGCGTGCTGATGCTATCGGCCAGAAAATTACTGGAACGATAATGGAAAAGAGGAAGAGGCTAATTATACACTGGTTCACTGACGAAATTATGGGGAGTTTTTTCTCCAAAACAGATTTAACAGATTTTTGAACAAAGCAACAGTGTTTTTTTATTTATTTATTGTGCATTACGTGTTGCAGTACTAATGACCATCAGTTACATCTGATGATTATTTTGCATATATGCCATCCCAAATGAAAAACTTAGCAATGCATACCTGTTTTTTGGACAATGATTCTGTAACCTTTCTGCAGCGGTCTTTGTTTATCCAGCTACATTTATATGCCACTTGCAATTACATCATCGTTCCTAACATTACGCCAGACTAACAACCGAGAGCATGAAAGACAAATAGAGAAAATATGTTTCTAAACAGGACGAGACTTCTGTTTCATAACTGTCAAATGCTGACAGGGAGGCAATATTTCTAGCATAATACATATAGATTGTATCACTGACAGAAAACAGGAAAATAAACAAAAGCTTGGAATGTTATCTGAATGTGGACTAAGTTTAATGAGTTTATATTTTACTAAATGTCTTGTCTTACTGCTGTTTTTTATTTGAATGTTGGCTTAACTGACAGACAAAAATAATACCCAGTTTTACCATGTTTCTTCGAGCCGCATATCATTACAAAGAGCCAAACCAAAAGTTTATGGAGAACATGGTTCCTTGTGCCAGTGGGTCTTTTACCGATGTAATGAACAACCCTTACTGTTTCATACTTGAAAAAGGAAGCGGTCCAGGAATGTACGCTACCTTAACGCTAAATAAAACTGCCATGGTTTGCATTCTTGTTAGTGACAGGCTGTCAGCAGCAGCCTAATAGGAGTTTGAGCTTTGATTTTATTTTAATATTGCGCTGGCAGGTGGTTCAGTGGCAGCCTGTTCAATTTTTAAATATATGTTTCAGTTATCTTTCATTGTGAAATTTTATTTTTTTCAGTAGGCAACATTGTCAGCAGATCTGGAGGAGCCTTCAAATGTCATCTTTCAATAATTATTTTATTTGTTCATCTCCAAATGTTTTGTGTTACTCTTCTTGCTATGTTTAGGGCGGCAGCAGCTCTGCGGTCTCTAGGATGACTTAATATGGCACATAACCAACATCCCGAACTCAGACATTGTGCCATGTTTACCTGCCAATCAGCCACTGGCTAAGGAGCTGCCTAATAGGACTGGAAGCCTATTGCCTATTCTCCTCCCTTCACTGTTGCAATGTTGCATGATTACTGCACCCTGCTGAAGTCAATGCACCTGTGACTCCATCAGAAATGTTGTGTTCTACAGTGTTAGCCAGTCAGAGTTTTTTCTTTTTCACCGTATCGTTGTGCAAATGACAACAAAACACTTGTGACTTTAATTACTGATGTCATTTTAACAGCCTTGCCTAACAGTATTTTAGTACAACACACAGCAGCCTTAGTTTCCTGTGACCAAGCATAGCAGCTGCTTTCCTCTTTATATTGAAGGTCAGGATATGACTTCAGTCTCTTTTCCCGATACTTTCTGAGACTTCTCACTGGTCTCATGTAATACTTTTCCAGTTGTTTTGTTTCTTGGCGCTGTTCAGAGCTTAACAATGTGATAAACCTAGCTCATGGTAGAACGTGAGTATTTGTTAAGCCCTTGCCTCCTGGGTGATCTACTAATACGACCAAATAAACTTTGACACAATTTATTTCCTTCAGTCCCTTCTCTTCAATAAATACAGAGAGTGTAATGTAGTGATGTCATTTAGAATTCTGAGCATTCAGCACGTGGCTCATAAGTAGCTATAATATAGTCTCCATACACGCTAGTATCCGTGCTCCTGTAGGCTATAGTTATGGAGGACACCACCTTCTGTAACTTAAAGGATGTTTATCAGCCTTCAACTCCTCTGTCCAATCAACCTACCACACTTACTGGCCTATCTGTCTTCTGCTCTTCAGTGGTGGAAAATCGAAGAGTTGGAAATACAGGTGCCTGGTAGCCCATGTTTGATAAGACCCACCTTCAGGTTGATTAATGTAGAGTAACCTCATTCAAAGAAGTCAAGCAATGGACTTTTCAGCCTTCCTGTTTTATATGGTTCCGATTTTAATGGCATACTATATTAAATACTGTTTGCCAAAACAGTCCTGCACAAGGTAAAATTTAGTTAAATTCATATTTTGTCACAATTTCACCGGGCCCAAAAGTGATTTAGTAAGTATAGTTTGAAATTCAACACATTTTAATAAAATGCATAAAAAAATTATTTCATACACATTTCTTTTGAACTATCACTTTTTGCCCCAATTCTCAGAAAATGTGCTCAGTATTAAGCGTGTACTTTTCTCAGATGAGTAGCAGCAGATATTGGTAAATGACTGACAAGCGTTCTCTTACTAGGGGTGTAATGGTACACGAAATTCATGGTTCAGAACAGCTGAAAACCAAAGGCAATGCATCTGTTGACATGTCTGAACAACATAACCTAAGAGATGCTTATTTTCACATTGTAAAAATAAATATAAAATTAATTTAATAAGCAAAAGTATATCATCATAACAATCATAATGAATTAAATCTGATGAAGTCCCGTGTTCTCTGCTACAGAGTACCGCTGCAAATCTGTAACACTAAACACCCCTATAGTCATCATTTTTTTTCAGCCCGGGTTGAATTTTCTGGCAAAATTGCCTTAAATGCTGCATGGAGAAAAACTTGCAGAGGCTGTTTCAGCCTTGCTCTGGTCCTACACACACTCAGATAACGTCGTCTCAAATGAATTAGCACGTCGCATTTGTTAATCGCAACATATCTAGGTTTGGTATAACAGAGGTGACATACAGCCTTGGTCTTATCAAGTACTCTCTCTCCAGTGCTGGTGTAATTTACGGGGAAACCAAAATGTTCCCAAACTGCTGATTATGAGTGATTAACCAGAATTAGCTGTGACCAACTCACAGCCACAATTGGCTTAATCTTTTCTATGTTGAACATCTACTTTTGAATTCAGATTCTGCCAATCTCAATAAGCGTATTCATCCAGTTCATTGTGCGTCCCGACAGAACAGTACATCACTGATACGTGTAGCGCTATCATCTCTTACTGTACCGGCTGTGATCAGGACTTAAAATTGGTTTGGAAAATGTTGATATGAAAAAAAATGCGCTAATCTGCACAGGAAGTTCTAGGTAATGCTGGCTCCGATTAGCTGAAAGTAGGTAACGTACAGAACCATTTATTAATAAGCAGCAGCATTGATGGAATCTGGAGCAGAAAAATTATATAAAATAATTAAGGTCAAGAAAAGGGTAAGTAAGGGTAAGAAAAAAACAGTATGAGGGCAGTCATCCTTGTCCAAATAAAACTATAATAAATCAGACAAGAATAAGGACAATTCTGTTTACATATACAGCTCATGATTTATTCTTCCAATTGCAAACAGTGCTGACAGTTTCTGACACATATAGTCTATCATGAGCTGCACTGTTGTATAGCAGCATTAAAAAAAACAATAACTGGCAGCAGTTGAAAGTAAAAGTGGCTGAGAAACAATTGCTTTGTTGATTTCGTCTTGAGTAAGCCGTGCATCTGGTTCCAGGCCTCCAGCTAGGGTCTCCTTGCTTCCTCCAGTTGACCCGCAGCCGTCTCTGTGTTGTCTTGCTGTCAAAAGGGAATTGGCCTTAAGAGAGTGTGTGTGTTCTTACTCCGTGCCTTTAAATAGAAGCCAGGGAGTGATTGATGATGTATGGGCTGGGTGGGGGGATGTGCTTTGAGTAAAAGGGATTCAGCGAGTTTAACCTACAGCCCCTGTTTTTATCATTATCCTCCCCGTCGTTCTTGTCGGGACGGGTATTAATAAAAACAAGGAAGCCATTAAACAAAAACTGTAGCGCAAAGTGGAAAACTAAAGAATAACACAACAGCTGCAGCTAGATAAATACAGCCCTTTAACCTCAAAGGGATGGATGTTTGTTCCTGAAATCAGCCCACATCACGGTTTAATATGCTGTAATTGGGATTTCCAAAGCATGAGACCCTTGGCTTGTGTTTCCCCCTTGAACTTATTAGCGATCTTCATTGGTTCCCATGCACAATATCCTGAGAAGCATTACGTTACAGAGTCTGAAGTCAAGCACAAAGAAACAGAGAGCTGTTTAGCGTGGAGGAAGGCGGAAATGTACTTCTCTCTCGGCGGCTGAAACCAGTTCATTCCACTGCTCTCCCAATTTATCTGTCCTCTGTGAGTGCTGTTACAGTACAATTTCCATCTGCCAAAACCACCCACAGAAAAATTCATGTCATATGGCATTTAAAATTCATTTCTCTTAATTACCTCCTCTCACAGACCACATTAAAGTGGATGCCAGGCAGATATAAAAGTGGGCACATGTACAGAAATGTAAGTTCTTTGGAGCTGACATAAACAGGTAATTATCTGATCTATATATGTTAATAACTCCAACCTTCGACCATGGTATGTGTATTTTACAAGATTTAAGATTAATCCACTATTTACGGAAAGCAATTAATCCTTTAGATTTTAATGATTTATAATATTTATTATATTTCATGCGAGAATCTACAATAGCTTGTGTTGTTTCCTTCCCTTGCCAGTGCTCTTATCCAAAGCAATATACAATGTTCTCATTTAAATACCTGGCTAGTGATTAGCACTCTAGCCATAGCCAGGTCTGTGGGTTCGGTTCCTGCTCTGCTGAGGACCCTTAAACTGGCTGCTGTTTGTACTTGTGTCTGCGATATGGGATTAGCCTATAATAGACAGGCATCAATTCCAGGATGTCCTGTGCACTGCAGTTCCTTGATAGGCCCTGGATTCATTAAAACCCTGTTCAACAAAGACGGACATATGGGTGAAACATGAGTTTCAACATGAGTTCATGTCTGCTGCAATTAAGGTCATTCTTCGGGCGAAACTCATAATCTTCCCGTTATCAGTGCCCTTATTAAATGTATTATGTTACATTTAGAGGACACTTTCATCCACAGCAGCATACATTTCAGAAAACATGGTTAGTCGGTCCCTGGAGCAATTGGGGTTAAGGGCTTTGCTCAAGCGACCAATGATGAAATCTCGCAGCCAACCGCAGGATTTGAACTGGTGACCTCCTGAGCATGGGCACAGAGCCACGATCCACAGAGCCACACAACGCCCCTATATAGTGTGATAATCCGGGAAATATAACAGAGAATCTATTCAATAAAGGTTACTGTTTAGTTGTAAACTTTTCTCCCAGATTTTTTGCCAGTGTTTGTTATGTTCTGACTTCTACAGCTAGATATCACACCTTGTTTGTACCTCTTGCTGTGTACTAATGATCTTTACGCGCCAGCCCATCCAACTACCAGCACTTCCTGACTGTTCCTATGTACCTCTTAAATGCCCCCACACCTGAGACTAAAGTGTTCCTGCTTCTCCAGAAGTACTGAGATGCATGAGCATAATGTAAAAAAGCCTACATTGTGAGGTGCAAGACAGTCTGTGTACGCAAGACCATCCTATCATGAGAGGGGTGGTGGTGGAGGGGACTGTTTTTAATAGACGTGATTCAGAGTGCCCCCGGTGCGTATTTGGAGAGCTGTATAACATTACTACCTGCCATCTGGGAGCCGCCACGTCATTGGCTAGAAAAGCAATGTGCCGAGGGCCTGGTGGCGATGGATGAAACCACAGCATTGTCTAATTGCACAAAAGAGGAAACTCTTCATGCAAACAGGGGAAAAGCGACTGGTTAATAATTAAAATAAGGCTAATAGCCTGGTGGGGAGTTTCCAGTTTTGGCAGAACTCAGCTGGGTGATGACAGGGCATTCACTGAAGCCAAAACATTGCCTAATTACCAATATGCACAACAAACACTGGACAATGCTCACTCGTACTTGGCTGTCTGGTGCGGCATTTTATTTTGAAAAAAACTGAACAATTATTGAAACAGGCTGAACCAATGCCTGGCAGCCTTGTGAATTAATATATAACTCTTTTGGCAGGGAAGAAGCTGATGACTGGAGTTTTAGTTCAGGATATGGGGCTTTCAGGTAATGGATGACTGATGGAGGACTGAGAGATACTGTCATGCAAAATTAGCAACGGCTGAAAATCTAAACAAGTGGCAGGTTATTTACAAGGCTGGGAAATACAAGCAAGGCCTCATGTTATGGTGGTGTAATACTTGACAACAGCAAGCAAGGCCATTTCTGCAGATTTACCACTTGTTTATACTGGCTTTCCTCCTACTGTTTAAAATATAGGGCCCAAGTGTGACTCAGAAAAGCCAGGGGCATGGATACCAATATTCTCTTCGCGTTACGGGGGCCCTCATAAATATTTTTGGCTACGGCAAGCCGATAAGCAGAAGCCAAGACACGCCTGGTTTCACAATAGCCATTCAAATAGCAAAAATTGTGAGAGTTGTGCTTTCATCAGATTGTCACAAAGCTGATTTCTCCATCCGCTGTTCACAAGTACTTCATGTACAAGTGCAGGTATCATGTGGTTTATCTAACTTTGGATTTAATTGTAATTGTATTTTAATCATCGCTATCTTTTTTATACGTCTACAAAATTCAGGACTGAACTCAAGAGTGAATTTCATTTCAATGTAAATTCTGAAGTATGCTAATGAGTTGATAGAACGCATTATTAAAGTTTCCACCACTGACAGTTGTGTCATGAAGTATTAATGAATAGATTCTATGTCCTGAAGTCTGAGCATTAAGCAAAAGAGAAAAAAGCCCATTAAAGCTAAATATCGTGACTGTATGGATTATGCATTGTCTATTGAGATGATGGAAATGAGATTATTCCACTCTCAAAGAACATTTGTTGCACATATGAGACAAAAAAAGAAAACATCTGTGTATATGGGTCAACCTGCAAACCCAAGGGCTTGTGCGTGACACTCCTTTGGTGATGGATGGTGAAACCACAACACAGAGTTAAGCATCTTTGCAGTATGAGTACAATTTAAACATTACACACAAAGGCACAATTCAGAATGGCAGAGGTGTCAAGTTATCCCCTACAGGGTTTATCTATGCTTGTTATCCTTTCGAACAATTCCCCTGATATAATTACTCCAAATTTCCCAAGGTGGACTGAATATATATGTTGAGTTTAAGACATATTGTTGGCCACGATGTATTATTTTAAAAGGGTTCAACGTTTCTAGCAAAATGAATTGTTCATGAACTCATTAGAAAGAAAATGCAGAGCTTAGCATGCAACAGTTATACCACAGTTAAGTTACTGGTGTACAATGGTGTGTAATTACGGTGTGCAGAGTTGCTCAAGGCAGCAATAGAAGTGCTCACTCCAGACTTTAAACTGTACATCTGTCAAAAACGGTGGGCTCATGGGGAAGATACTCTCCTCGGGGGAAGAAAGTCAAGAACGTTAAGAAATGTCCCAAAGTGAGTGTCGTCACGATTTGTTTTGTCTGACCCTGTTTGTCCCAGATTTCAAAGTGAGGCAAGACTGGGAGGGCAGGATGAAAATGGAACCTTGCAGTACCCCTATACTACAAAAAAAAAAACACAGATTCCTATTAGACTAACAGCATGCTTTGATTTCTTCATTTGCGTTTTGCTAATTGGATTAAAATAAAGGTGTAATGTTTGCTAAGTTACAAAATGTTCTGCTCTGTTGCTTTGGACGCTTCAGTTTGAAAGGAGACACAAATATATTAGGAGAAGGAAGTGATTGCAGAACTTTCGTCCAGTTTTGGGAGGCCTCAGCTATGAATCCTGTCTGCATTTTATGACAGCCGGGAGAGCCGTAGTAATTGCAACATGTTCACTATCTACTTCAGGCACAGGAAGGAACCTGTAATAGGGCATGTCTATGTACAAAACATACAGTCGTTTTGAATGACTTGCCAAATACAAACTGTCAGTAGACGTTCTGACCTGTACCAGCAGATCACTGGAAGGATTATACAAGGTCTAGCATATGGAACTGGATGTTCTACTCTCTGCTCCTGCACTCTAATCCATCAATCTAGTACAATAAGTAACAGCACTGAAATACTGTTAATAAATCCAGTTCAACCACTCTCTGTGTTTGAAGGTATAATTATGGAAGAACATTGCAAGAAGCATTTTATGAACAGTCAGAGGCACAAGCAAGAGTTTGAAAAGTTCTCCAAAAAAAAAAAAAAGCAGAAACAAAATATTTGCTATTGTAGTTAGAGAACTGGGCTTGCGACCAGAACTTCTGCAGGTTCCGTTCCCAGGTGGGTCTTAATATAATAAAAATAGAACTATGTTATTGAATATCCAGACCTGTAAATATCCAACTACCAAGGGGGGGTCTGTTTTATGCCCTTTTCCATAAATAACAAGGCCCCTTATGATTAATGATCTGGTTTGCAATTCAATTACCTGAAATTAGGTTGTTAGTGAATGTGGGGGCAATGAGGCCACACAAAGCACAATGGAGGTAAAAGTCCAGGTCTGAATGAAATGAATTTGCTTGGGACTTTCCTTGCTTCAGTGAAACTGACTCACTGGCTTTAAGGTTTCTTGAACAAACTTTCTTTGCTTTCATGTCATTTCAACTTATGTGGGATCCATTGTTATAACTAATATGAGTGAACAGGAAATCCATGATTATCACAGCCGGCATGCAATATGAAAAAAGGGACTTATGTGACAGTAAACATAGAGATACTGATGGTGCAGTGCTGCAGTTGACTTGGGGGATGATGGGTAAATGCATAACATATATACTTGGTTCTCCTTGGTTAAAGCACCTTTCATCATGTTCTGGAATAAATTAGTTTAATTGAGGTATCCTCACATTTTGTGTTTTGGTATCTATATCAGTGTTTTAACTCTTGCTGCTTTAATTCGATTAGCTGCAGTAATTATGAGTGAAACATTATAGCTTATGAAAAAACTTGAATGCAACTGGACAATATTCATTACATGAGAGAGCAAGTGTTCTTGCCAAAGAGGGGCTTTGGGCGATGATGTCATGATAAGGGAAAATTTAAACCTGCCTGTCCTCATGCCAGTTCCATGCCAGGATGTTAAATGATGCAACATCCTTCACTGGCCTGTGCCGTGCAACTATTGCAAACTTACATAAGCTTAGCGTAAAGTGTTTATAATCAGCCAAGCTATCAGCTGGTCTGGAGGACCTAAGTGGGGTGCATGGCATGAAGTTTCCTTTAGCGATCCAGATCACAGTTGGTGTGCCAACAAGGAAGTTCTGTTGCCGGAGCGACATCAAGGATGGCAGAGATTCTGTGGGCAACACTTTTGGGTTCATGATTACTCTCTTAGTTTTACTAGTGCAGGAGGAGAAATATACAGTATTTAATTCAGGCTCCGCCTAGAAAGACTAATATGTTTATAGCCATCATTAGGTACAATAAGGACTAAAGAGCTTGTACATAATTAATAGAAATTTGTAAATGGGCACAATATGTGGTGTTCTCACAACTGTCATTAAGTTGAGTGATTTATCGTTAAACAAGTTACTGTCAGCCACAGACATAAAAAAGAACCATAAAAGTCATATACTAAATTAAAGCAAAAACTTAAACCAAAAACAGAATGTTAGCTCTAAGTATGAGGTAGTGAAGCAGGCAACTAAAAATAAGTCTTAAATAAGGAGTTATTCTACATCTGAGGAATCACTGTAAAAAAATTTGTGGGGAAACTCCTTTTTATATGCAAGAAAACAATCACAACCAGGCATAAAGCAAACGTCAGCCACAGGACCCCAGTTCATTGAGCATTTAATGTGTTTTTTGTGCTGCAAAAATAGTAGTGTTAATCAGTGGAAAAGCACTCATTTTGGGTAAGTAATTATGCCAGACCCTTCAGACTTCACTGATGATCCACGCACAATGTAGTCTGAAAATAGGGTCAGACAAAATTGCACACACAAAGGTTCTTTCGTGGAAGCCAAACATTTTCTTCAGAGCTGAATGTTCGGTGCACCCTGCTGTATTGAAATATTTTTTTCTGAAGAAGAGACATTTGCAGTGAGCATGAAAATAACACGACTTTGTGTGCTAGCCCTGAGAATGTTCCGGAAGAAGCTTGCGATCAGTCAATAAGGAAAACAAACATGGTCAGACAGGAAGTCTTTTGCATGAACTGAAGATACTAAAAACGATAAACAACATGTACCCAACTTGTCTGAATGAGAATTACTGTAAATATTTACACTGCAATGCATGTAATTGTGGGGTGTAATTGAAACACACTTCATATCCCTCCCATGCTCTGGAACCATCCCAGCTCTGATAAATTCCTGTGTCTGCAAACTTAATTTAAGGACAAAGTTTTCACTTTATCATAATACTTTAACTAATCACTACAGATAGAATGAACTAAAATGAGTCTGATACAGCAGTTAGTAGGTGTCGTACTGTACGCTAAGCACATCTGAGACTTTCTCTGAGGTGATATGGACTAAAAGGTTTATTATAGGATGGGCATATCAGTGCTTCCAAGAGAATCCGTAATCCATAATTCCAGAGCAAATCTTCCGAGGTCTTCCTGCAGAGTTTAGTGAATTACATAACAATACTGTCTAAAAAGGCATTTCAAATTCCTTATACTAACAGGTCCATCTATTGTGTTTGTGTATTAATTAAAACAAAAAAGTTTACCTGAAGTATTAAAGTATATTAATAATGTATAGAATATATGATATGGTCTGGTCATTCTTAATGTATGGCTCTCCTGGCTCTCCTATGACTCCTCGATCATTAGTTATGGTCCTACAAATGATGTTGGAAAATATAAATGTGAGAAGACAGCTTAAAAAGAGGTTTGAAGATACTGAAACTACTTGAAACTCTGTAACACAGCGAAAGTCAGGTTTATTATTCATTCCTTGAACGCATATCAGATGAATTACACTCAGTGGCCGGTTTATTAGGCATACATGCTTGCTAATGCAAACAGCCTGCTCCTGTAAACAGTAAATCGTGTGGCTGCAACTGAATACATACAGCAAGCGGACAGGGCCGCAAGGTTCGCTCACTATTTGACTGATTTTGAGATTTTTGAAAGTGATGTGATATGTCGTGATTCCAGCCTCTCAGAAACGATCAGTCTTCTGGGATTTTCACACATTATAGTGTCTGGAGTTTATAGAGAATGGTGTGATGAACAATAAGCATTCAGCCAATGGTATTTTTGTGACCAAAAGCACCTTGTTAATAAGAGAGATCAGTGGAGAATGGGCAGACTTGTTAAAACTAACAAGAAGGCCAAGTACAAAAATAACAGCTCAGTACAACAATGGTGTGCAGAATGGATTTCCGCATTGCACAACTTGTCTACCCTTGAAGCTGTAAAAAGTGGGTGACAGAAAAAAAGACCTGGATTTCAAGTAAGGCTTTCTTAAATAAAATAAATAGCACCTCTAGACTACTGAGACTGAAATCTGTAGCGCACTCTAGAGTGTGTCTGTAATACATAAAACTGTATAATGTTCCTGTGGCCTACTTGATTATAGTGGAAGACACTGCATTGATCACAAATACAATATATAAAACACTCACGGTAATTTATGTATGTTCACGCTAACCTTACAAAGAGAAGGAGAGAACAGAATGATACCAGCCCGCATGACACTGTGAATGTCTATGCCATGCATTTGAGCAATGTTCACCCTCTAGTCAACAATCAGCTACCATGTAATCCTCAATTGCCCTGCCACCCTTAGACCATATAACACACCATATAACCAAAGAATTCTTCTCATGTCATCACATGAGACAGCTTCCTTTTTATACCACAGTGTTGCAATCAGCAAATGATTCAACAATTCACAATTATCAAATGTCTTTCTTCCCCATTTCTCTGCCCCGTGAGAAATCCAGAAAATCCATTGAAATATTCTCCAAAATATGGCATTGAGTAAGTGTGGCTTGTGGTGACATACAGTAGCAGTGTATTCATGTCAAGGGTGGATTCGGCATATAAGGGGGTATTTCCCGTATTGTCTGGCCAGGTTAAAAAGGAGTCTTTTGGCCAGACAGCCCAGAGACAAGATGTTGAGGTAGAATAAATCTGCATTTTTTATTTTCCATATGATAGATTCATTCTGTCGATTTACTCGATTGTTACTTGTTCAAGCAGAAATGCATTTGTACCTTAGTAAATAGAAGTTTAAAGGCTGTATGTAATTTTTACTGTGTTGTTCCATTTATGTGCAGCTTTACATAAATGACTCCAACATCAATATTTATACCTTTTTCTCTTGTGCTGCAGCTACAAATTTTTAAGATTAATAATATTTTCAATAGCTTGCACTAGTGTCTTGTTAATAGTCAGTAGTGTCTATGCATTTGATGGATTTATGCGTGGTATGAAGTTCCATTTTGAAAAAATGTTAACGTCTTTGAGTCAATTGTTTGCTTTTGCCTGACAGGTGCTTTTGGTCTGGTGTAGTCTGAATTTATGGGTATGTGTTTAGAGTTTTGAAAGTATGTGATAGCATTCAGAATGTGTCTTTTAGCACCTGCGTAGCATACTCCATTACAACCTGATAAGCTGTAAACTCTGTACATTGCATTTGCAAACACTGTTGTGAAATCTTAATCCAGAATGACTTACAATTTCTACAATAACAGATCTTGACTCATTTATGCTACTATGATTCATGCCACCCTTCTGGTCAAGTTAAAAAGAATAAATTTGATATCTGTGTACATAGCCATTCATAATTACCAACGATGTAACTTGACTAAAGAAATGTACTCAGATCTAAATGGCGTGAACATTTCAGTTTAAAACTCCAACACTGATCTCATGCATTGTTTGACCTAGTTAACTTGGGGTATTACAGTCACACTTTGCCATCGGGTGATTTATATAGATGTTGATAACCTGAGCCGCAATGTGTCTGTAACCTGGAGACAGTCTGCATGCTAGTGATGATTTAATGAACTTCTGCCTTGAAGGTCTAAAACATTCTGTCAATGTGTAACAACCAAAACTGATTGTTTTTTCTGAGAGTACAAGACATACATCCTTTTAGTATTTTTATTTCCATAAAAATGTTATATAAAAAAGGTTTTTATTTTGCGAAGATGTCCCTACCATATCCTTGTCAAGATGTTACTGTATCTGAGAGGCACTTTTCTCAAGATGTCAACAAATTAAAGAATGTAAGACCTGTAGACACATACAGATATTGCACAAGTTCATGGAGTTTACAGTGGATGATCTGTCTTACTGTGATGTTGATCACAACCAGATTGCTGAGCATGGCTCAGAGTAATTTTATGAAAGGGGGGAAGTCGGATCAGGCACTTTGATGGTTAAACCGACTACCTAATGAAGTCTGAACCGTGAGTCCGCTCACGCTGTCCGGTGACATTATTTTTGGTTTTTTTTGTGCTCTTTGCTTTTTGGGCAGAAATTTGACAACCTGAAATTCATGTTCCAAATCCCCAAACCAAGTTAGATATAGAAAAAAGCACAAAGCCATCCACTACAGATTAATTAGTTGATTTAGTTTATTTTAAATTACATTTCAAAATCAAAGAAGCAATGTTTGATCACCAGCCACACCTCCCCCAAAAAAGAACTGAACCACATTCCAAGTACTCAAATACAGCACAAACATAACAAAGGAATCCACAAAATGTTATATAACAGAAAACAGAAGTCAAACAATATCATACCTATCTAATGGACTTGGCCAGATAATGTATTCTCATCAACTCTCTATTCAGATCTATTGTCATGTTTTCTTAGGCCAAACTGTGAGGAAAGCAGTGCCTACAATGATGGATTCATCCATGACACACCTTTAAAGTGGTATCATCACAGACTGCATGCATTGCCTGATGAAAGGTCATTTGTTGGTGTGGGTTCTCTTCATATATCTTCCATTGCATAATCCAAAAAAATCTGGAAAGGGGAGTATGGTGAAAGGAAGATCATTGTGTGTATGGGTGGTGAAGCCTTCTCATAAGTAATGTGGTCTGTGGTTTTGCACTGTCTCTGTAGGGATGAGAATGACTGTGCATTCAGGAATTCCAGAAGAAGTGTTGTCTTTTATGGCGATGGATCACCCATTGAAAATGGTGACATTCACAGTTTCAGCTTCTCGTTCTTGACTGTTGAAGCAGTTGCCCCCACCATTAGATTTTCTTCTCTGAATTTTTCAAAGGAGAATTTGGATACTGTGCCTTCCAGGGGAAGGCAAATATTGCATAGCTTTACTGTAAACACTTGTCTGTTCTCAGTTCAAAATATCCCAGTGATTGTGGCCACAGTGTATCGACTTAAATTTGGTTACACTTGCTCTCTATCTTCTCATATAACCATGCCATGGTTGATAACACTGTTGACCAGAGTAGACATTAATTCATTTGAACTATATTTCCTACACTCCTGAGCCACTCTGCAGCCTTTTTACACCTGAAAGGAAAACAAGACTTAGGTGTTTAATTATTTTTTTTTGTGTCACCACAGGTGAGGTACATTTCTCCTCAAATTCTCAGTAGTGACTCACATGTTCATACAAATGAGACAGGTGTGGTCACAGTGAGAACTGCTAGAGCACTGAAAGTCATATGCTGAGTTTTAAAAAAAGAATCCGAATTGAAAATGATTTTGAAGCAATGAGAATACATCATTTTTGAAGATGTGGTTGTTTCATTTGGAATGTTTGCATGAGAAAATTATTACTTGGTATATTAATTCAGTCACAGCATGTATCCAAATGAGCAAAACTGTAAGACTGCAGGTGAAAAAAATGTCATTATATCTTACCTTTCACTTCAGTCTGTCTGTATAATCTCAAAGTCATCACATATTCCCAATTATTGATTAAATAACAAATAGTATCTGCTTAGGTTCTCATTCACTCCAGAAGGATTGGTCTGCATCCCCTTTTAAAACACACATATCAACATAACAACAATGAACAAATCTTCTGCTTATTAATTTGTCTCCTTGTTAATTTGTTGATCTCCAAAAACAAGGTGTTTTATTGTTCCTACGTACCCAAATTTCAGCTGTGTGATAACTGAATTGTAAGTGTGGTACACTTTTGGTGGATAATTGTCAAATGTAACAAATATTGTTTATAAAGTTGGAAAATGAGTAGGGTCAGCTGCCATAATTGTTTATCATTTGTGAGATGTTTTTATTTTTTAAACACAAGTAACTTTTTTTTTATACTGCAGCATATGTGAATATTTATGTGTTATGTTTTGCATTAATAGTTCATGGTTTTGATCCCTCTTTGGCCTTAAATTTAATGCCAATTTTTTCACAGTATTTGTGTAATTGTTCAAAAACTGCAGATGTAGAAATGTCAAGAACTAACACTTAAGTGACCCCATGCACTTCTTTATAAATTGGTGTTATACAGACTGAAAACAATGCCCAGGGGATGGATCTACTCAGGACTTTCTTTCAAGGCTAACTTAAACCCTGTACCAGCTCAGAGGTCCCTCGCTATTGGCAAATGTGCTGCCACAGACATTCATGAGAAACCAGGGAGTTTAATACAACACTCACGAGAAAACTGCACTGGAGGGGACGGAAAAGAATGTGCCAAAATTCGAACCCTTGGGTTACAGCGCTCTCTGCTGACGAAGTGCTGTAAGGCATATCACAGCTTGCGAGGCGGGTCAAAAGCCAATTCTTTTACTGACAGCTCATCCAAGACCCCGGGTGCAATCAGACTCACTAAATGACATAGGCATTAGGAAATCACATTTTGTGTTATTTTCCCTATAATCAAAGTGTTATTCACTAATATCCACTGTTTACATACTGTTTTCCAGGTAGAGGCAATAATGTGGGGTTATTTTATAATCTAGTAGAATTATTTTTATATGGGAAAATGATAGCCTTCCTGTCCTTTGTCTAACTTGTGGAGTCCTCACTCTCTACCAGCATCACTCACTAGGTTGTCTTTGCTCCACAGCACCTGTCAAAGGTGCCCAGGCTGTAACTCACCCAAGTCACATGATCGCCTAGTGCTCCTGCCACCTACACTGATCCTGGCATTTATGAGTGTCACAAATAAAGGACAATGATGTGTATAGCTCTGCAATGGGAAGCGGCCCTAATATCAGACAAAATGGCTCAGTTAACTTTAATGGTTTTGATATATTTCTTGACCATCCATCCTAAGCTTTATCCTCTAAACGGTGGACTTAAAAAAAAAAAAACTCTTCATTTGGAATACAAATAGCATTTAGTTTGACGAATGACTGCAATTTCTGACAAATAACCCAACAAATCATCATCATCATGTTCAGTGTGTACAGCTTAAATAAGAAACAAATGAGTAATGGTACAGCAAATATGAAATAGTATTATTGCAACTAAGAGATTAATTCAAAAAGATCATCTTTAGATGAACACCCTCCCTGCCAGTCAGGTGGAAAACAGCAGTTTTATTTAGTGCTAATATGTGTGACACCATCACCCTCATCACCTTGGTGGATGTGCTGTTAATCCAGGTTGTTCTGTTATGGTACGATGAGAAATATGGGACCATTAAGGTGCGGAGAGAGAGGTGGGGGGGGTGGGGTTGACCTTTCTGATTCTCTAGGGGTGAAGATTAAGCGTTTTTTTGCGAGGCACCTATGCATCCTGATTTGGAGCGGACAGCCGTGGCTCCACGGCCCGGGCACGTGGCTCCACTTGAGTAGCGATGCCTGCAGAAGCCATCTTGCAGCTGAGGCATATGGAGACTGTGAGCTGAGGTCCCCAAGGGAAAAAAGTGCTGATTTACTATCAGTGAAGGGCAATAATCACCAAAGGAGAAGCAATTATTTCGCCATCATTTCCGGTTGGACGGGAAACAAAAATAAAAATAATAACCAGGGGCTGAAATATGAAGGTCAGGAGGTGTTGTCTGTGGATTGGAGGAGGTACACAAAGCTGCAGGGAGTCCCGGAAGCTGGTCAATCCTGATGATGGGAAAGGTTGGGTGAAAACAACTTTCAGGTGTCGGGAAAGAGTGGGAGACCCATGTGTAGCATATTAGGGCTCTTTTTATAATTTCATATATCGAGTTCAGAGAGTTAACTTTTTTGAAAACCTTTAATAAGTTTTTTTTTTATGTGGCTAAAGATTTGTTGTGTACTGCCAGCAATCAGCCGGATATTATTTCTGCGACACCAGGATTTTGAATCCAGCCTTTCTCCACATTTAGATCACCTCTCTTTGTCTCAGTCCTGGTGAACTGGCCTCAGCCATCACTTAAACATTCCGATGTGTCGAATACACTTATGACAATAGCCTGCCAAACTAACAGTGGGTTTCAAATCCAACATAGAAATCCAAAGGCCAGAAGCCTGCAGTATATCCCAAGAACAGAGGTAAATAGCTCAGGTCCAGAAAGTAAAAATCCAGACCAAGATTTTGCATCAACCAACCAGTTGATTACTATGTGAATGTGACTCTTTGTACTCAACTGGCTGATTGATACAAAATCTTGGTCTGGATTTTTACTTTCTGGACCTGAACCATCCACCTCTGCCCAAGAACCAATGGGCACAAAGCAGAAAATATCCTGGATGGCAGGCCAGTCCATCACAGGGCAAATACTCACACACTACAGACAATTCAGACACACCAGTTTACTTAAACCACATGATTTTGGACTGTAGGAGACAAGCAGATCATCAAAGCTAACCCATGCATACAAAAGCTGGGGATCAAATCCATAACCATGAAACCATAAAACTACCAAAATCAAGACACGATTTATTTCAAAGGGGAAAATAAGCTTCCTAGGCAAACCAGAACGTCATGCCTGGCTGTCACCTCTCCAATGTGCTTCCTCCCTGCCATCCTACGCTAGCTCATGTGTGCCCTATACTGTACCAGTGTTTCTCAAACCAGTCCTTGGGGACCCCCAGGTAGTCCATGTTTTTTCTCCTTCCCAACTCCCAGGGAATTGGGAGAAAGCAATAACGTGGACTGTCTGGGGGGGTCCCCAAGGGCTGGTTTGAGAAACACTGCCCTACACAACCAAGGAGTGACTCCACCCCCCGTGAGCCAATCCAAAAAGAAATACAAAACCACCCACAAATAGGACAGGGGTCAACACAGCATGGAGGTCATAGCGGAGTTTTAAGGGATAGGATCTGCAGTCACCCACGTGTTCCGTAAGACATTAGCAATCTGTCATTCCTGGTCTGCAGACGAAAGCTGGAATGAGAAATGCTCCTGGGACGGTGTCACCGTGTGCTCTGAGCACAGACCTTGTTCAACTGGAGAACAATTAGAGATGAAATGAGGGTGAATCACCAAGGGAAATAGCCAATGAAGACTTTATTGATTAAAACAGCTTTACTGATCTACCACTCAGCAATTATGCCATTATCATTCAACGGGGTCGTTTAACACGCCTGTTGTGTAACTCTTTAATAAATGTCAAATGCTGAAATCCCAAAAGGCAGATGATGTAATTTTCCCCTTTAAAAAATCCTTATGAAGGTATCACTATTAGAATACTTTTTCTTTTCTTGAGATCAGTCGCAGTTGAATAAAACATAGCCTCATTTCCAGGGCCCAAGGTAACCCAGTAAGCTTAATATTCTTACACATGATGCCATGATCTCATTGGTGGTCAGCATCAGCAAGACTGGGTGATAAGTTAACAATTTTTAGCACCTCAGTCTCAATGCTTAGGAATAGCATAAAGTATCTATGCTCCAGCTGATAAGGTACAGCTCGCAAATGTATGAGTGGCATGTGGATACTATGATCGAAACTTATATCTGCCTGTGGGTTCAATATCAAAACTAATCCCATTTAGTACTAGAAGAGATTCTCCTTTTCATGCTGCCTGTCCCAAAGTAAGGTTCAATACAATTGAACAGAGGATAGATTATTTATATAAGGTTCTGAATGAAATTGTGAATTGTGATTTCAATTAAATTAAGCGGCTCTGCAAGTTTTATGTTTCTGAAGCTTTCCTCGCATTTTTCACTTAGTTTCCTGGGATTTCCACACTGCAGTTAGGTAAACAGGGAAAAATCCTGAATGAATCAATAGATGGGTGCACATCCAACTCCCAATTTAGTAACCTAATTTGCTTCCTAAATTCAGTTTGAAAGGTAAAAAAAAACACAGTAAAAATAAACAGATACATAGCTCAAACTATCCCTAAACAACTACACACTATTAAGAATGTGGAAGTTACAAAACGTGGAAATCAGTGTTTTACCTTTGTGTAAAAAGGTATCCATGGTATGTGATTTGCATTCTGGTGCTGCTCCGACACAAACCTGTTTCCAAAAAAGTTGGGATTGCTGTGTAAAATGTAAATGAAAACAGAATGCAATGATTTGCAAATCATATAAAACAATATTTAATTGAAAACAGAACAAAGG
Source organism: Mormyrus iriodes (assembly GCA_011763525.2). Classification (NCBI taxonomy): domain Eukaryota; kingdom Metazoa; phylum Chordata; class Actinopteri; order Osteoglossiformes; family Mormyridae; genus Mormyrus; species Mormyrus iriodes. The sequence goes on from JAAGVU020000061.1 coordinate 9,055,844, forward strand.
CAACATATCAGATGTTGAAACTGAGAAAATTTACTGTTTTATATCAAATATATGCTCAGTTTGAATTTGATGCCAGCAACACATTTCAAAATAGCTGGGACGGGCAACAAAAAACAGGAAAGGTTGTGTAATGCTAAAACAAGACACCTGGTTGAATATCTCATGGCTAATTAGGTTAATTGGCAACAGGTCAGTAAGATGATTGCGTATAAAAAGAGCCTCCCAGCGAGGCAGAGTCTCTGTGCGGTGAAGAAGGGGAGAGGTTCATCAAGAAAAGTGAAAGACTCCATGGGCAAACAGTGCAATGATTTAAGAGTAATGTTCCTCATCATAATGTTGCAAAGAATTTGGGAATTCCCTCATCTATGGTACATAATATCATTAAAAGATTCAGAGAATCTGGAGAAATCTCTGATGCAAGGGACAAGGCCAGAAACAAATATTGGATAGCCATGATCTTCTGAGTCCTCAGGCAGCGCTGCATTAAAAACAGACACGATACTGTAGTGGAAGTCATTGCATGGGCTCAGGAACAGTTCATTGCTACATCTACAAATGCAAGATGAAACTCTACCATGCAAAGGAGAAACCATATCTAAACATGATCCAGAAACGCTGCCGCCTTCTCCGAGCCTGAGCGCATTTAAGATGGACTGAGGCAAAATGGAAAACTGTCCTGTGGTCTGACAAATCAAAATTTCGAAATCTTTTTGGAAATCATGGACGCTGTGTCCTCTGGACTAAAAAGGAGAGGGGCAATCCTGCTTGTTATCAACAAACGGTTTAAAATCCAGCATCCGTGATGGTATGGGGGTGCATTAGTGGCCATGGCTTGGGTAACTTGCACATCTGGGAAGGCACCCATCCATTTTCCAGAACCGCTCATTCCATTTCGGGTCGCGGGGGGTCCGGAGCCCATCCCAGAGACTGCGGGCGGAAGGCAGGGAACAACCCAGGACGGGGCGCCAACCCATCGCTGGGCACACTCACACAC
>JAAGVU020000061.1:9057571-9075207 GCA_011763525.2 Mormyrus iriodes
CACATGGAACCCGGGCACAGACGCGAACCCTGATCCCAGAGGTGTGAGGCAACAGCGCTAACCACTGCACCACCGTGTGGGAAGGCACCATTAATGCTAAATGATATATACAGATTTTGGAGCAACATCTGCTGCCTTCCAGACATCGTTTTCAGAGAAGGCCTTGTATATTTTACCAAGATAATGCCAAGCCACGTTCTGCGCATATTACGACAGCATGGCTCCCTATTAGAAGAGTCTGGGTGCTAGACTTGCCTGCCTGCAGTGCAGACCAGTCACCCATTGAAAACATTTGGCACGTCATGAAACGAAAAATATGGCAAAGAAGACCCCCAAAAGGAAGAGTTGAAATGCGATATCAGGCAAGAATGGAACAACATTTCACTTTCACGACTACAGCAGCTTGTCTCCTCAGTTCCCAAACATTTACAGAGTGTTGTTAAAAGAGGTGATGCAACACAGTGGTAAACAGGCCCCTGTCCCATCTTTTTTGAATTGTGCTGCTGGCATAAAATCCAAATTGAACATATACTTGTCATAAAACAAAATTTCAGTTTCAACATTTTGGTATGTGGTCTTTGTTCTATTTTCAATTAAATATGGGTTTAAATGATTTGTAAATCATTGCATTCTGTTTTATTTACATGTCCCCCAGCATCCCAACTTTTTTTGGAAACGAGGTTGGACAATTAGGTGGCGGCAGGTGACAGTGGTGACAAGGGGTGGATGGCAGAGGCAAGATTTTTCTCAAAACTTGGGCCAAATGTATATATTCCAAAATGTGAAAAATAAATAGTTCGTTATAAATTCTTCAGATTTATGTTGGTGAAAAAATGTACAGTACATATTTGTATATTGAGATATCGGAGTCATGAATATTCATAGAGTGCAGGGGCATCATATTAACTGAATACGTTAAACTCAAAGCACTGCAGAAATGATCACCAACAACTTTTGTACTGAACTGCACCATGTGTTTTATGTGTGTTTCTCAATACCTGTATGCAGTCATTCTACAGGTTCAGAAGGTAAATCACATAATGGAGATTATTAACATTGCTTCCAACATTCTGGCAGGTTTCATCATTTCCATAACGTCCAAATGGCATCATCGCTATTCTCTATAATTATCAAACACTGCATACAGCTGTGCAGCAATTCAGAAACTACGTCTATTACTTGTATAATTTAGAGGGTGTGTGGTAATGGAGCTAATAAGCTCAAGTACACTAAATACACAGAATGACACATGCCTCAAAAAATGCATATGGGAGGGAACACTGTGCATTCATAAACGAGCAGAGATGAATAGGCCTCAAACGAACTGGCTATCAGGCATACCCAACTAATTTTGCCATGGCTCTTCTAACAAATATGATGATTAATTTCCTCACTACTATTTATATTTCCTAATGGTGATTAGTTTGAATTATCAATTACAGTTACTGGTTAATTGCCCTTCATAAAGACAGCTCTCTAGCTTTAAATTAGGCCATTTAAATAATATAACTAATAGCTGTTGCCTTTACGTTACAAATACATCCTCATTGTTGGGAGCAGTGAATGTGATAGTCACTCGTAATTTAATAGGGCAATTGAGTGAAGATGTGCCACTGGCATCGGGGGAGTAATTATTGCTAATGAATTATGATGTGACCTTCTCAGAACAATGAGCAATCAGCACTACAACTGAGTGACAGTACGTCACATCTGCCAGAGCAAACACAGAACCTCGGCATCAGAGAGACTAAACTTTGCACCAGCTCTTTGTTGGCAGAACCTCCAGACTCTCCTCACTGGTTATCCCACCTAAATTCTGTATCTTCCTCTCTTTGCTTTAAGGTATAATTCAAAGTCGGAAATGCCAATCTTATGCGTTATACCATTCATGATTTACAGTTTTCATATATCGGCTGCAATGTTTAAAGGGAAATCATATTCTTTCTATACAAGACAATAATACAAGCAATTTTAAATCACGAAAAGAGGCCATACACTGTCAATGTTACGCATCTGTTCAATTCATCAATTTAGCGGTGATGCTAATGTGTATTTGAATCCTAAGCTGCCGTTTTAGCCGAATGATGTCCCAGCCAATGAGCTATATCGGTTACGTACTTGCATTGTTGGAAACGCCTGATAAATAAAATCATAAACATTTCTGGACGTTCAGTTTCAGAGGGGCCAATACAAATCAAGCTTCTTGTCCTTGTGCTGTCATCATTACGAGGCACGAAAAAGTACAAAGTCTTGATAGAGATTAATGTTGAAGGTATGCATTTGTCTCCCCTTAAAACAAGTTTCCGTACTCCAGCGCTCCCAGCAGCATTCGTTGGGCGTCGAGCAAATGTTTTCAGAGAGCAGTTTGAACTGACCTTTACCTCATACCGACAGGACAACATCGTGAGTGACAGTGTCCCTCACTGTAATTACCCTGCCGCCGATGAGCCGGCCCCTTTTACAAATCACCACGAACTTTACACATCTGCTGCCTGTCAGCATCTGCCAGGGTGCACTCACCCGCACATAATGGAAAACTCTCATTACTGCTCCTGAACAGGTAGGGGTGTTAGGACAATTACTGGGCAAAGCTGCTGACCTTGTGAGGGACCTAAAATCATAGTTCTTGTACAGCTTCAGCTCACACTGCCCTGAAGCAAACACAGAACCTCTGCATCAGAGGGCATAGCTAAACTTTGCACCAGCTCTTTGCACGGGCAGCCTGCAGACTATTCTGACTGGTTTTTCCACCTTAATTTAGCATAATGCCCAAAACTATTCCTAGGTTACCGAATAAGCTGGTGACATTGGCAAGGATTGCCTATGTTATGCAGTACCTTAATATTAACGTATCGTAGTGTCCCTATCGCTACAGAACTGCAACTTTCAGGAAGAGAGCTTTCTGGGAATAGAACAGTCAGTGATATTCAGCAGAATTACTTGTGTTAAATACTTATTTTCTTACTTGATGGCACTTGTCTTTGGTGCTTGAAGCAATGAAGCCCATGTAAATAGTTATGTGTTGTGTGGGTACAGTTTAAACACACCGTTGGTGAATTGGCTAACAGGGCAGTAAAGTCTGGGGGGGGGGGGATTTCCTTTATGCAAGGCAATTGAGTGCATGTGACCAATAAAATCCTTTTTTTTGTCTTAAACTATACTCTATTCTCAGTAATGTTAAGTTACAGAATATTGCATCATGTTATTCATGCTCAATTTCAATACTACCACTTTTAAAATGCGCCACATTTTGGATCTACTCATCCCTTTACCATCAGAAATCAGCTGTAAGTTGCTGTTCCTGTATAGTAAAAAAAAAATGCCACGACTGTCAGAAGATACTGCCTGCATACTCATTTCCGAAAACCTGCAAAGAATCGTAGCACTTATCTTCATGTTAGTACGGAAGTAGCATTTTCAAAGCCTCAGCACATTCTACTAACAGTCACGTGCAAAGGCATCTTCGTGAGAATACGTCAACACAATTAAATTAGTCAAGGCTGTCCACATACAGTCCAAGGAAATTCTGTCAGTTGTTGTTGCCCTTCAAATCGACTGTGAGCTGCTGTTGTCTGATAAGCTGCCAGGGTGTCACCACATCGCTAACTGGGCTATAACTGAAGTAAACACTAAATCTTTAATGTTCCTTTTGAAGACAGCAATGTGCTTTACAGCCTTACTTTAAGTCATGGTTTACAATGAGCATAGAATCTTCATAAATTCCATACAGTTTTTCATCGAGGGCACTTGAGTTTCCTGTACGCACAACTAACAAAAACATATAAAAAACATAATATCTTTTCTATTCGGTTTCTTAATACGCTTAAATATATCTTAAGGCTTTCAGTAGATACTTGTACCCTTGAGAGCAGGTACAATTAGAAATTCTTGTAATTCTATAATTATTCTGATCCAGGTAGATGTCTTCTTAAAGGCAGAATGCTTAATATGAGTTATGGTATTAGAGAAAATATGTTTGCTCTCAAGTGCCAAGATGACTTTATTGGCTTGACTGTGTATTGACTGCATTCCTGAGGCCTATGGAGCCTTGCTGTGATGCTCCTTGATCTCTGTACTGCTGCCTTCGGCACAAACACCACCTCTTTACCTACCACTCTTTTGTCCTGAAGTCTCTCTTTGTGCTGTAGCACGACCAAATTGATGCGCCACTGCTGAGCAGCACAGAGGAAGTTATAAACCAGGAGTGTGCAGCAGCTATTCACATGGAGGCTGAGGCTAGCTGACCGGGGCATACAGATGCTAATGGGGCCAAACAGGATGCCGACTAAAGGTATTTTCAATGATATTTAACTATATTATAACATGCCACACAGTAGCCTCCAGCTGTTCGTAATAGCCACCCGCAATTGTTGGCCTCATGCAAGAGATCAATCACCTTGTCATAAAACCAGGAAAGTGAAGGAAATAGCAGTCTTGGGTCTATGAAATATTTGTATGACCATTTAACAGCCTGTAAACTTGATTTCAGCTTGCCGCTAAAAAGCCCAATGCCATTGGTCCACGCACCAGGACACATTTTATTATGTAGTCAGTCGAGTTTCAAGTTCATAGACTATTCACAACTATTTCTGGAAACATACAAATCAAGTATTAAGAAAATTATAACGTTTGAACAAGAATGAAATATTAACAAAATGGAGGTAGGTAATATCAAGTAATCCGCAGAATGCTTATTACATCCTTTCACTCTCTAATTAATGATTCTGACATTTCTTCAGACCATTTCATTGCTTTTCTATAAAATTCATGTACCTTTCAAGCACATACTTTTAGCTACTGTGCATATAATCAAGATGGGGTTCAAGAGTCTATTTCAGAAGGATAGGATGCAACATAGTACAAATGGTACATAGCATAGCAGTCCGTTCACACATGCAGAGACCAATTCAGTCGTGGGTCTGTGGGGGAAAATCAGAATATCTAAAAGCACCTATTCAAATCCAAGGAGATCACACAGCCTTCACACAGTCAAACCAAGGACTGTATTGAAACCTGTAATCATGCCAGGGTGTAGTAACAAGGCTGCCCATCTATATCAACCTCCTTTTGCCATTTCAGCTGAAATGTACCGAAACATCTTGACCGAGTTTGTTTCTGCGGTCACTTTCTTGCCTGCAACCTCTTAACATTTGACAGCTTTTCAGCTGATGCTATGACCTTACAACCTCATTAAGAACAACTCATTCATAAAAGAACGCGACATTTAGTACTTGGTAGCATAATTTCATAAAGTCATAAATTTTATTCTGTCTTCCCTAACACTAAACCATACCATAATCAGCAAGTGATTGCACCATCTGGTAACTGGCATTATGGAGAATGGAGGGTAATCCTTCTCTTAAACATGTAACTTCCACTGACACTCAGAAACATCCACTTAACAGGTCAGTGCACACTATGTATCCGTTTAACCTGGAAGAAAAAAACTCTGATGTGCAACCCACTAACAGCTGCAGAGTGTGAAACTGTTCATCAATTAGCCAAAGTTTCATGCATAGTTTTCATTACCAAATAGTTGTGTTTCCTCAGAGAGTATACACAGATACTTTGATATGCTTTATTTTAGTTTCCTCTAACATCGTATGCTTAAAAAGCCAGCGGGAGACGACTGTAGAGAACAGAAACTCTCGGGACGTGTGAGCAACTATTGTTGCCCATGTATAAATCATGGCCTATCCATGCACAAGAGTGACCTAAAGGGTGCAGCCTAATGTCCCACATTGATGTTTAAGATCAGTCATTTTCAGATATTCAGGAATGAGAATGGGTAAGACACTACACGCTAATTTACAGATGAACAATATGTAACAGTTTGACACCTTGATCTTTTCAATAGCTAGAAACTGCCCTGTATGGTGCATATGGACAATGTCGTGCATTTTGAAATATAGCTGTACCTCAATCTTCGTTATACTTAAGCTGAAGAACAATGTACATAGTCCTTCTGAATCAAACAAAATGTGTTATGTATCTTTAGTTATGTGATGTTCACTTATTTTGGTGAAAAACCACATCAATTTGTAAATATTATTTCTCAGTATTAAAAACAATTTTAATGCACGAAATAGCTGCAAATGAAAAAAAAAAGAGCAATACTGTATTACAATTCTTCTCATACATTGATGTCCCTGTTTAACAGCTTTGTTTATAGGTAACCAAGCCACATTATTTTAAGCAGATTGGCTTGTATTAGAGGTAGAAACAACAGAAGTGGCACATAAGTATAAGTTCCAAACTGAATTAAAGGTTCCCTGTAGACACCTATCCCAGCAACTTTACAGCCAGTGTTCACCCTGTGCTGCTCTAGTTTAAGATACCATGTTTGAGCGGCAGGTCTACATTAAATAAGTAAAGAAATTTAGCGAGCCATTTAAACAATATAGCTAGCACAGTAACAGATGAAATTCCTTCAGTGATACGCCGCATTGTCTTGGTCAGTGTTATCAGTGCCGGACAGCGGTGGTGAATATTGATCCACAGCCTGTTTCGGCCGTCACTTGCCAACCGAATGACCCCAGCTTAACGTCATCCAGAAGCAAAGCATTCAGAGTCGCAGACGGATGAATTTTAATCAACGTATGTGAAAATGGGCAGTCATTGCTGTTTTTGCTGGGAAAAAAACAAACCTCACTACATGCCCATAAGCCTTATAATCGATATTTATATTGCACTGCTGCTTTCGACTTCATATTTCCTATCTAATCCATAATTAAAATCGAACGTATTTCAATGTACTTTGAGGTTTGACGTTTTAGTTCAAACTTATGTACAAAACTGGAAAGGACACATCTCGACCATGTGACGTTGTGTGATAATTATACCGAGCCAACGTAATGTATAAAGAAAAAATATAAAAATATCATCTAAAGTTTGTTTTTAATTAGGCCTGTATTTTACTGACGACTTGTTAAACTGTGCTTTAGCCCTCACATGCTTCAAAATGAAATAATGCATACATTTAATCAAGCGCGCTGTTATTAATAGTAATAATCTAATATTTATATAGCTCGTATATTGTGCAACATGAAACATATTTTCTTTTATTTTCTTCTACGCCCCAACACACATATATATATGATACGACAGGCAGCTGGAGAATAAACGATAAATGGAACTCTGCATAAAAATAAGCAAGCAAATCCCTCGATAAGGCATCCTGACAACCGCTACAATGGTTTGTTTGTTGATCACGTGTGCGTCAGAACCGCGTCTTCAAATCTAGCGGAGAAAATAACAGCCCGAAGTCCCGACTCCTCATTCACTGTGCCGCCGCCGAAGTACTGAGCCTAACTCCGCCCAGGATCACTCAGAATCACTGCTAAAAGAGTTTATTCTGACACTTTCAAAGCTGAGCAGCGATCAGCTCTCTTCCCCATTTTTTGCCAGCTAATGCACATAAAAGTGCATTGCGTACTCCTTAATTTGGAGTCATTACAGTTTGCATCATGCTCGAGCGCAAGAATAACGTGGTAACAACTGCACCCAGTCACCGGATTTCTTTCTCGATCATTGACATACTGGATCCTAAGAAGTTCAATGGTAAGAAAATAAGCTCACTTTTATCCGAAGAAGAGAAGTTCCCGTTGGTGAATATCAAGGTGGGAAATGCTTTCAATGACGGCACCGCTGGTGAGCACTCAACTCCTGGAGCGAACGACTCGGGTAAGAAAGGCGCAAGTTACGGTTGTTCCAGAAATTGTTGAACTTATAATGAATTGTCATTAAACTGAACAATGCATTTTTTACGACTTTTGCGAGTTTTCCTTATTTTCCTCTGCCCAGGCAAAACATGCATGTTAGATATTATTATAATTGCAAATCTTTGTTCAAAAACACCTTAAATTTTCTTTCTACGTATAATATGTAATAGGCCTACACGTAACTGTCCGACAGCCGATCCCATTTATATCACATATCTGGCAACGTGACCTTTTTATTTCTGTTTCTGTCATTCCTGAAAACTCTCATTCTCTTGTATATTCCCCGTGTATGTGTGGGATTGGCCTTGGGACAGTCAGTCTGGGTAATTGTTTAAATCTTCCCATTGAGGATGCTCACTGCACACTTTGATCGATATCCCATTACTGACTCCTGCATATCTCCCTCCGCCAGCTTGCAGGTACAAACTTCAAACCCCATCCATGTCTGATCCCAAATATTGTTCGATTAAAACTTACCTTAAAATAGATGACATTTATCGATCCGCTAACAAATATGAAACTCCATTAGGATGTCGTGGCTGGGTGGTGGAGCTGGATTTTGCGTGGATTGCTTTCCGCAACATGACATTTAAAGCGATTTCTGATTTATAAATAATTTAGGGATTATAGCCTTAACCAACCCAGCCGCATCCCATTCTACTCTCTTTATCCGGCCCTAACACCTATGATCCCTCTTCTATCAACCAGCAATATTTTAGAATCATAACGATATTACCCATTAAGAATGAAAAGTGAAATTCTCAGAGGACTTTTTCTTTGTGAAGAATTTTAGTAGTAATTCTGACTGTTCTGTGAGCACTGCACACATTCAAAATGTGTCTGCGAAACAAATGTAAACACGTTTAAAAGAAAAGCTTGAGTCCATAAAAGACATTACATAGGACTACTGGCGATCTTGCCCATGTTTTATTTAAGCACTTCATTTTTTTAATTTTACGTTTATGCGCAAATTGCATACATTCGTGCAGAAAAAAGTTTCTGAATATTTTTATTTCAATATTTTTGTGTAGTAGGCTTTTCAGTTTTTTCCAGAATAAACTTCTGGAGACAATGAATAAGCTTCATTTTTAATTTAATCCTCAGTATACTTTTTTGTCTTTTGCTAATACTATATGTACAGTAGCACGGTAAGATTATAAGTAGAGGTGTAATTTATCAACAACTGCAATATATATATGATTGACATATAAACAGTAAACAGCGATAATGTCTTGTGATCACATTGTTTGGGAGTTCAGGTAATTTATATACAGATTTGAAGTATTAATAGTACTGTTTGTATTGATAGGTGAACAGACAGAAAATGGTGCCCATTGTTCTGCTGATGACCTGGAAACGCAGGATGACTCTGAGGTAGTATCACTGCTGGCTAAAAGAGAATCGGACTGTTCTTTTGAAGGAATACATGAAGCGAGTGATACAGACAGGTGCTACACTGACACGCCCGGAGCAGACGACTCCTCACGGCAGAAGCGGCGGCGTTCTGAGCACGGCTGCGCCAAGCCACGGCGCGCAAGGACAGCCTTCACGTACGAACAGCTGGTGGCGCTAGAAAACAAATTCCGCGCCACAAGGTATTTATCGGTGTGCGAGCGTCTAAATCTCGCCTTGTCGTTAAGTCTGACCGAAACACAGGTGAAGATTTGGTTTCAGAACAGAAGAACTAAATGGAAAAAGCAAAACCCAGGGGCTGATGGTGCAATGCAGCCTGGATCAAGCGCACTATCCAGAGTCAGTCCAGGTCCCGGGCCATGTGGGCTGAATTCTGTCACTTACCAGCCTTTTCATACATTTACTTCTGGAAACATGGTCCTCCACCCTGCTGGTTCTCTTCCATTAAACTCCAGCAGAGGCCTCCTGAATCCCTTCTTGCACGGTGGCTATCTGCAGCCCTTCTACACCCCACATTTATGAAGACAGAATTTTCACATAGTTGTTTATGATTAATTATTTGTGGGTATCTTTTATAAAACGATGGTGAATGAAAATTCCATTAGATGTTATGAAACAAGAAAGGTTGCTTATTATAATTCAAATAAATGAATACAAATCTAAATGATATAATTTTACAATAAATAATTTCCAATACATTATAAAAATTCACATATTTTCGATCCAGCAGATTGTACATTCATATAGAAACCACTCTCATTTCATGGTCATTTTGTTGTTGTTTTTTTTCTTTGAACCAATCACAAATAAATACAATAATATTGTACAGATAACTAAAATAAGTTGTATTGAAAATATGAAGAACCAGTAGATATAGCTATAGACACCTAGTGTCCTCTATTCTGTTTTGGCATCAAAATTGTCTCTTAGAAATATTGCTTAAAGAACAATAAATGGCACAAGTTTATGTTCACATCTGAAATATTCTTCCCATTTTTGTGTATGACTGTGAGGCCAAGGAAATGAACAGACTTTGAGAAAAGATGTAAATAAAACCATGTACAGTCAGTAAATTTTGTAAGACATTTTTATTACAATTCTTGGTTTGGTTGAAACGGTGAACACAAACTTTTATGAATGTTTAGTTTGCAACATCAAAGGTCCGCTAATGAGTGCATTAATGAAAACATCTAAAGTGTCTTTAATTGACATCTATATAAATATCAGTAATTCTGGCTCCTACTTTATCAAAACATACACTCTATAAGGCGATGGGTACCTACTGTGTAATCTAACTTTCTGATTTGTGCAATATCTAAAGTTTAAATTAGCTTAGTTTTTTACTTACAGATAATAGAAAACATCAAAAAGATTGATAGTCAGATTGGTCTTAGGCAAGACCTTCCATCTAACTGATACAAAGAATGCAACATTTAATATAACGTTTATCTGCAGAAGACGTTCATGTTTGTATAGTTGGATAGGGATGAGAGATAATTGCTGTAAGTGCTTAATTGACCCAACACTAGAGTGTACAGGGTAGAGAAAGAAATCAACGAGACAATGCCCTATGAAAAAACCTCTGAAGTCCAGTAAGAAAGTGGAGGTTCATTGCCAAAATGAATATATGGGGTGACAGTCGAACTTGCTGTGTACATTTCTGGTTGATGACCTTTCGTGTTTTGTATAAATGTGAATGAGAGTTACTTCTCCCTCTGCAGGTAATCCCGCTGTGAGAGATAGATGAAATTTCATGAAAAAGTCCTTTTTTCTGTTTCTGTTTAAATTCTACCTTTGCTGGAAGAATAATAAAAAGAATACAAAAAAATCAGGCCAAGGTCTCAGTTTATTCCAACAACAGCTCTGAATGTTTATTTGCTCGACTGGCACTTTTCTCCAAAGCGACCAAGTACATATACGTGCGCTCCTTTTCATATTTTTGAATTTCTAAAAGCATTTTGCTTTGATTTTAGTGATTTTTTTTTTAATTTAAATTAATGCAGAACGCTCATGCATATAAATAATACAAATAGCTCAAAAATTAAACCAGCAGACATATGGCACTGAGCCGGAAACCCAACACTTACAGAAAAGGAGCAGTTCCCATATCCAGTATTAGTTGTAATGTGTAGATATGTACAGACTCATCCATAGCAATGAAGGCAAAAGAAGTTTATAAGAGGACTTCCATCAATACTCCTCAGTAAGTTTTGACATTTTGCACAAAAGAATCACCATTTTTTTTTATTGTATGAAATACTTTAACGGCTTCTGTGACATTTTGTGTTGCAGCTTCCTGAGTATCTGTAGCGATATGCACCATGGCCATTTTCACCTAATGCACAATTTGGTCTTAAGCTCAAGTCTCTATTCCTTTAGGAATGGCTGGTAGTATTGTGGTTAAGCATGTAGACTCCTAACTGGAATTTTTCCACATAGTCTCTGAGGAGGATCTCTGCTTCACTGTATTTGACAAACAGCCACATTCTTTCTTAAAGTGCCTTTAGTTGTATGCTTGTATGTGCTTCAATACCATCAGGCATTATCCCTGAAAATGCACAAGTTTTTTTTCCTCCTGTAGATGGAAATTTACAAATTTATTAATTTAATTTATATATTTGTTTGTTTATTGTTTTTGTTTTTTTTTTTAGTTTGGAGCATACTATTTCTGTTTGCATGCTGGAAATGATGAAAGAGATATAATCTGTCATTTTTTGTTCTATTCATTCATTTATTTATAGCTTAGAGAGCACTATTTTTGGCTGCATGCAGGTAATCATGCTACAGATAAAATTTGTCATTTACAATCATTATAAATCCTAGCCGATGTGGGGCCTTAGGCAAGCATCACCACCAGTACCCCCAGTTGGCAAATCGCCACCCCCTCAGGAGTTGGCACTTTAGGCGACTAGCTATGTCACCTATACCATTGATTGGCCCTGCTTCCATTTATTCAGTAACAATGTAAAAAATTTCTGTAGCTCAGTAACTCAAAAATGTTCTTGAAACCAAGACTATTGGGGTAACTAATTAGTGAGTTTCATTTACCCTCAGCCGAAAGTATTCAATCCCAAATCACTGACTCATTGTGCCTCAGTTTTTGAAGGAACTACCCAATTCTTGCATACCTGTTAAAATACCGAACAGTATGTACACACACACATAAAAGTAGTTGGTGGTGTTGTAGGTGTTTTAAAATATTAAGTATAATGAAACGAGAGGATGTCCGAAAATCAAAAGAGGACATGGAAGCAAAACGGAAAGTTGAGTTTGATCATATACTGAAAAAGCCAGCGGGAGGCGCCTATAGAGAAGAGGAACTCTTGGGACGTATGAGCAACTATTGTTGCCCATGTATAAATCATGGCCTATCCATGCACAAGAGTGACCTAAAGGGTGCAGCCTAATGTCCCACATTGATGTTTAAGATCAGTCATTTTCAGATATTCAGGAATGAGAATGGGTTAGACACCACACGCTAATTTACAGATGAACAATATGTAACAGTTTGACACCCTGATCTTTTCAATAGCTAGAAACTGCCCTGTATGGTGCACATGGACAATGTCACGCATTTTGAAATACAGACAGCTGTAACTGCAGACCATACAATCTTGCATAATATTCATGTTGTGAGTATATCGACAATCATTGGGTGTTAAATTGCTGCACATCAGAACAAAACATATATAGAGTGGCATTTGATTAAAGAAAACAAGGCTAAGAAACTGGCATGTCCTCATTTGCAGGAAGGCTATCAACATTTTACATGGTTTACATGGAAATATTGTATTCCTTGTCATTAAATATTCCTTGTGATTCACTGTCTTTCCGATATGGACTATAGAAGTTTATGGAGGCAGAGTCTAATGCCATACCACATAAGTGTGTGTGTACATACGTGTGTGTATATATATATATATATATATATATATATATATATACACACACACACACACACATACACACAGATGCACACAAGCACACACATATACGTAATAAATACTGAGTATGTGTGTGTGGGTCAGATACACATTACATTGTGGGGACCAAATGTTCCCACAACGTGATAAAAACTTGTTATTTTGACATTGTGGGGACCATTTTTTTTGGTCCCCACTAGAGGAAATTAAATTTTATAAAATCTGTTACTGCAATCTACAAACTAAAAATGCCAAAAGACTTGTATTTGTTTTTGGTTACTTATGGTTAAGGTTAGGGCTGGGTAGGGGTTAAGATTGTCATTGTTGGGATTAGGATTTTGCCCATAGAAATGAATGGACGGGTGAGTACAGGCTTGTGTGTGTGCATGTGTGTTTGTGTGTGTGTGTACATATAAAACAAGGATGCAAGGGAGGAATGTTAGAGGGAGACAGGAGTTCAGAGGGGCGAAAACATATCAGACACTGGTATTCTGGCATACATCCCAAGTTGCCAACGACTGGGCCATATAACACCCTAGAGCTTATTCTCTGATAGCCTATACTGTAAACTTTCAGCATCCAAGGAGGAACAGGACTCTGGGATCAATGGCCCAATATATGTCGTTACATGGAACAATGTCCATTTCCACCACTCATCAGCAGTGGCAGACTGCTTTGGAGCTCACCCATGAATATCTGTGTCCTACCCTACCTCCTCATTCCTTAATCTGATTGAGGAGTTTTTTTGCCTCCTGTAGATAGAGAGTCTATGACATAGATCCGTATGATCAAAAGCTCATGGATGCTATGACTGAAGTCAGAGACTCACCATGTCTCGCTGCCAAGGTTGGATTAGGCATTCCAGAAGGTACTTTCCTCACTTACTGTCTAGAGAACATATTCTGTGATAGAAAACTTGCCTTTAATATATGCAAGAACTGTGATGAATCAATGCACAGCAAAAGTATATCGTACAAATGAAGGCAGAATAGGTTCAAATAGAATCCGTCCATTTGCATTATTTAGTAATGGTTTTAAATAATTTACTTACTTGATCAAGAGCTTTGTTTAATGGTAAAGTTTGCTTTTTGGGTTTGCATTTAAGGTTTTGTGAGAGTTAGAACATTTTGCAAATGATATATTATTTTGGCCAGCAAGTTTAGGACAGGATAATTCAGTTTAGGAAAATGCCTTAAATACCGGTTTGGAAATTGTGACTTTGTCGGCAATCTTTTTTTCTATTACAAGGAATGACATGTTTCATAATTGCATCTTACTACATCGATCCTCATCTGATTTCAGTTGTAATTATACTAAAGATAAATTTCTATTGATCCTAGGTGAAATCCGCGGTATGCTTGGAGAATGCGGGCATCGATCCCGCTGCCTCTTGCATGCTAAGAGAGCACTCCACCATTTGAGCTAATTCCCCGGCGCATTATATGATGACTAAAGGCTTACATCTGTGGTATTACACACAGCATGCGAAGAGACACTGGATGCCTGATCAAACTATTCATGTTGCCTCAATGAGAAGGCTGTTCAGTGTTTTGCCTGTGATCATGTAGTGATTCCTTGTGAGAGCTGTAATGCTACATGTTACTATGTGAATAATTAACTTTTGCTACTTATATTTATTGATTTTTGTCTGAATAGGTTTTGCAGTAAAGTTTTGCTAAATGTGTTAGTGTTTTGCAAGCATTGTCGACTGTTTTGAGAATACGACGTTAGAAGAATTGCTACGTAGAACATGCTTACATTGCCATCTACTGTCTTGATGAAGCATGACACCTCCATGTTTATAGGCATTGCCTATAGCTACAGTTAAAATATCCATGCCCCTTTTATCTGGGGAGTATTAAAAATTTTACCTGGTCATTTTGCTCTCACATGTCCATCTTCCAACTAACACACATACGATTATTTAACACTGGACAAATGACACACCAATTAGCCAGATTGGACTACTGGAGGAAATCAGAGGACCAAGAGAAGAAAATGAATGTATATAGCCAATTTCCTAGGCAATATAAGGCAATGCTCGTCAACCCAGTCCTCAGAGACCCTCCAGGCTGCTCCAGGTAGGAGCAAAAATATGGTCCGCATAGCAGGGAGTGGGGAGGGAGCAAAAACATGGACTGCCTGGGGGTCTCCAAGAACCAGTTTGAGAAATATTGATGGTATTGAAGGTACAATGCTGGGGTACGCCCTGGATGGAAAGGGCACATACACACAACAAAAAAAGACACCAATTATCCTAATTACAAGTCTTATGATTGTGGGGGGAAATTACACAGTAGAGCAGTTGGAGTACAAAATTTCTTATGTGTGGTGTTCTAGGAAATGGGTTTGTGACCTCTGCTCAAGAGTTTTAAAAAGGCCCTGATCATTGCTTATATATTCTCACACGCCTCCTAGATAACATCTGTAAATTCAGCTAAAAAGTTACTTTTTGACATTTTATGCAATATCTAAATTTTCTCAGGCTAATGTTGCCATTGACTTCCTATGGGACACTAATTCAGACTAAAAACAGCAGAGGGTGCTAGTCAATCATTTTCCAGAGAAACTCTCTCTATGAACTTCAGTGGCTACCAGCTGTTTCACCCCACCACCACCTCTGTTGTCCACTATAACTCCAGCATGTCATTTTCCACACAGACATGAGCATCAATGAATCCCACCATCCACAGTTTTGATGGCCACAGTAACCCTCAGCAACAGTGAAGAAGCGTTTGTCCCATTGTAATAAAGGACAAGCTAAACACATTGGTATTCTGAAGTTTAAAACCTCATCTCTGCCACCTACCTTTTGATGACAAAAAAATAAACAAATAAATCTTTCAAACCAGCTTTTTCCTCCATCTGTTATGTGGCTGCCAGCTCTATGATAAAAGTACCGCAAAATTCTCCAGCCTTCAGTCATTTTGTACAGATTCAACAGGATATCGTTTCACTTATGTTTGTGTGTTGGTTTTCTTAACTGTATGCATGTACAAAGAGCCGAGGTGTTAATTCCAGCCATAGCTGACCTTAACAACTGGAACGCTATCTCAGGAAGTCCATTTCAGGCCATGTATAAACACATCAAACTAGCGTTGCAAGGTATACCAATACTGAAAAAGCCCCACAATAACGCGTCAGTAAAAACGATACTATTTCCCGTTTTATCAGTATCAGTACTTAAGAGTATTCCCTGTGCATTGCGTGGCTGTGTCAGCAGCTCTGCCTTCTCTCCCTCACCCTGCAGCTGTACCAGAGAGAGGAGCAGTGATATGCGAAACGACTCTCTTTTTGGGACAGTTTGATTGATTCAGTTCACCTAAAAGATTCATTCTCATTCGTGCACCAGTGCCGTCAGTGGCACTTACTGTTTGTATGAACTAGATCTGAAACTCTTACGTTCCGATATGTCAAAATAATTGCGGTCTTTGAGGCTAAAAAGTGCTACGGAGTACGCTAAATACCAGCAGTGAGTCAGAAAAACGTTACTGAATTGTAGCTGTTTTTTTTCTCGTCCTGATTTTCTTTATTTTGAAACATAACCACCCCCATCCCCTAAAAAAAGCAACAACACTGTTTTTTTGTTTCTCCGATTCGGGTTTGAAACGGAAAACTCAGAGATTATACGCGGAATTTTTCTTGTCCTGTTTTTCCTTCTTCCCGTTCTAATTTTAAAACAGGAAAAACTATAAAACGCCGTATTTTGTGTTTTTCAGACTTTGAAACGGAAAAATCAAAGAACGAAGGATACACGGATGGGTATCCATTACCTTGTATATAAGACATATTTGCTTCATGGGGTAGAGGTGAAGATTTTTCAAAAATGTTTCTGACGCAACCGTACCTAGATGGAAGTCACACACGCATCAAAGGCAAAGCAAGGCAAAATAATTTCAATTGCAACATTCATAATTCAAATTATTCAAAGTGATTTAAAGGAGGTTAAAAACATATCTATATTAAAAAAAATAAAATTGATATAAAATTAAGTTTCAGGAAGTCAAAACAATAATATTAATATTATAGCTAGTTGCAAATTTTAGAAATGTATAAAAATAAACAAACAATACACAAAATGTATAACAGTAAATAGACAAATACACCAAACAATGAATGAATAAATAAACAAATTAATGAATGAATTATAAAAAAGCTAAGATTACAACACAATTAACTATAAGCGCAGTAAAATGAAAAGTTCTTAAGCCTGGCTTTAAAAATGGCTACAGTTGGAGCATGTCTAAGATCCTTTGGTAGTTCCATTTTTTGGCAACATAGTAGCTAAAGACCATTTCACCCTGTTTAGTTTTAGCTTTAGGAAATACCAGTTGACCAGTCCTGGAAGATCTAAAGGCCCTGCTGGGTTTGTTAACTTCAAACATCTCAGATATATATTTTGTGCATTGACTAGTGATTTAGAGATTGTCAACAGTAGGGCTATTCGGAAATCAATTCTATAGCTGATTGGGAGCCAGTGTAAAGACTTAAGAATTGGGGAGATCCATCCATCTTCCAGAACCGCTTATTCCATTTCGGGTCGCGGGGGGTCCGGAGCCTATCCCGGAGGCTGCGGGCG
>JAAGVU020000061.1:9075307-9106297 GCA_011763525.2 Mormyrus iriodes
GTGTTCAGGTAGCCTACAGGCCCATTGCGAGAAGGGTTGATTCTTACCTGTGAGCTTGAGCATGGCACAAGAAAGCGCAGACAGCAAGTGCTCATGGGGCGAGGCCCATGCTTAAATTGGGATATGGCTCAAGCTCAGTTTCATCTATGCTAACACATGGACGACACATTATAATGCCTATGCTTCTTAGAAGGCATAAGAGAGCCCTGGGAGAGAAAGGCACTACAAATGACATAGGAGACAGCTGAACCATCAGGCATTGGCCAGCTGAAATACAGCCAGGAGCTGATAAGTACAGCTGCGTTGGCCGGGAATCGAACCCAGGTCAACTGCTTGGAAGGCAGCTATGCTAGCCACTATACCACCAACGCTGCGGCTGAAATTGCCCTCTAGTGAGTCTGTTTCATCCAATCATGTATCTGCTTGCATTATGCGTGATGCAGCTCTGGTGTTGTGAGCACAGTTGTGCTAACACATGGACGACACGTTATAATGCCTATGCTTCTTAGAAGTTATAAGATAGTTATCATGGGAACAATCACAGTTAGAATAGCAGATACCTGAAGGTATTTTCCCTCTTTCCAAGCCTAATGGGTCTCCAATAGTTTCCTCAAGGAAGAGCACTTGGGACATGTCTTAAACAACATGAACAAAGTGGAGAAAAGCAAACTACAACTTGTGACGAAAAGACATTCGTCTTTCGCTGTATGGAAATATTTGTATTTGAGAAAGACAACACTGAACGAAGGGCAGTGATTTGTTAAATGTTCTCTGTATCTGTTGGCACAACTAACAACAATATCACCAAATTGTCTAACATTCTCTGTTAATAGATAAGTTCTATTTGGGTATATAGTAAGTTTTCCACCTTTTAAATTTAGCAAAAACTTGAAGAAAAGAAAATATATTTCATCCGTACTAAAAAAACACAGCATACGTTCACAAAATTGTATAATATTATATGGGTTACATGCACCATGTAATGTAAAATGATACGGCTAAGTGACAGCGCTAACATTTGATTTAGCCGTGATTATATTGACATAGAGGAATCGTAGAAAGTAAATTAAGCAAAATGATTTAAAGTCAAAGTGATGACAATGACAGGCTAGGCTACTAATTATCTATGGCTAACCTTGCATTATTGGGTGAGTCCGTCAAACCCGGAAATCTTATTTAAGATGCATTTGCATTGCAGTCAAGCTGCGGTGATATTTAAGTTATGCTTTGCAATACTGATGGACGACTGAATTTTTATTCACTTTTAATATAAATTTCTTCCACACAACTGATGGTTTTCGCTCTTCATTTTCACCTTCATTCAGTATTCGTTGACTTCCTTCCCATATTGAGTAATCAAAAAGGAAAATTTTAGTCAATGCTTTTTAGTAATCGAGCTTAATCAAGTAATCGTGGCAGTTCTAGTGGAAACAAGATCCAGTATCCAGTTCAATATTCCCATTGTGCCGAGTTTAGGTGTGGTCACTGAGTGGGTATTGCTATTGCTGCACATATGCTGGGCTGACAATTCATCTGATGTTCCTGCTTTTTATGTGAAGTTTGATGTTTGATGTGATGTTTCTCCCCTGTTTTGTTGATTATATGTGTGTGTCTGTGATACTTTGGCATCCATCCATCTATTTTCTATGCAGGGTCATGGGTGTCCAAAGTCTGTCCCAGAAACTACGGGCACAAGGCAGGGAATAACCTAGGATGGAGTGCCAGCCCATCGCAGGGCACACTCATGCACACCATTCACGTGCATATTCACTGCTGTAGACAATTTGGCAACTCAAAGTCACCTTAATAACTTTTTGGATTGTGGAGAAAAATCTCACAATTATACAGGGAAAGCATGCAAACTCCTCACACATAGAACCCTGATCTCAGATGTGTGAGGCAACAGGGCTAGACACTGTGCCACTGTGTACTTTGGCATCCTGTCCTGAAATGTGCAGCCTCTAAGACAAATTCACATCAATAAACTGCTGTTCACTAGAGGGCAGCATAACACATGAGACAGATTACTGAACATGTACTATTGAGTATACTTCAGGGTTTATTCTCAGGGTTTAATTTCTCAGGAAGTTCATGAACGAATAGTTATCAAATTTATATACATTAACACACAAATTTAGCCTTTGCATGTTATATTTTGTGCTTATTCCTCTTCACTAATGTTTAATATATTAAACACTCAACATTAGACTTTCATTTTATGTGCTAGCTGCTACCTGCATGCACATTTGTCATAATAACGGCAACAATAGCAATTTCTTATCTGTCATACATATCCATTTGCCCATGATGTGCTAATTAATTAAGGAAACCAAAGTTAAAAAGGAGCACAAACATTTTTGTAATGAGGATCAGTAGTTACATTCTTAATGCATCATTTCTATGTGTAATGTTTATTTCAACATCTACGTAATATTTTTATCTTTTCTACATAGTGAAAAATAAGCTGAATCTATGCACCGACCTCTGATTAGACTGAAAAGCAACATCTCAGAATGAAATAGTGTTCATTCTCTCTGTGGCATGCAATAAAAAAACCCTGTCTCTGTCTAGTCTTCTTGCCATCATACTTGAATGTAGGTCCACTGTGCATAATTCCCAGGCCTGGGACACAGTTATTTCAGCCAGGCCCCCGTGACCCGTAAACCCTCCCATCTAGATCCTCTCATGGTCCCTACCCCCGGGCTGGTCCAATCACGTTTAATACTTAAGGTGGCAGGATATAACTAAATATGAGAAGAAGAGAAAGAGATCAATATGTTTTATAAACCTTTCACAATTGATGAGAAAGTTAAATGATAATTTTGGGGGAAGTTATTTTTTGATCTTTGTCTAATAGCAAGGTTGTTATACTCAAAGGACAAGATAATGAAAATACAAATTGGTCCCTACTGGCATCTGAAATTTTGTTACTTATCACATGTGGATAATTATTTTTGTCCTTCATCACACCCACAGTCTTTTAGTGATCGCTTTTCAATGATGATAGCAATGTCTAAATTATTGACATTTACTCAAGAATTTTCTTTTTTTTGCAGGACTTTTGGTAAAAAGAAAAATGTTGGCCACAGTATGAATTTTGTTCACCGGTAATCTCACATTTTTACAGTAAAACACACATTCAGTTATGACCAATTTCTAACAAAGGGAGTTTATGTCAACAAATTATATATTATTCTCTGTTGTCGAATGCTCGTACCACAATTTTTAAGCTTATAAAGTGTAAACGTGCATAAATCAGGCACATAAGTAATTTTTAACCACTTATCATGGGCTGACAATTTAGCTGAGTTTAGAGAGGGGTTTGCGTAATACCCCATGTTATGTTTTGGGGCCTCAGAGGACCTCAAAACCCTGGAAATTTGTCACTTAACTTTCGCTAAATTCTTTGGGATATGTCCACCCATAGTAAATAAATCAATTAAATGCATCACTATGGTGACCCTAATTTTATGTGGAGGTCCTTCAAAATTACCCCACAGAGCAACAAGTCTAAAATAACCCCAAGATCAGACTGAAGGAATAATTCAACTTCCTTTCTTAAGCTAATGCCCATGTTTAAAGTCACCAGTATGGAAATGCTGAATAGCAATAAACCAGGAGGAAACCACTGTGGGCAGAACAGCATCACTACTTGCGCTACGAGTGTAAAAGACCTCCCAGGGGACAATTCAGATTTCTGTAAGGATTTTTTCCTTTGGACATCTTTTTATCCAAAACCAAAAATGCCGTTTGTGGTATTCAAGCAAAGGTACCAAGAATGGTCTAAAAAAGTTAGATGACTGAATTAAGATCCAGAAGCCTAATCTTTTCAAAATGACATTAGTACTTACTTTATCAAATCAGCCTTTCAGTTTTCAATGTGGTTTGAAAAAGACGTGTTAAAAGAAAACATTATTGGACGCAAAGAAAACTGTATTGTCCAAAGCAAGCAAGAAATGTTTGCTTAAAGGAAAAAAAAAACATCATTGTGTAACACAGGGACCAAATCTGAGAAAGCTGAATGCATGAAAAGATTATACAAGCACTGCCAATGCTTTAGGCTGTATTTAATTTCTGAATGCGTCATTTTTTATACAGCACACTTAATGTGTTGAAAATGGCGCCACAACTCATCTCTAAACTAGTTTTGTGGGTAATGTGGCTGCTCACTAGTTGTAGACATTTTGGAGCCTTATCATAAAATTCAGAAGTAAAATCAATGCTTAATTAGCACTGTGAAACTGTTTTTTTTTTCTACTTTTATCATCACAGTTAACAGATTTATTTCTTTATTTTTCCTTTTACCACCCTAATTAGAATTTTGAGAGTCTCTTGGTTAGCTTTACTGTCCTGAGACAGTTATATATCTCTTTTTAGTTTTATATTTCTGTGTTTCAAGACAGCTGTTATCTTTTTCACAGGGTTAGAGCATTCCTTTGGTATTTCCTCTCAGTTTATGAGTTGCTGTGGAAATGCATTTTACATAATGAAATTCAAATGTCCGCTTATGGCTATATTTCAAAAGCTTTTTATCCATGTGAATCAGACTGTTGTTGGTAATCAAGCTGGAAAGGTTTGTTTCAAATCAAGTGTATCACAGCTATAGTGGTTAAGGCTGCTCATCATTTTGGACCTTGATGTGTTGTCAAAGCTTGGATATTTATGTAGACAAATGTATGTACCTATGACTTGACCACAATAATGACCATTTCAGAAAATATTTGGAGCTGTTGGAGGTGCTTTTCGTTATGTTTTAATTGAAACCTTTTTTTTTTATTTGAGAAGGTCTGTTTCAGATCAATACCTTGAAGCTAAACAGGCTTAGAATGGAGGCTAAAAAAAATTAGCACCCCGTTTCTCAGTCATTTGCCTTATTGAACGTTAACCAAAACTGTCAAGTCAAAATTTAATTAAGCATATTAATGAGTTAAAATCATTAATTAATTTAAAATTAGACTTACAGATTAGAGTTTCATGGAAAATTATGTGGTCTGATATAGATCTGTGCATGCCTGAGGTTAAGACATTTCAATGTTACCAATATAAAGAAATGGCTCATACAGAAAAGGGCATGGCCTCTCCCCGGGTTACGACGGGGTTACGTTCCGATAAAACTATCATAAGGAGAAAATACCATAAGGTCAAAATGTATTTTGATACGGTACAACTAACCTAACAAACATCATAGCCTAGCCTACCTTAAACATGCTTTGAACACTTACATTAGCCTACAGTTGGGCAAAATCATTAACACGAAGCCTATCTTATAATAAGGTGTTGAATATCTCATGTAATTTATTGAATAACGCACTGAAAGTGAAACAGAATGGAACTGGAATATCCATCGTAAAGTCAAAATATCGTAACACGGACCATCGTAACCCGGGGAGTGTCTCTACTTTCCCTTATTAACACTTATTGATTCTTGACGTCCTCTTTCAGATGGCTGACTAAACTATGAAGATCAATGAGGTAGTTGTACATAGTTATGTAAGGTGTCATGAGGGATATAGTTTGTGTTTAAATACTGTCCTGCTGAGTTATGCCTGGGGTGAGGTTGAGGATGGTGGGAGGAGGCATTGCAGTGCTTGAAGAGCCAGCTCAAGTGGACCCACAGGTCTTTGTAACACCACCATTTCTTTCCTCTGGATGGTAACTGGTCTCAGGCACAGATTGGCGTGCCTGGAGGTCCACCACCAATATGATCTAAACTTTGGTGTCACCTTCAGCCCTCAAAGAGTATACTCTATAACATAGTATTATGGAGTATTATGCACACGGATGTTGTAATACAGTAACTAGGTCCTCCCCATGTCAGGTATCCCAGCGTATCTCCTATAACCCTTCCTGTAGAGCAGGGCTGCTCAAATCATGCTCCGAGCACCGCTGATTTTCTAGCCTTCTTTACCTGTGAGCCATGTGTGAAATTAAAATTCAGCCAATACTCTCTATTTCTCTGTTTTTTTTTTGTCAGCCAGTTTTCATTATCATAACTGTCTTTCTGTAGGAAATCACCTCTGGTATAACATTTTATGATATCTTGTGTAAGCAAACTAGCTTCTCCTAGATTGTTTTCACAGCTGTCTAGTAAGTTTTAAAGAATATTGATTTTCTAGTTTATTGCTCCCACGCTCAGAAAAATAATAAATGAGATGTAGAGTACAATGCCAGAGCCATACAAATGCCCACCGTTGTTGACTTGTTGTGAGAATAGATTCTAATTTGCTAAGCTTTTCTCAGTAAATCTTGAGGTTGGTGGATTCAGTCTTTTGGAAGTTGAACACATTCACAAGAAAAAAAAACACACACAAACACACACACACACACACACCTGCAACCCATGGCTATCCATCAACCGCTGGCCTTTCTTATTTTTGTTTGCCAGAACACTGCCTTTATATAAAATCTGAGAGGTGCCCACCCTCGTGGATACAACAGCTAATAATCAAAGCATGACACACAAAGGAAACAGATATCTTCAGCTCAGCACCATGACAGTTTTTTTTAGGGTCTAGAACATTGGTTGGGTGTCTCTAAACCCAGTCTTCAGGGCCCCTCTAACCGTCCACATGTATGCTGGGAGCTGGGAGAGAGCAAAAATATGCTGACTGCATGGGGTTTCTGAGGACTGGGATGGCAAACTGTAGCCTAGAAAATTAAATGCCAGCTGATGGAAGGCGCTCTATAGCTTTTCTTGATCTTTCCTTGAAGATGTATTTTTTACCATACTAAATCAGCAAATTATTTAAGCCTCTATTCTCCACCTGCTATAGAAGTGTTGCCTCACTCCTACTGCGAGCCGGGACGGATCAAAAACGTGGACTGCCTGTGGGTCCCCGAGGACTGGATTGGGAAACACTGCATTAGAGGATTAAGACTGAAGGAATTATTTGTTTTGGGTCTAATGTGCAATAAATTAATTTTTAACTTTTAATAATCTAAATATTGTGACTGAAATGTTAAAAAAATATTGATTTTTTCTTACGTTTCCAAAATATGCTTTAGTATTATAAGAATTATTTAATGTATTACTAAAGTAAATGTTTGTATTGTATGGTTGCCAAATAACGTGTTCTCTGCTGTTCCATAAAACCTCCATCTGAAAAATTCGAAGCCAAAAATATACAGAGCGGAAAGATGACACAGGAAGAGCTTAGTTTGTTAATCCATCAGGACTGTCAACTTGGCTAATCTGATGAAAGTGAGCTAAACAGATGATGTCTCTAAGGGTCTTGTAAGCTACAGCCAAAACAAGAACAGTATTGGCCTCTAGAATGAGCTCCCATGAAACTGTCAATCAAATTCAGTATGCAGATCGTTTCAGTCACACAGCTAGTCACTTAGTCACCTTAACTGTTACTCTGTCTCACACAGTCACACAGTCACCTCCTCCAGGGTCTAGTGCAACAATGTAGCAGTAGCAAATGCAAAATATCATACGAGTTATAGAGCAAGATCTAGAATTCTAGAGCTGTTAAAATGAGTTTATTCAAAATTATCAGTGCATGTAAGGTGATTCCTGTGCTCTGGATATAGTACTTGGGATAAAACGCCATGTGGTAAAATCCATCAGCTTCTTCGAATGAAAATTAAATCTGCTTCAGGTTAAAACGGCACCAAGCCCTTGGCTGAGGGTGGGGAGGTGCAGATGAAAGCATATCTCTCAGTGTTGTTAAATATAGTTGACCCTAACATTCTACAGAATTTTACAGTGTTGGTCCAGTTTGGTGTTTTAACTGAACGAAAAAAAAATGTTTTTAGTTATTGAATAACCTGCCAACTACCAACGTGGAAAATCTCTCACCCTCTCTCCCCTTCTCCTTTTCTGCTTCCCCTCCCTTCCCTCTCTCTCTCTCTCTCTCTCTCTCTCTCTCTCTTTCTCTCTCTCTCTCTTTGTCTTTCTGTCTCCTTGTTTTACTTTTCCACAGCACAAGTCCTGTGAGAATTTCCTGGCTCTGCAGTATACAGACAGTATGCAAACTTGCTGGCTACTTTTTAAGGAAGTTTGTAAAGTCCTGAGTTAGACTGGGAGAGAGGCAGGTGAGGAGCTGATGGAACAGCCAGTACCACCAGCAGTACTGTTTGTCTATAGCAAGTTGGTAGCAGCTTTCTGAGATATAAAACTCTGAGTACACTTTTTCCTCTAGGGATGAGGAGCCACCACAGAGTGGTTCTCTTTCCCTCCATGCTACAACTTCTAGGAGTGCTCCTAGGAGTTCCAGGGCGTGCTGTGGAATATAGAGATTACCACCTACAGGAGCCACGTGGTATAGACCTGTTTCAGGGTAACTGGGGACATGGGAAGCCCTGGCTCTACACTGACATTGTGGCGGATCCACAAGAAGGAAGAAGACTTAGCCCCAGGAGTACCAACAGAGAGCCCAGAGCTACAAAGGAGACAGAGAGGCAATTAGGCAAATCAGCTGCCAATTCCAAATCAGGTAATGTATCTGTTTATGTTGCCTGAGATCATGAGATAATTCTTGAAGCAGTCTCTATCAATAGTCAGTTTATTCCCTCAGTTTATTTCCTTTGCAGAAATCTGTTAAGAGATCACTGAGAATGTGAATCTTCAATACTTAAAGTGAAATATCAGGGTTGTACAAGTAATAATAAAATCAGTAAGACAAATATGCTGATGATTCCAGTTATGGAAATTATAGGGTGTTATGTTAATGGTAATGTGTCTTAAGAAGTAGTGTACTTTTACTACTTATTTCCTGTAATACAGGCAAGCTGGCCACCAGGGGGAGGTAGCAGTCCAGTAAAATAACTTTAGTGGCCCGTCATCGCTAATATGCAGATATATTTAAAGGAATGAGACAAGCATTATCTGCTGTAAGAGGGTGTTCTTTTGGGAGTTTAGTGTGCAAGCAGTTTTTTGCACGTGGCAAGAACTATTTAATAAACTTAAAACACCAAAATAGTAAATAATTTATTTTAAATATATAGTCTTTAAACAATACCTTTGCAATGGTGCAGCACCTCGGCCAGCTGCCACTTGTCAAATTTCAGGACCACTGTTTTGGACAGCCTGCCAGCATGTAACTGTTAAAGACTGGGAAATGAATTACTATTCTTTGAGTCATTTGTCTTTGATACCCTGCGATCCCTATAAATTGTCAGTAGGTTTGACATCTGACTTGTCACATGGGTATGTAAATGGATATGTCAGGATTTAATGAAAAAATTATGTATACATATAAGTTCCTTCTCTCTCTCTTAAAACGGTGATTAGAAATAGTTGTTACCAGAGTTGATTGTATGGAGTAAATGCCTTATTTCAGGAACATATGTTTATAATATTGACATAGGTATACATTTTATTCAGGTACTACAGTAGAGAGGTAATTGGGTGGATTTTTATATCACACTTATGATTTCTGTCTGTTATACTTGCAATAAACAAACAAACAAACAAACAAATGGACAAATGGGGGGGTGGGCTTTAACAATAGTACCGTGGCAAGCACTATCTCCACCCAACTGTACCTCTCATGCAAGCATATTCTTCCTGTGTAGTTATGGGGTTTCCTCAGGGTACACCAATTGTTCTCCATAGTCCAAAACATACTCAGCTGAATTGGAATTCCCAAATTGTGATTGGTGTGCAGTGGACTGCAGAGACTTTTTGAGGGGCAGTGCTGCGATGGGTTGGCACACTGCCCTGAGTTATTCCCTGCCTTGCACCCATTGTTTCCAGGATAGTCTTCAAACCCGTATAACACAGCATAGGACTGGGGTGTCTATCCCCAGTCCTGGAGCGCCGAAGTCCTGCACATTTTTGGGTTTCCCCTCATTTAACACACCTGATTCAACTCCTTACACCTCCTTGTACTTATTACCATGCAGCTCTTGAGCTGAATTATTTGTGGTGGAACAGGAATAGAACTAAACTACACTGGGCTTCGCCCTCCCAGGACTGGAGTTTGGCACCCCTGACATAGGCCAACTGGGCATGGAAAACAGGTGGATAATAATAATAATAATAATAATAATAATAATAATAATAATAATCATAATAATAAAGAATGCATGTGTGTAAGAAGTTAAGAGTGATCAGAATATTATTCATATACACTCAATCAGTTTCAGTGACATCTCCGAAATTTTCCATTCTTAAGGACCTATCCAGTTGAGGGTCACAGTATTAAGCCTATTTTAGGAAATATAGGGCAAGGATCTCAGCACGTGTACTCATAATTGCCTTGAAATTTCCTGCCGTCTATAGACATAAAAATGTAGAAGTTTTATGCTGACAGTGTTTCTAAAAAACTCTCCCGAGAAGTCTTAGCTCTTAGTTGGAGCGTTTAATTGTCAGAGGCCCTCCGAATTTCATATGGCATGCAAATGGGGCAAAAAGACACGAAAAAGCTGTGATGTGGTTGCAGAGGTGCTGTTACCACTTAAGGAAGTAAAATGTCACCATCCAAAAGCCTAATTGGATCTTTATGTTTTGTGGAGCATCTGTGAAACATACACAACATTGGTGTATCTAAGTTCAGGCCGGGTATAATGATCCAAATGTTATCCTGGAAAAAATATGATGTAAGTTGCAATAAATGGTAACACTTTACAATATGGTTCCTTAGTAACTTAGCAGTAAGTCAGTTACTACTCAGGTACAAACCATGAACAAAAATAGTAGCCGCCTCAGATAAATGATGCATTATGATTCATGAAAAATGAACAAACATGAGATCAGTATTTCACATTTTGTGTTATTCGTTTTTCTTCCTTTAGTAGTTCAGGTTTATAAAATTAAGGTTTATAAGATTAACAGATATAACAACTGCTTGAAATAAATGATCGTTAAGGATTCATTAATGATGAACGAACAGAAGATCAATATATAATTAATCAATGGAACTAACAGATAAGTATTGGAAAGTTTTCTTTTTTACTTAACCGATCCTACTTATTGGTTCGTTAGAATCATAATTAACAGTATCCAGTAGGTAGATAATGACTATGTACACTATAAAGCTATGGTTAACTACATTTTAAGTTTTAATGTTGAGTTCAATGACTATGGATGACAATGGCTAAGTATATAATGAGTAATTTGCTTGTAATTACAATTTAGTTTGTGGATAGCTAATACAAGTGTCACGACTTCGGGGCTGACAGCGAGGCATGACGCAGGCGGAAAGGAGACAATCCAAGACCAAGGAGAGCCACTTTAGAAATCACCCCATGCGGGGACTTTATTAACTAGGGTGCCAACTAGGGTGCCAACAAGGCCACAGACAGGCAACAGGCTACCACATCAACATCACTGACCTGACAAGGGAGCACAGGACTGGGGAACTCTTATACACAGGAAGACATAGGAATGAACGAGGGGCATCTGTGACTGATTAACAAGAGGGCAGGAACACAAGGGAACGACGATGAGCTACAGGCGTGGCTGATTAGCAGCCCCGCCCATGGGAAACATTGGGAGCAAACTAGGAGGGCAGGGCTGGACGTGACGCAATTAAGAGTTGATTCATGATAAATTAAGAGCATAATAGTATATTACTATAATATAATATTTATGCCCGTTAAAGTGAAGTGTTGCCCTGTAAATCCTGGCCAGTATGCAAGTCTATCCAGTGTCACATCCCCACAGAAAGAATCCTAATGCATAATCATTTACACATTGTCACACTAAATTCACCTGAGAATAACCTAGGGAAAAGCATATAATCTTACAGTTATGTACTTGAGATGCAGTGTGTTTATGTGTGTTTTGTTCCTTTTCAGTGAAAAATGGGAATAAAAAAAAGGACAAGAATGAAAAGGGGACCTTAAAATCTCCAAACAGCAGCAACGAAGGAGAGGGTTACTATGGACTTGGTATAGAGGGTATGTAAAGAATAATCCTTTGCTTATTCTTGAACTCCTGAGGAACTGTCCATAAAAATCAAATAGTTTTAAAAAGCATTCCTGTACTCATTTTTTAATAATAAAGGATAGCAGGTATCAGCACTCATCCCTCTACCGAGAAACACTCAAAATGCTCTTCAAATAATTATTGTAGGTAAGGGAGTGCACATTTCTGCTTGGTTCAATTAATTCCTTTTTGAGTTAATGGATTATATAATCTCTGAAACAAAACCTGTAAGAGACATAAAACAGCATCATTAAAATCAAAGATCTCATACATACTAAAACACCTTATTTTTATCCTACATGTATTTTTATTCATAGTAGTAGAAGAGGTATTTGACCAGACTAAGAACTTGAGGCTAGGGGGTTATATGACCAAGCAGCAAGCTGTACAGACAGGTTGTTTATATACCCAGCAGAGCATGTTAACTGAAACAACTTTCAGGTCAAAATTGTAGGTTGCAGAGGGCGTCCCCAATTACCGAAACAGTCATTTTATAAGCCAGCATAATACCGTAGACTACATTTTGGTAACACTTTACTTAAGACCATGTTTTTACTAATTTATGAACACATTCATAATGCATTATAATGCATTCATAAAGCATTATAAATATGGAGATAAATGTTTATGAAAAGACATAACACATGATAGGGATGTATGTTATGCATTTTGACTACCTTATGGAGCTCTCATTAATAATTATGATATCATTATGAATGCATTTGTAAATTACTAAAAGCAGGGCCTTAAGTAAAATGCACCCACATTGTGTTTTTTAGAATTATTAGGGATGTGTTATCCATAGTTTGCTTTTTAATATGGATATCACTGGTCTTCTAGACTGAGAACTAGATAATTGAGGCCAGTCATAATTTGTTAGTGTTCAGTTATCATAAGTAAGCATATCAACGTCGTTATTTAATTTCAATAATTGGCTTGTATACTTGTTAATATCACACATTTCTGTCTGAGTGTTAAAAAATCCTGAGCTTGGCTGAAAAAATTGCCTTCATATGTCATTCGTTTTCTGACTGCATGAGGGACATAGCACAGTACAAATTGAACTAGGAGCCGCGTATCTTTGTGTCTGCATCTCTTCAGGACCTTTGTGTACCAACGAATTGTCTTTACCTATTAGTTTAAAAATATGTTTTGTAGCTGATGATATTTCCACTGAATTCTCTCCATTTGCGACAGCAAGATGCTTCATCGTCAACAACTTGACAGCGTGGAGACATGTCAGGCTGCTGATTAGGCCCAGGCGTTGGAATGCTGTGACATCCAATAGGAGCTTCAACACATGTGACAAAAGACTATGAGAATCCACATATGCTCTTTGGCTGAACAGGCATATGTTGAGGAGGGGAAATAATTCAAAATAGGCACGACCATCATAACAGTACAGAGAGGCCATGGTTTATGGGAAATTTTTCAAAGTGACTTGTTTTAGTCAAAGAGCCATTACCTATCAATAGTAAAAAATATAAACCAAGATCTCTCACAATGTAGTATCAAAATAAACTGATATTCTATAAGCACGTATTGCTTTGCTTAGTAGATTTTTTAGCAAATATCATTTCTCCTAAAGGTTGGCGTGTGATGCAAAAGCAGTATGCTGAATTGATAAATCATAACAATTCTTAAACTATTTTTAAGCTGAATGCCTAACAACCACAGCTCAGGGAATTATACCCCTGTATTGGTGCTTTCCTGTGCTTCTGAAAAGTACTACAATAAATAACTGGACTGGGATTAGAAACCAGGTCTTCCATGTATAGGATAACCAGATAATCCATGTCAGGAGGACACTGAGCTACTTCAGGTTTTGCAAGCTACTTTAAAACTGAAAGGCTCCTGTGCTTGGCTAAATAGTTCAGTTCTTCTTGTGCTTTGACTAATTTGTTTCCTTGATTGAAAGACTCAACCAGCTGTTTCACGATAATATTAGAAACACATGCATGATTAATAGGAGACTGACCAATGAGCACACAGCAAGAACTCAGTGCTTAAGTGAAATCCAGGTCCTTTTAATTGAAATAGTAACTTACAAATTCTGTTCTCGCTCAAAGTGTCATCCCTGACGAGAATTGTCTGGTCACCCTACCATGTTGCCGACTGTGGACATGAGGCCATGACGAATGAATTCATCTGGGTGGCGGGTTCCCCATGACAAATTTTGCCCGCAACTCCATCGACCCACTGGGAAAATGCATGAGATGCCAGATGGCCAGTCCAGCCCTGCAAT
Source organism: Mormyrus iriodes (assembly GCA_011763525.2). NCBI lineage: Eukaryota > Metazoa > Chordata > Actinopteri > Osteoglossiformes > Mormyridae > Mormyrus > Mormyrus iriodes. The sequence continues at coordinate 9,089,431 of JAAGVU020000061.1, forward strand.
ATATAATGGGTCTAAACTGATTTAATTTTGACTCCCCTAATATTTATTTTGATATTTGTTCTAAGAGAATTTATATATTATCACTATGCAATTTAGGGTTACTCTAATTACTTTGATACTTTTCTCACTTTAATAAAACTCGTTCATTGGGGCCATTGTACTAGCTGCACTGGGACCATTCAAATGAGACCAAGCACAAGTATATACACCACTTGCAGTCACACAAAACAATATTTGTCACATCTTAGCATTCTGCTCGTGAGCCCCTTTTCACTTGTTGGGTGTTGTGGCAGATCTGATAGGTACGGCAAAGTTAATTTATGAGTCCAGTCTCACGTTCCAATTGAAGTAAAACATAACATAGGCATTAAAGGGTCTAGGGTCAAAGGTCAAAGCCAGAAGCCTTACAGACACACGTGCAATGCAAATATGTACAGCAAAACCAAAACTCTAGAGAATAAAGTTAAAGAAACACAAGTTCTCCCAAATATGAACTTGTCTTATCAGTTTTGGTTAATTAGATGAGTGTAAATGAAACTTGTATTACTCTTATTTGAAGAGAACCAGAAAAATCCAACTTCACTTGTCTGATCTGAATTTAATTGGTAAAAAAAAACAGGCCTGGTGAAAAGCTACAATATATGTGCACAACAGTAACCCTCTGCACTATTTTGTCTCTACATCACTGACAGCACTTTCATGCTCAGTGTTCCTGGTTTCAAGAGAGAATGGCGCAAATTATATTCTATCAATATGATTATGCTTTCTTATAATTTTCTCTTGCATTTATTCCATATCATACAAACAACACGATGAGCACATCTCAGTAGGATATTCTAACAATAGCACCATTAATACTACCATCCAAACCCTTTCAGCTATCAGCAGACACCTGGTTCAATTTACAATTTTGGTATCTAAAGCATTATATAATGCCTACAATATTTGCAAAAAAAAACATAACTTCTATGAGGTAAGCTAGCCAGAGATAATCAGGGCTAATAAATTCATCTGATGTGTTCTTTGATTAGGGAAACGTATAAAAACATATTTCATAAAGAGTGTGCAAGACTCATACAGAGGTTTATATGTTTACTTGAGTTTTCTGACTGACAACCACGTATAAACTGCACAGCCTACACACTGAGCAAAACAGCCTCCTTAATCTATATAGTTACATTTATGATGTACCACATATCTGTTTTTGCTTAAATTATATCACACAGCTGTTGCAGCCAATAGTTATTCAAGTCTAGAAGAACTTCTGTATTAGAACATATGTGATCAGAGCAGCTTATAGATTTCTTGGTTAGAATATTTTTAGACTTTGAAATCTGAAATCTGTTTTACATTACAGTATATATAGGATAGCCAATCTTCCCTTAAATAACTATGGATCAGATATTATCTGTTCAGTAATTGTCCTCTCATGCAAACTCATGTCTTAATTATTTATCCATTTAGAGTGTGGATATGGTCCGGTTTTATATGTATGTGTGTGTGCGTGTATTTTTGGCTGTGATTTACTCTGGTGCCTATGAGTAAACATTCCTGTGTTTGTCATTGTTGTTACAGGAACTATAGGATTAGTCTGAGTTTTAATACAAAGTGAGCGTGCATACATTTCTGATGGGGATCAAAAGCATTTTTGTATTTTTACAATCACAAAAAGGCACAGAAAAAAAAATAGGTTCATAAACAAATTTTTAAAATAAGTGCATACATACCCGTATGACTAATACGTTATAATAAAGCAATTCTTTAAGCCAAACATGATCTGTCATACTTCATCTCTTGAAAAGGTCTAGTCTGTATACCCACCTTCCAGCTGGTTATCCAGTACAGGGTCATGGGTCCCATAGCTCCAACCTCTTAGAAGGTTGCATCTCCATCACAGGTCACAGTCAGTGGACGATTTAGAAACACCAGTTTAAGTAAATGCCTGTCTTTGTACTGCAGGAGGATATGTGTTGACTAGGTAGGAATAGGTAGTATAGGTGATAAGAATCAGGGCATGGGAGAGGTGAGCTAAGAATAGTACTGATTTGGATGTCAGATCTGGCGAGAGAGTGAGAGAAAGAGTCAGTGAATGAGACACATGGTTTTGCAATGAGCAGGATAAAAAATTAATAGAGGTTCTTATATTACATTTAATGGGTGACTGCAGGGAGACTTAATTGGAGGAGGACATTACACCAGCACCTAAGTATCAGAAACATACCTTATTCCTTTTTCATGACAAATAGATGTAAAATTGTAGAAAAACATACAAGGTGGATGTGAATATGCTAATATCAGCTGCTAGAGAAAGCATTATTATATAATGCTTTAGATACCAAAAGATTTCCTCAAATCGACGCTAAATGTAGCTTGTTTTTTCTTATATTAAGTTTACCTTAAAAAAATTATCCATCTGGTTTAAAGCTTGTGTTTTTTGATATTCATCAAACACCTTTCAATTAAATACCAATGACTAATAGCGTGAGTCATGCATGGTTATTTTTGGGTACCTGTTCTCCCTTCTTTATTTGCCGCCTGTCTTACTGGAGACAGGCAGCAATTTCAAATGTGTGAGCATTTTGGGAGAAGAAAATTGATGAGTCATGGTACTGTTGATTTTTAAGTTCTGTTAAACCTCTGGGGAAATCAAATTACAGTGTGCAAGTTACATTCTAAAAGCATAAACTACGAAAATAATACAACATTATTTTATTCACTTTATTATTTGAAATTAAAATATATACAATCGGGTATATACATTAGTTTTCAAATTCTTATACAGACACACACACACACACACACACACACACACACACAAAGCCAAATAAGCACAGACTTGCACAAGCAGTTATGGGACAGAGGTGGATTGATTTATGGATGGATTGATGATAAAAGAGTACCGATCAATTAGGAATTGTTATTTCATCCTGACAGAATGCCCTCCTATTGGTTTGGAGAACCTGAAAATTGATGACTTCCAGCTCCATGCATCCTCAATCAAACGCTATGGTCTGGGAGCACACAGAGGACGGCTTAACATCCAGGTCAGAGCTTTGGTTAAGCTTCCAAAATGACCTGAATTCTACAAGTTTATACCCAAATTGGGAGCAATATGATCTGCCTAAAAACCCGATGGTATTGCTGCCCTTTACCTAAAAATAACAGACAGTAGCAGTGTTGCAATATAATTATTTTAAGACAAATCCTAACCATTGGTCTGTATATCGATTTTTGACATTATAGAGCTTCAATCCATAACAAATAATGAGACATTTTGGCAAAAATGATTTACATATTCTAATGGGGAGTTTGGTTCAGAAATTATGAGATGCCTATACATAAAGCATTTAATACTAAACATTTTCAGCATGCATGTACAATAATAAATAATGGGTGGCCTGATGCTGTTTGGCTGTGAAGGCTGGACTTTTTGAGGATGAGTTCTTTGATGGAGGCTGGTGCGCAGGGAGAAACGATCCACTGCAGTGGTTAGAAGTGGACGCCAGGAGGCTGACCAAGTTCACTGGTGTCATCACACAAGGCAGGAACTCCCTCTGGTCGTGAGTAAAGTCGCACAAACAGCTGTTACTAGCTTCTCTCTGCAACGTCTTTGCTCAACAACACTGACCCATGTTACTAAAATTTTAAATTATTTACCTAGAGTATTTATAACATTATTATTTATTTAGGTTGGACAAACGTCCTTAAAAACATGGCATGATGCTTTATTTGCCATTCGTGGAAGTGCAGCAGCATCGGGGGGATTATTTTTGCATATTCCAACTTCTGCCTTTTGAGACATACACACATATATGCAGGTGAGAGGGTGAGAGTAAAGCTTGGAGTTTGACAAGTTACGTGGCACCCCTGTAGAATTTTTTTTTGGGGGGGGGGCAAGAACGAGATTTGAACCAGCAACCTTCTGAACACAGGCGCACAACCCCTCAGCTAACGACGTATAGTGTGATATTGTAGAATTATGCATGTTTTATTAATCTTAATATTTTAAAATGTATATTTTTTGTGACGGTATGATCATTTTTTGAGGTAGCCATGATGGGGGAAAATAGAGGTTGCTGATTGGTTAATGGTCATAAAATAAAACGAAGCACTACTCTGAAAGTCAGTTGTTGGTACAAAGTCAGATGTCAAACGAAGGAACAAGAAAATTAAAAAAAGAAAAAACTGTGAATTAATTTTACTTTCAAGATGAAAATGGATGTTTTTACCGACAACTCTTTAAACATTTATGCTGCTCTTCTTCCCATTGCTTTGAAATGCCAAGGAACCACGGTTTTAATTAAGTGTATTTGTTCTGTACAGCATATTTACAGCTCTGTGCCCTTCACAGTGGTATTTCGTTTCTGTGGGCTGGGTTTTCCAGCACCATCAGTGACTACATCTTCCCGAACACCAATCTGAGCCCTTACAGAGACATGGGAGACATCCGTCAACAAGCGGAATTTCTTACAGTCAATTTGAATTATTTACAAGCTTTGCAACATGCCAATGTGGAAATGAACTTGGAATCTCACCCAATTTACGCTTGACTCAATAATTAAAAATAATTACCTGAATTATGGCTATAGACCTCATCCTATATAGAAAACTGTGTAAAAGAATGCCAGTGAAATATCAGTGAAAATTGTTTCATTCTTAAATGTAACGCTATGATTTTATTAATGTCAGTGTTAGCTTAACCAATACCAAAATGTATCCTAAAGTCACCACAGTATTTGCAGTAACCATACACTACCCGTCAAAAGTTTGGACACACCAGGCCACCTACAAAGGTTAGTGATAGTGTTGCATCACACGCCCTGGCCACCTGACCTAAAGACAACAGAAGTAGTTTTGGAAGAGTTTGACCAGAGAGTGATGGAAAAGCAGCCAATGCCTGCTCAGCATGTGTGGGACCGCCTTCAGGACAGCTGGAAAAGCAGCCAATGAGAGCTCAGCATATGTGGGACCGCCTTCAAGACAACTGGAAAAGCATCCCAGGAGGCCACCTTATGAAACTGGTGTAGAGGAGACTTTGGGGTCAGCCGTTCCATGGAATAAATGGGGTTAAGGGCCTTGCTTAAATGCCCAAGAGTGGGATCAATCTGTTGGACAAGGCGTTTGATCCGGCTGTGAGTTTCTGTGAGTCCCAACCCACAGAAACGTCCCCACCCCCAACAAATTGTTTTTGTTTTTGTTTAATACTGTTTTGGTACACAATTCCATTTATGTTATTTTATAGTTTTGATGTTTTTATAATTATTCTAAAATGTTGAAAATAATACAAATAAACCTTTCTATGGGTAGGTGTGTCCAAACTTATGACTGTTAGTGTATATCCATGACTGGAACACCATGCTGGTAAATGTTGGTAAATAAACCTTTCTATGGGTAGGTTTGTTAAAATGTTTCACTGTTACTGTATTTAAATTTCCCATTACCATTAACATCCTATAGTTTCCATTGAACAACAGTCCTACAAAATGTATATTAACAAAAGATTACCTATGTAACTACGGTATGAAAATGAATAATGAATGACAAGCAGTACTAATTTGTACAGAAATACAGCTGCTAGCATTATAAATGTAATACTCCGATACCTGATAATAAAAAGGCTGTTGCGTTGCCTTTGCCCCGTAATGCTTCCTGAGACAGATAACCTTTGCTTCGATTCCAGGAGTGACTGGGTGACATCATACAAAGTCCGGGTGAGCAATGACAGCCACACATGGACAACCATTAAGAACGGCACACGGGATGTGGTGAGTGACCAGCTGAGGTGTGTACTCTGACCATGCCTAGATTCCCCTTCTCATCATTTTTTAAAATATACTCTGTAATTACTCAAAATTAATTACTTGTCATCCATCCATCCATCCATCCATCTTCCAATTGCATATCCTGGTCAGTAATACAGAGGGGGGAATGAAAAAGATGAAATTTTTCTCATTTTCATTTTTTCTTTCCACTTTCTTGGACTACTTAAGACTAACAGTATTGTATATTTAGTTAGTAATTGCATAAATGATATTTTATTTATTTACGAGCCCATCTGATTAGTATAATAAAATAAAACTCCAAAATACAAGATATTACATTGACTTTTTACTTTTGCGCACTTACATCTATGTTCTTTTATGACGTTCAGATTAAGGCTTCGCTGAGATTATCTGTTTTACCGTGACTGATGACACAGAATTCGCCGAATACAGCATTTCTGTCCCACAGGTTTTCACTGCAAACAGTGAGAAGGAGCTTCCTGTGTTAAACAGGCTGCCCACGCCTATGGTTGCCCGATACATTCGAGTGAACCCACGTTCATGGTACCCCAGGGGCAGCATTTGTATGCGAGTTGAAATCCTTGGTTGTCCAATGCCAGGTGAGGAACACCTACACGCCTGGAGAAGATGCACCGAGTTTGATGGAGGCATAGAGACAAATATCAAAAATGGGACCGCCCCACCTCCTCTGCTGCTGGCTAGAGTATATTTTTGCCTCAGTCTAACATGAATAACATCCTGTGTACCATTGCTTACTTTTCAGATTTTTCTGCTAGATGTTCATTTAACCTGTTTAACATTCATTTCCAACATTTTCTCCATTTTCACTTTGAAAAGGGGGAAAGAAAATTGCAGCATTTATTTTTAATTTGTGTATCTAGTTAAATTTCAAGCAGTTGTCCAGAAACAATAAGCTCTTAAATCTTATTCAGTTATTAGCAGTGCTGTAAAAACTCTTTGTTTTTATGTACAGAGTGAATGTCTGTGAAATATATTTTTCCAGATCCCAATAATTATTACCATAGAAGGAATGAGATCACAACTACAGACAACTTGGACTTCAAGCACCACAGTTATAAAGAGATGAGACAGGTAGGCCAATAGTTGGTAACTATGTGAAGGCCTCAAGAGAACTAAATGAACCAGAACCCTGAACACTGCATTTGTTGAGTGTCACAGTGACCAGTTTATGATCAGAGAAGTATGAAATTACTCATTTTAAGTTTTTTTTGCATTGAATGACATTGTTTGCTAAGTTTCTAAAATTTCCACCTACCCGTCCATCCATTTTCCAACTGGTCAGGATTGCAGGGGGGTGGCGGTGGAGCCTATCCCCGGCCGCACAGGACATAAGGCTGGGTTTCACCCTGGATGGGTTGTCAGTCCATTGCAGGACACACACGAGCAATCACACACTAGGGGAGATTTAGACACCAATTACCATAATTGCATATGGCTAGACAGCGGGAGGAACCACAGTCCAAGGAGGAAACCCACTAAATACAGGGAGAGTATGCAAACCCCCCACACAGAGCAGGGGTGCCATTCTGACCCCCATCTCAGGAGGTGTGAGGCAACAGCACTGCCCACTGAGCCTCTGTGAGGCCTTCACTAAATATTTGAAAATTTAAATATAAATATGGAAATGTTTTTGGTAATGAGCCCTGACCGCTTAATGCCAACAAAAACGTTCTGGTTCTAAATAAAAGGCCAGAATAAGCAAGTGTCTCAGTATTTTACTGACTGTGTCTTTAAACTCCAAAAGCTGAACTTTATTGACTGTGTATTTGTGCTGACTTATTCCTCATACCTGCCTTATACCAGGCATATCGTCATATGAAATAACTTTCTTCAAATAAGTGTTGATCACTACCAGTAGTCTTCAAAGAAATAATGTAATAAAGTATCACTTTTTTACTCATACTTAATGTATGAATTAATCACCGGCTATATTTGTTCATGATTTGTACAGAGTTGCTAAGTTACCGTACTGTAAAGTGTAACTGCGGCTGGCACCAGCTGTCACTGTTGTCAACTAGCATGCAGTGCTGGACTTTCCATTGATCTCTGGCTGCAGAATGCCAGTAGCTGAACTTTTTGAGAGATACAGCTGCCTGGGTAACACTTTACAGTACGGTTCCTTGGAGACTTAGCTGTAACTCAGTCATACTTTTTACGTGATATCTGCTACGCCACTTCCCTGACAGCTTATGAAGGCAGTTAACGAAATGTGTCCAAATATCACAAGAATTTACAACATTGGGAAGAGCTACAATGGACTGAAACTGTACGCCTTTGAGATTTCGGACAACCCTGGAGAGCATGAACAGGGTGAGGAATGTCAGCAAAATATTTAGCTAAGAGGAAAGGAAAGTAAGAGAAAAAGGACAGATTAGTTACCACTTGTCATTATTAAACTGTTGTTATACGCTGTTAAGGTTAAGCATCTATTGCCTGTAAAGCATTTTGAATTGCACTTGAGTTGTTTGAAATGTGCTATATAAATAAAGTTTGCTTGATTGATTGATTGATTGATAGGCAGGGATGTATTTAGGGGCAGCTGAAAAGCTGATTGGCTCTGAGAGTGCCCCCTCCCATCTCACTTTCCAATTCAAATTACATCATTGACAAATAATATGGTTGACCCCTCTGTATGAATTATGACCTCTCTTATGCCCCCTACCCTTAATAAATCTTTGAATTGTCCCTGTAAATAAATATTTATTTACTACTTGCTATTTGCCTGCGATGCATGTGTTCATTCAGGTGAGCCAGAGTTTCGCTACACTGCTGGTTCCCATGGTAATGAAGTACTGGGTCGAGAGCTACTGCTGCTATTGATGCAGTTTATGTGTCAGGAGTACTTGTTGGGTAATCGGCGCATACAGCACCTGGTCGAGGAGACTCGCATCCATCTGCTGCCCTCCATAAACCCAGACGGCTACGAGAAAGTCTTTGAGATGGTAGGTGGAATGATTCTCCGCCGCTGACCCACTTTAAGATATTGCATGTTGATCCCTTTAATAAAATTTGCTCTGTATGCAAATAATAAATTTGCTCTGTATGCAGATGTTAGCAAACTACTTTTTTATATTATATATATATATTTCACATTATATATATATTACGCTCCAGCATGAGTTATCTGACTACTAGGCTTTCTGGGTGTACAATCACTCAGTCTGGGCTTGTTATGAGGACAGGAGAAAGGGACAGGCACTTTGTTGGACGATGGGAATTAGTACAGCATTGGAAAGGAATGAAAGCATGTTTCAAGACCATCGTGGGGAAAATGAAAAAAAAGCAAAAATGGATTCCGGGTCATAGAACAGTCATCATGGTCTTGGCACGGTCATAAAGAGTCAGATGAACTGAATAATTTGGTTTGTTCCCTGACTTTGTTCCACAACAGCTCATCCATGCCAAACTCCTCCTCCATCTAATATGTACATAAATTTCAAAAATAAATCGATGCTTAAAGCCAATCGATCGTTCAACATACTTAGTATAGCAGATAATGAAAAACAAAATAATGTTTTTGTGATGTAATAGTCGATAAAATGTTAAAATAAAGGAAGCCGTTCTTGTCTAAAATGTCTCTATTTTATATTTTTTGGTGCTCCTGTATTTTTCTTATGTAATCGTTCTGTTAGGGCTCAGAGCTAGGGGGCTGGTCCCTTGGCCGCTGGACTCAGGATGGCCTGGATATCCACCACAACTTCCCTGAACTTAACTCCATCCTCTGGGAGGCAGAGACCAGGAAGTGGATGCCACGGAAAGTTCTCAATCACCATCTACCTATTCCAGAGTGGTATTACTCTAAAAATCACACGGTCAGTCAAAGAGACATTTCAAAATTTGATCAAAATCCATCCATCTTCAATCTGCTTATTGATGTCAGGCCTTCTCAGAGCACAGATTCGAAAATCACCCACGGTTCCCCTCAGCTGAATAATAATTAAATACATGAAACTTTGCTAAATTACTTGTGACTGCCTAAATTTTCAAAGATCCAATAAATTCATTAAATGTTAATTCTTACCTAAACATCCAATTTCCTCAAATTGGCCCTCAAACTGGTGTCATAGCTGCTTTTTTAACTTTTGTGGAATGCCAGGAGCATCACTAGAGATTTATGAAAATTAATGAAAACACGGTATTTAATTAGTGTATAGATCATCGTCAACTTGTGACCTATGCGACTTACGACTGACCAACTTTACAACCGTTCCGAGACCACAAATATGTGGCTATGCCGCGTCTGGCAGCGGAAGTGTTGTCCAGCGTGAGTGTAAGACAGTTTCCTCCCCAACTGCCGGCAGCAATGAATTAAGACTATTGTCATAAAAGGGTTAAAATACACCAAAAAGTATGACTTAAAGATCCATCCATTTTCTGCCACCACTTACCCCATTTGGGGTCACAGAGGGTCCGGAGCCTACAGGCAATTTGGCAACTCCAATCAGCCTCAGCATGTTTTTGGACTGTGGGGGGAAACTGGAGTACCCGGAGGAAACCCCACAATGACATGGGATGAACATACATATGCCACATACATGGAACCCAGGCGGAGAGTTGAACCCTGGTCCCAGTGGTGTGAGGCAGCTGTGCAAACCACTGCACCACCATATCACCCCACACCGCACAGATGATATAATTTTATTATGCAGTATATTATACATATGGTAATTTTTGTATATGAAATAAAGGGTCGGCTTTTGACCAAATCAGCTTAGAGCCAATCAGTCAGAATCAATCGTGGTCATAAGTCAATGACGAACTGTGCATTTGATTGTAAGGACAACAGGAAAAAGTCTTCCTAAACAGTCCTAGCGATATCTCTGTGGAAGGCCTCTACAAAAAGGGCAATAACTTTCATCAGAATTTAATATTCAAGAAATGCCTCTAGAAACATGCCAGATTTAAAACACAAAAGAAACCTCGATGCCATTTACAATTCTGTAGCATTATCAACGGAATAATTCTTTCTCACACAGGTTGCCGTGGAGACACGGGCACTTATTGCCTGGATGGAGAAGATCCCCTTTGTGTTGGGTGGGAATCTACAGGGGGGTGAACTGGTGGTGACATTCCCCTATGACAAAGCCCGCTCCCAGTGGAAAGGGCAGGAGCAGAACCCAACACCTGATGACCCAGTGTTCCGCTGGCTGGCCTTTTCCTATGCCTCCACTCACCGGCTGATGACAGATGCCAGCCGGAGAGTGTGCCACACGGACGACTTCGCTAAGGAGGATGGCACAATCAATGGAGCTTCTTGGCACACAGCTCCTGGAAGTCAGTCCATTTCCAAGTGCCTCTATTCAATTATAAATTCAGACCTGACATTTCGTCTAGACTATATTTCATCTGAAGAGTTTATTACAAATTATTTGCTCCTAATTTATTTTTCCATTCATCTTTTATTTTTCTTTCTTCTTTCTTTAGGAAGGTATTCTCTCAGAAATTATTTAAATTTAATTTAGTTTAAATACCAAAGCTGATTCAAAGCCCATTGTGAGGGGCAGTTGAACTGGGCCACCATTTTTTTCAGAGGAATGAGTCAGATGACTGCAATTGTTTGCACTGATTGGTCCCATCTGTTCCTTATTCCCAGTGTCCCTTTTCTATTAGCATATTTTGCACTTCTTTTGACAGCAACCACAGACCAGAGCCCACCCTTTATGTTAGACTTTAACATCTGTGCTGTGGGGTGCTTGCGTGTATTCATATTTTTTTCTCTCCAAAATTAGAAATTTTATTGTTCGCATTTATTGTTTCCTATGTTCTACTTACCAGTTTCCGTAGCTGAAAAGGGAATTTCCTTAAAAAAAAAAAAAAACCTGGTCCAAACTTCTCCTGTCACATGCTTCTGATCGCCAAGCTTCCCAGACAATTCAACATGTCATCTTCAACATATCCAGAGATGGAATATGTGTGGTGATAAATTTGTAAGGCTACTATTGTAAGGCTAATTTGAATAATGTTTTTTTTCCTTATGATTTCCATATCATTTTCAAAGAAAAGTTCAGAGAATGAGTATATTGAAATCAAAAGGCCTGTTTTAACAAAGAGCTCACGGACCTTAGAACCAGGGGTCACCCACCCCCAGTGCCCAGGGAACTTTTGGAGCATCGCTAAGAATGCACTGATGAACAATCCTAAATTCATCACCTAAAATTATTTCATTAAAACTGATTAAACTTCATTTTCATAAAGCCTGAATTATATTTGTTTTTTAAAAAAAACCTATATCTGAGTTTATCAAAAGTGAAGAGACATTCAGATGCGCTCCATGAAATAGCTAACCGATAAACCGTTGGGTTTTTTTAGGTATGAATGACTTTAGCTACTTGCACACCAACTGCTTTGAGCTGTCCATGTATGTGGGCTGTGACAAATTCCCTCACGAAAGTGAGCTGGCTGCAGAGTGGGAAAACAACCGTGAGTCTCTGCTCGTCTTCATGGAACAGGTGAGGAGAGGAGGAGACACACAAACGCACAAACACAAGTTTGTACGGTAATGGAGAGCAAATTCATATATAAAGTACGTACAATTCTTTACTTAAGTCAATTGTTCATGCATTTAAGCAGCTGAATGCCAAACCACCAGAGATGGCATTTGTCTCATTACTGGTCAAAAGCTTAGCTTTGGCCAAGATCATTATCATTTGGCAGCCTTTAAGGAACTCGATTCGGTTAGGATGAGGAAGCCTTTACTCCAGGATAGTGCAGATCATGTTAAGATACTGGCTGCCCTGCACTAATTATTATTGGGTTTATCGATTGTTTTCACTTAGCCAGTGCCAGTCCTAATGAGGAATTACATTATCTCTCCTTGCTGTTCAACTTTATTTAACCTTATTTAATTAGGCTTCTTTATCAAATGTCACAGTGGGACTGACCAGAGCACTGCAGTGCCCTAAATGCTAAATGGAAACACTTTATATTTTCGTGTCAGGTGTTCTTCTAGTCAGGTGTTTTTTTATCTTGTTTTCTTACTGAACTACAGTTTATTGTGGTGATTCAGGGTAATACAACTAACAACATTAACTAGAGTATAAACTGACTGAGGTTTTATATTAAACTTTGGTGAAGCACAATTTTAACTACATGATTCCAATTATGTATTAATTATAAACCCATACAGTTATAAAATACATTAAAACACAACATTTATCTGAATACATTGTAAATGATTATATAATTATTACATTATACTATATGTTACATATTATATAGTATATGTATATTAAAATGATGAACAGTGTCCTGCACAAACCTGGCTATGTAGTCAGAAGATGTATGATGATGAATAAATAGTGCAGCAGCACTAATTAGCATATTCCATTTATATTTAATTTGAAATATTGTAGAACTGAACTAATTCTTGCTTAATAGCATTCTGTTACATTATAACCACGGTGGTTCAGCCAGATACCTCCGGAGTTGGGCCCTCTGTGTGCGGTTTGCATGTTCACCCTGTGTTCCGTGTGTTTCCTTTGGCCATTTTGATTAGGCTCTTCATTGCCCATGTCCTGCAACTTGTAGAAACGTCTACTCTATATCCAGCCACAACATTAAGTGGCAACTAACTACTTGACATCATGATAGCAGCTGTAAATTATATAATATATGTGCCTAGAGATATTAACAAATGGACAGGTATTTTATGGACACTCCGTACATGTTTGCCCTTGTTAAATGAAACAGAATGAAGTATGATGAATTATGTCACACTCCTGCCTGTCCAGGTGCATCGTGGGATCAGAGGTGTGATTAGGGACATGCAAGGCAAGGGAATTCCCAATGCCACCATCTCTATTGAAGGTATCAACCACGATATTTGCACAGGTTAGACAAAATGTACATTTTTGTAATATTATGTATAGTAATATTTGAACTGTACTTTTTATGTATGAAGAATAAGAGAGTGTGATTTATAAAAATTTCCATAGAAATTGGGATAATTTTTACTTTTTTATCATCATGTCAACAAAATGCTTTCATCATTTCCTTCTTTCACTATGGAAGCCTGCTTTAGCTGGGGTTTCCTGTCTGATATAGTGGGAGAGGTTTTCTATACCTGACACATGCCACCACAGGAGGGAATAGCATAGATATGAAATGTCCTCTCTCCAACCAATGAAACACAATGCAACTGACACAGATGGAATTAATTAACAATTAAAATGATATTATCCATGAAATCCTACATGGAGTATTTTTCATACATCCCTGACTTCGGGAGGTGAAATTCAGAAATATGACATGGCAAGTTAATGGCAAACATGTCCTTCTAGATGAGGGAATCTAAACATTAACTGTTTTTCTGCAGGGAGACACCAGTACTGCCATTTCTTTCTGTGTAACTGGATCATTTTTTGTGGGTGCTGTCTTATGTCAGATTCCAGTGCCGGCAAATGTTTTACTGTAGCTTTAAATGGAAATGCTGGGTTCTCTCCCTTATGCCTGGCCATGTGAAGTTAGGGGTCCTGTTCTGCATCAGCTCTGTGGCTGGATCACAGGCATTGCATTGACATTGTCATCCACAAGCTTCCAGCCCACACAATGCCTTGCTTTGGGAGATAAAAGCATCTGAAATTTGGCATGAAAATTATTTGTGCTATTTTCAAAGTATGGGGGGGGGGGTTAACCGTCAGCAATGTCTGTGAGGGTCTATTTCTAGACATGTAGAAAAAATACACTTTCTAGTGGCACTTATCCCTCTGCACAAATGGCATAACCAAAATTTCTTAATTTTAGTTACACAGGTAATGATTGTGAGATTTAAGCTTCTGTTAGTAAGCTATATAAAAAGCATGATAACTTTTGACAGATTTGAAAAGCTTGAAGCAGGGTACCTAAGAGTAAGAACTCATAATAGGACTGGCTACTGGTAAAAGACTTTATTAAAGCCAGTACTGCCTAATGGGGATTCATTTCCCATCCCTGGGTCAGTGTGTATGGAGTTGCTCTCTTACTGTGTCCCCCAGGATACTCCTGTTTCCTGCTGCGTGTCCAAAACATATGGTGCAGTGAGCTAGTATCTCTAAACTGCCTTTAGTGTAAAGTGGTATGCAAAAGTATCCGCAGACCTTGTCAAAATTTCTGTTACTGTGAATAGTTAAGCAAGTAAAAGATGACCTGATTTCCAAAAGGCGTAACGTTAAAGATGATACATCTCTTTTTTTTATATTCCTGCCACCACCCCCCTCTGTGGAGGTCAACTTTATGTTTAATATCCATTGCAAGGTCAATGCATTAGGTGCAGACAGACCGACAGACTGAAAGACGTGACAGGACGTGAAAAAAAGGCAAACCTTATACACTTAACTCTGCCAGTTGATGTGAACTGAAGATGCCACATTTCTGTAATATTTTAAGCAAGATAACTTTATCCTTTACAGTTTCAAAATAGCAAAATAGGAAAAGGGCCAAAAGTGTAAGTTCGGACACACTGCATGATCAGTACTGAGTAACATCTCCTTTGGCTAATATCATGGCTTACAGTACAGACGCTTTTTGCAGCCAGCTGAGTCTCTCGATTCTTCTTTGGAAGATTTTCGGTCATTCTTCCTTGCAAAAGGTTTCTGGTACTGTGAGATTCTTGGGCCGCCTTGCATTAACTGCTCTTTTGAGTTCTCCCCACAGATTTAGTTCTGGGGCCTTTGAGGGTTATGACTCCTGAGGTAGTCCATTGTGGATTTTGCGGTGTGTTTAAGATCATCATCGAGTTGTAGAAGCCATCCTCTTTTCATCTTCAGCTTTGTTACAGACTGTTTCCAGAATTTGGTATTTAAATGAATCCATTCTTCTCTCTACCAGTGTTCCCCGTGCCACTAGCTGCAAGACAAGCCCAAAGCATGATCGATCCACCCTCGTGCTTAACAGTTGGAGAAATGTTCCTTTCATGAAATTCTGCTCCCTTTTTTCTCTAAACATACCTATGTTCATTATAACTAAAACATTCTATCAAAACTTCATCAGTCCACAGGACAGTTTCCACAGTTTCCAAAATGCATCAAGCTTGTGTAGATGTTCATCTGTAAATTTCTGATGCTCAGTTTTGTGGTGAAGACGCAGGAAAGGTTTTCTTCTTCCGATGACTCTTTCCTGAAGGTCATATTTGTGCAGGTGTCTCTGCACAGTAGAACAGTGTGCCACCACTTCAGAGTCTGCTAGATCTTTCTGAAGGTCATTTGCAGTCAAACGGGGGTTTTGATTGGCCTTTCTAACAATCCTACTAGCAGTTCTCTAAGAAAGTTTTCTTGATCTTACAGGCCTCAACCTGCCCTCCACCATTCCTGTTAACTGCCATTCCTTAATTACATTACAAACAGAGGAATCAGCTACCTGAAAACACTCTGCTATCTTTTTATAGCCTTCTCCTGCTTTGGGAGCATCAATTATTTTAATTTTCAGAGTGCTAAAAGGAGCCCATGGTGGCTGATCGTTGGGACAACGTCTGAGGAGTCAGAGTTTTTATAAATCTTTGAAATTTGCATCATTCAGCCTTTCCTAATGATGACTTTGACAATCCATAGCCCTAGTGAGCTAATTAAGGTATGAGACCTTGGTAAAAGTTATCTGAGAGTCCAGTCTCTTGGGGTGCCCACACTAATCTTGCTTAAAATATTGAAAAGAATGTTTCATCTTTAACATTATACCTTTTGGAGATAAGTTCATTTTCTACTCACTTAAGATTTCACAGTAACGCCCTGTGAAGGACTGGAATCTCATCTTGGTTGTCCCTTGGGTCTCCTTGGAAGGTCAATGCAAAATTGTACTAGACAATCACAATAGAAAATGTATAAATAATCCCCTGAGTGTCTAGTTAAAAACATCTGTCAATTTGGTCATGGCAACTCCATTTCATGTTAGTATGTTTTTGGATCATGGCTGGAAACTGGACTCCAGAGGTATGAAGCAGCAATGCTAACCACTGCACCACCATGCCAACCTCTATACCTGTAGTATTTATCAATTTTTCACAGCAAATACAGTATTTATACAGTACTGTGCAAAAGTCTTAGGCAGTGAAAAGAAATGTTTAAAGCCATTTATCTGGGTAGTAAATGTATATT
>JAAGVU020000061.1:9117763-9142232 GCA_011763525.2 Mormyrus iriodes
GAAAGAGGGGTGCCTAAGTACATTGTGAGAATTCTGGCCTACCAGTATGCTGACCAGACTATACAAGTAAAATGGGGCAATTGTGTCTCAGCCCCATTGGAGGTTAGCAATGGGCTCAGATGAGGGGGAATTTTCTCACCAGTTAATTTTAATTTTTATACTGAGGATTTGTCCGAACAATTGAAAGCCTGTAATACTGAGTGCATGACTGCCAATACTTTATTGAACCATATTATGTAGGCAGATGACCCTGCGGTCTTTAGCCTAAGCAGTGCTGGTCTCCAGTTGCTCCTTTCTCCTTTCTATATGTTCTGCGTATGGTGTGGAACACGACATCGAACAAAATGCCAGTAAGAGTGTCGTCATGATCCATTGAAGCAAAGAGGATGTATGTGTCAAATTTCCTGATTTATCTAGTAATAATCTTAAATTATGTCATTTTAATTTTAGTGTCTATAATAAGGTAAAATATCTTGGACATTTTATGATAGAACAAATGACAGATGATGAAGCTATTTATAAGCAATGCCGCATGAAATATGCTCAAGCTAATATTCTCCTACGCAAGTTTAGTGCGTGTACAGATGGAGTGAAGATGCGTCTAGTCAGAGTATATTATACACCACTTATATACCACACATTTGTGGATGAAAAACAAGCATGCAGAGAAATCAAGAATCATATAATGATGCTATGAGAATGTTTCTTAAAAGACCTAGATGATTTAGTGCAAGTGAAGTGTATGTGATTGCAGGATTGTATACTTTCCATTTACGTGTTAAGAAATCTTATGTATAATTTTATTTGCCGGCCTAATAAATTAGAGAATGAAATCATCTTGGGCTTAACGAACATAAGGTTCAGTTCCACACATTATCAATCCCAGTTGTGGAGACATTGGTATAGTTGTCACCTTGTAGGCTACTAAACTATATCTTGTTACATGTATTATTTTTTTTTATTGTGCCTTTCTATGTGCTTTATATATTTGTATGTATTTTATTCTATGTGATGTCTTTTATCTGGACCCTGAGTTTGAATAAATGTTTGAATAAATGAATATATGTCCTTGTCTGTGTATATTTAATTTTTAATTTTTTTTTTACTACATCTATATCTTTTCACTTTAACAGACCTTTAGTATAGTTTTCTGAAAATGACATTTTTTTCTCGCTCAGTCCAAAGTGCTATAACAATTCACAGAAACATACAAGAGATTAGAAACCGTAATATAACACAATAATGTAACTGGGGGAGCGGCTTAATAGAGGGCTATGTGCCCTTGTCCAGAAGGATGTAAGGTCACATCCTGTGGTTAGTAAAGCAAGTACCTTTGGGTGTTAAACTCAGCTGTTCTAGAGATGCTGGCTGAACTTTTGTCAACCAAGGTGGGGGTGGTGGATGAGGGGGGATGACAGCAGCTAGACTGGTCCCACAGAAAATGCCACCTTGGGCAGTTGCCCATTTTGCTAAGATCTGCCACTAAGTACAATAATATATATCACTCACACACCAATATAAAAATGTTTGTGTGTATATGAGAGTGCATGATATACTGTACAGAATATCAATACAATCATAAACATCAGGATGATCAGGAACATACATGATTATGGGCCAGGGTTATTCAAATAATTGTCCTCAAGGGCCAAGCACTGCTGATTTTCCAGCCTTCCATTACCTGTGAGCCAGGTGTGAAGCCTCTGTGGCCAATTAGGATCAGTAATTATTAAACTATGAACCTGAACTGAAAACAAGGCCTGGATTTGGAATCAAAGTCCAGATTTGTCCCAGACCTTCTTTGAATAACCAACAAAAATTGTTGTTCATGTTTATAAAATCAGCAGTGCATTTTCACAGGAGAATAAATATATTGTAAATAATTATGATTTGTATGTTAAGAAGGCCCATCAAGTTCAAGGGGATCAGCAGTAGTGAAATGCCAGGCAAGCTGCTAAATTTAACTAAGAAACATTATATATTTGATTGGTGCTGGGCATGCGGCTTATCGTTATATAACACCTAAACATAGACCAATATATATGTGCATTTTCATTTTACATGAAAAGACGGTATACAGTCAGAGGAGAACTTCCTGCCAAGATTTGAACCATTATTATGTGTTCTGTGTTAATCAGAATGTCCAATGCAAAATTAATCATGTTGGCATTAGTGAGTAAGAAATGACATTGCAATGAGATTCTCACTTCAAAAGTGGTGTCATCCCATCACAGCAAGCTGTTCTCACAGTCTCAGCAGGGCTGCTATTAGCAGGATCTGTAAATAAACATGTTATCCCAGCATGGTAAATATGCCTAGAAATTGGACTGGGCTATGTTCCCCCATCCACAATGCTATTCGTTTACTTAATGTTTTAAACCCTGGAGGAGGGAGCCACAGTTACCGTCAGACCGTGTGCCGCTG
Source organism: Mormyrus iriodes (assembly GCA_011763525.2). Classification (NCBI taxonomy): domain Eukaryota; kingdom Metazoa; phylum Chordata; class Actinopteri; order Osteoglossiformes; family Mormyridae; genus Mormyrus; species Mormyrus iriodes. The sequence goes on from JAAGVU020000061.1 coordinate 9,120,188, forward strand.
ATTGCCCAAAACTGGTGCATAGTGGCCACCCAACAGGCTGTTGCATCAGAATATATGCACAAATATACATCATGCAAGTATCGAATCAGTCAATCAAGAGGCAGCAGCTCAGTGCATTATATTGGGCAGATATGGATCAAGAGCTTTGGTTATTGATCAGATCAGATGTGAGAATGAGTAAAAAATGTGATCTGAGTTACTTTGACCACGACATGGTTGTTTGTGCCAGACAGAATAGTTTGAGTTTCTCTCTCTCTCTCTCTAACACACACATACACACACACACATTCTTGTTTTTGTGAGTTATGAGGACCACAAGTTTTTCAGTCACTTATGAGGTCCACACACACATTCACATAAGTATACTACATGCATATCTTTCACAGTGTTACGTTTTAATAAAATATGACGTTTAAAAGCACAAAGTATATGACAGGTATATGCTGGATGAGATGGCAGTCCTCAACAAGCCACAAAAATATCCAATCACACAGTCTCATATTAAAGGAAATCTCGAATCGTCAACTCACCCCAACAGCATCTCAGGTAGCAGAAATTGTTCAGAGCAGTTTTATTCCTAGAGGCTGTCAGCTGGATGCTGTATAACATCTTACACCAAAAAACATAATACAAAAAAATATAAATATATAAAAATATAAATATAAAATTTCTTTTCAGAGGTAAGATGTACTATGGCTCATATTTCAAATAGCTTATGGGATGCTGGGATATTCTTGTGTAAAACAAACCCTCATAAATATTCAAACTGTATAAACAGATTCTAGTCAGTCGTCTTGTTATTGTCCATCTGGGTTACACTTCAGTTGAGTTGGCACAAATAATGTAGCAGTATACTCTTATTTAATGTATTAATTAAACAGAAATTAGGTGTTTGTTCATCATTAATCAATCATAATGTTTCATGTGTTTCATACAGGTATTTAATTTGTTCATGATTTGGACTAAATTGCTAAGTTACCCAAGTAAACTGCTACATCTGTACATCTGCAAAACTTCAGTCCATCAATTTGCAATGCGTTCAAGGTAAAATTCACAAGTAAATTCATTACAAAAAAAATCTTGAGTGTTCACTGTAAATGGCTATGTAAAATATTATCATGGATTAAATAGACACAAAACAATGTTGATGGGTGACTATATTAACAAATGGCAGATTTATTTCCATAAGATGATTTATTGCATGGATATTTATAAATGACATCATCACCAGAAGACAGAGACATATTATGAATTGGTTCTGTGACTGTTGTTACATGTACAAATGTCAGAGAGCACACTGCTGGCGCATGTGTAATAGACAGGGGGCGTGTAATAGAGGAGGAACCCTGGCAGGTACAGGCTGGGGCGCCCTGATGAAGCCACTCTGTACATTATTTTATTAAGTGTCATATGCATTTATGATCACAATCTTAAAGATTAAGTTTCTTCATTTTGTCAGCATGTTGTGAGACCACTTTATAAACACAAAATAAACTAAAAATAGTTATTTTTATTTGATCCGGGTGTGTTTAATGCATAAGCACCGAGAACAGTCAGAGCCCATCCCCCGACTTGAAGTCAATGAGAGGCAACCCTCTTGTTCACCGGGGTGAACTCCAGCGTACTGGCACCGATCCCAAACCTTCCCAGCACCTCCCATGCAAGGCAACTCCAGAGTGGAATGGAGTCCAGTCCCTCCGGATTGGTTCCAGAGCCCGTGCTGCGTATTCAGGTGAGCCTGAATTGATCTAGGCGGAATATCTAGAATATATACCTCCTCCTAGACTAGCTAAGGCTCCTTCTCCACCAAGGAGGTTACATTCCATAGCCATACAGGCAGTTTTTGTAGCCAGAGATCACTCTTCCAAGGCCCCTGCCTTCAACTGCCACCTGATCTACAATGCACTAGACCCCCACACCCCCCCTGCAGGTGGTGGGCCCACAGGTGTCTTGCTATTGTACATCTGCAGAACGTCAATTACGGCCCTGCATAACTGGAGTGAGAGTTTGTTTTGCATTGTCTGAGCTGTTCCTGGCGAGTGTTGCCAGGGTTGTCCTTTGTCACCGATTCTATTCAGAACTTTTATGGATAGAATTTCTAGGCATAATCATGGGGTGGAGAGGGTTCGGTTCAGTGACCTCTGGATTGTGTCTTTGCTTTTCACAGATGATGTGTTCTTGTTGGCTTCCTAGGGCTGTGACTTTCAGCATGCACTGGGACGGTTTGCAGTTGAATGTGAAGCGGCGGGGACAAGGACCAGAACCTCTAAATCTGAGGTCATGGTTCTCGGAAAAGGGTGGATTGCTCACCCAATCTGGGAATGAGTTGCTGCCTCAAGCGGAGGAGTTTAAGTCGCTCAGGAAGAGTGGAGTGGGAGATCGACAGGTAGATCAGGTGTTGTGCCAGGCTGTCATGGTGAAGAGAGAGCTCAGCCGGAAGACGAAGCTATTGATTTATGGGTCAATCTACCTTCCTACCCTTACTTATGATCATGAGCTATGAGACCCGAAGAATGAGATCATGGATACAAGTAGCTGAAATGAGCTACCTTCACAGAGTGTGTGGGCTCAGCCTTAGAGATAGGGTGAGGAGCTCAGACATTCAAAAGGGGCTCAAAGTAGAGCCACTGCTCCTCCATACTGAAAGGAGCCAGCTGATGTAGTTCACGCATCTGTCCAGGATGCCTTCTGGATACCTCCCCAGGGACATGCTTTGGACATGACCCCAGGTCAGACCCAGGACACGTTGGAGAGATTATATCTCTCAACTGGCCTTGAAACGCATTGGTATTCTACTGGAGGACCTGAAGGAAGTGGCTGGGAAAGAAGAAGTCTGGGCATCCCTGCTCAGGCTTCTGCCCCCATGAACTGGACCTGAATAAGCAAAAGAAGACGGATGGATCAATCATGTAATTGAAACTTAAAAATGCATCGAAACAGCTTATCATTAGAAGTAATACTCTTGTTTATTCATTCATAAATTTCCTGTGAAAATACATAAAAATATCAATGTATTAACGAACTGCTTCTTACACAGGTCTTACCTCTAGCAGAGTCTAGTTAGTAAGTGAAGTTTGGCAGTAATGCTGTTACTGAAATAAGTCAAAATTCAAAAACACAGGACCGAAGGCATCATATAAGAATCTCATCCATTCGAGAAATGAATGTCTGGTAAAAGCTACTAATGAAAATTGACATTTCTAGCGTTAAACTGACCTGTAAAACTGACTTTAAATCTCCTACAAAATTTTGGAACATTAAGAAGAAAAGGTTAACATTGAAGAAGGAGGAGCTACACTTTGGCATGGTGCGATTTGGGCATAAGCAGGACCAGTTAGGCTCCACCAGGCCCCATCCATAGAGAAATCCGATGAGTGATTTGTGGGGACTTCCATCTTCGAGCATCGCCATTACTGTGGTGGCATTTCATAGCCTGCTGACTGCGGCTAACAATGTAACACACACCTCAACCTTGTGCCCTGTGCTCCCTCCCGGCCCCCATGACTCTATCAGCTTTGCATGCTCATAATTTGCAATTTTATCTCACTCTTCCTTTTAAAGAAGTTCAAGCTCCTGTAGATTGCCAGGGAATCTGCCATACACAGGCCTTTTTAGGTCTTTCTGAAGGTTTCCTGTGTGGTTGAGGTTTGGATTCTGACTGGGCCATTCCAAGACTTTGATTTTCCTCTTCTAAAGCCTTTGCATGGTTGAATTGGATTTGTGCTTTGGGTCACTGTCAAAGGTGAAATTTCTCCATCTTCAGCTTTATGACAGAGGTCAGCAGCTTTTTTTGCCAAAATATCTTGGAGCTGGTCATTATTCCATCTGAACTGACTAGAGCTCCTGTCACAGCTAAGGAGAGCTGCCCTAATTTACATAAAACTTCAGGTTGAATCCAATACTGAATAATTCAAAATTTATTAAACTGAATGAAATAACATTGAGCAACAGGCAGTGACTACACAGGAGTTGAGAAATACAATGCTCCTATTATTTAAAGAGCATAACAACCATTGTCTGGGGGCAAGAGAATTCCAAGCCTTTTTGCTGCATCTGAAGACAATATCTTGTTCAAGATGGCTTGGCAGCACCTGTCAACATGTGCACATTTTCCCAAAGTGACCTCTGCTGAACATGAAAATCACCAGCTACTAACATCGAGGATCCCACTCAGTAAATACCCTATATTATCTGTAACCCTCTTAGTGCTTAATATTCATTTTAATATGAAGTCTTTAAGCAGCAGGTGATTACAGTTTGTACAAGTTAAACCTTCTTTCCCAATAACTGGACTTGCTATGTAGGTGGGTTACAGTTACATGAACCTTAACGCAGAATGCAGATGTACTGCTGTTTTTCCTGACCTTGCTTTCGTGTGGCCCTGAGAGCACAGTAACACCACTAACAGTGGGAAGAAACCGACATCAATCCATGTAGCAGTTACAGTAACTGAACTGCCCTTTTGAGGAGCCGTTTTCTCTGGTTCTGTGTGACTTATGATGAATTCCATCCATCCATTTTCCAGAACCACTCATTCCATATGGGTCGCGGGGGGTCCGGAGCCTATCGCGGAGGCTGCAGGCACAAGGCAGGGAACAACCCAGGATGGGGCGCCAACCCATCGCTGGGCACACTCACACACCAGTCACGCACACATTCACACCTATGGGCAATTTGGTAACCCCAATTAACCTCAGCATGTTTTTGGACTGCGGGGGGAAACCGGAGTACCCGGAGGAAACCCCACGACGACACGGGGAGAACATGCAAACTCCACACACATGGAACGCGGGCGCAGACGTGAACCCTGATCCCAGAGGTGTGAGGCAACAGTGCTAACCACTGCACCACCGTGCCGCCCCAATGATGAATTCCCTACAGCTTTACTCTCTTAATTTATGCAAGTTGATTATTTACTGAAGCAAATGATTGAAAAAATATTATCCCTACAGACTGATGCCCATCATGTTTCCATTAGTCACACATACAAGCAGAAAATACTGGCACACTGTACCAAATCGAAAGTGTCGACGTCCTTTATTCCTCAGACAACGATGATGTATGTGTTAACATGACACAGCCAAAAGAAATCTTCATGCAAGGCATCATCAACACTGCCAGTTGGATTCTTGGTGTTTTTTATGGTAGGTATGGATGGCTGTTCTGAATAATAAACGGTGAAAAGGCAGGTAGGCAAAATGTGTAATTTCAGATTGTATTTCGCCACTCAAATTTCTGTTCAGTGGCATAGCTTTACTTTTCTGTTTAGCCCAGCAATAACCCCCCTCCACGTTCTGTCAGAAATACGGTACACCTGTGAATACTCAGCGCTCAGCTTTTTACTATGCACCACCCGCCAAGCTCATTAATATTTGATGATATACGGTACAGAAGAGATTGTGACACAACTATTACATTCAGTAAGACGTAATGTTTATGTACAAAGAAATGTCAGCTCACAATTACTAGAATGTCTATCCACCAATGCATATCAGTTTAAGACAGAGCAGTCAGGTATGAATTAATACTGAATGCTTTAATCTTACATTTAACCTGAGTGAGCACACTATGTTTAATGCTTTTTCAGATTTGATTGTTTTAATGATGATTGCATAATCTAACTTCACTGGTTTATTAGGAATAATGTTTTTTTGCTTATGTTTTGCCTTGCTAGAAAGAACACTGATGCATAACCCCGACCAGCATAATATGGTGTCTTCATGTGACCAATCAAGTACATCCCCAATCTAGGTATTGCTCCTGCTATTTTGTCATAGTTTTGAATGTATTCCTGCAGTTATTAGTGTGACTGAGACACTTTATTTATGGTTAAAATGAATGAGTGTATGAATGAAGGAGACCTTGTGTTTTCGGTAATTTAATTGATTGAATAGAATACGATCACAGTAATAGGATTTTTTTGTTTTTGGAAAAGTGTTTTATAATGAAAGAAACTTCAGTGAAACCAAACAGCACGGATGGAACAAGGAGGGTAGAGGAGGGGATACGTTGATCACTGTCACGTATTTTATAGAAATTTGGCAAATTATGTGGGAAAAATTGTTCTAGAAGTCTAATTAGAGTGCTGTGAAGATGGTGGCATGGTCAGGAGAATTGGCAAGCAGAAGCAAGGAAAAAACATCATCATTTTCTGACATGAAGTAATTGCTGAAGCAGAACTCAAAGCCTTGGCCCTAAAACGAACTGTAGAGAAGAGCCAAACCATAAAAGTTATTCCAACACTGTGAGTGCTGTTATATGGTGCATTAGGAAAATACAGTAAACAACGGATACATTGCATACAAAAATCTGCAAAGGGTGATTCATAGTCTTTGCAAAATATTAGTCATAATTTAGTATCAGTGCTGCTTTTTTAATATTTAAAATTAAAATTGTAAACAGTAAAAAACTAGTAGCCCTATAGGGTATCATGTCTAAATTAATTTCTAATAGTATAATTCATTATTCAGGTTAGCATCTAATTCATGCAGATCTTAAAGTGTGTTTCTAAATGGGTCAGTAGCACACTATGCATTTTTCATATTTATTGCATAAAACATAAATCCTAATTCTTTATATTATTACTAAATGCATTTAAAGGGAAACAAATTAATCTAGCTGCTGGTGATTACTAACATAAAATAGAGAGTGCAGATCCTGCAAAGATGACATTTATGGAAGAGGGAGAACGTCTTTTGCCAGTTCAAATTTGATCTTCTATCCAAATTCAACAACAAAATATGAATATTGGTTCTTTTATCCTTGGTAAATAGTAGCAGTGAGCAATAATCATGTATAAGTGCATAGGCACTTGATGTAAAAGAGTATTGCCTGATAATGTAAAAATGAAAATTAGTATTTTTAAAAAGTATTTTAAAAGCTGCAACCAGACTCTCTTGGCGTTTCTTGGTTCCAATGAAACGTATCAGTGAAACAACACCACCATCTAGTGTTGGTATTTCAAGCTTGTTATTAATTTTATCTGGTATTTTCGTGCTTTGTTTGTGCTCAAATGAATAGGTCATGGACAGGCACATTTGTTTTAAACTATACACACACACACACACGCACACACACACACACGTTGTGGGGACTCTCCATTCATTTCTATAGGCATAACTTTAAATCCAGCTCTGCAACCTTAATCCCTACCCAGACCTAACCGTAATCATTAGTAAACAAATACAATACAAGACTTTGGGCACTTTTAGTTTTTTGAATGCATTCACTGATTTTTATAAAATTGAGTTTCCCCTTTTGGGGTACTGAAAAATTGGTCCCTACAATTCTCACATTATGGGAACAAAAGGTCCCCACAATGCAATATATACATAACCCGCCCCCTCCCCCCATACGCAGATACAAACAGTATTTGTTTTGCTACATCGTATTATTTTGTGATTTATATTTAAATTATCAGTCAGTTCTCACATGTATTGTGGGCATGATTCTGAAGATTCTGAGTGTCACCTGTGTTTAGTATGAAGGAATCACCGGAAACCACAACCAGCATCTCAATTTAAATTGCACCTTCAGATGATTATCCTAGTCAGGATGATGAGGGAGCCTGTCGCTGTTGGTGACGGAGTTCACCCTGGGTGGGATGCCAGTCTAACACCATATTGGAATAATCCATGTGCCTGTATGTCTGAGAACCATCATAAAACATGTCAAAATTAGGGTACTGTGACAGGACTGAAGACCTGTGAAAGATATGTTAGCTGTTAGAGTGTTATAATTATTATGGAACAGAAATAAGCAGGGGAAACAGCCTGAAGGGCCCAAGCAGGGCTGGTCACCCCATTAGGCGATACAGACAGCCCCCTAGGGCGCCATCTTTTGAGGGGGCACTGACTTAGGAAGCCAGTTACACTTTGTCTTGGATGTGAGGTTTGACCAATACTGGACCCAAGGTACTCTGCCATCTAAAGCCTATATGAAGTGATAGTGGGTGGCTGGTTTCAGCAGATCCAGTCCTGCTCGCAGTAATATATAACGGCACACACCTGGCCCATTAAGGGAAGCAGTAGTGAAGCCCCTTCAGCACCATTACAGCGTCCTGAAGTGTCTCCAGAGGAATAGCATTCATTATTGAGCCACTTTTTGGATTAACTGTATTTGGTGAACTCATTAGTAAGTCTGCTTTTAATTATAAAACCATCAATGCCGAATGGTAAAGGGTAGATAAAGGATGTCTTTTGTCAGGGTATCTGCAAAGATAATTAATCAATGTACATTAAATTTGACAATACACATAACTGGCATCCCATCCAGGGTATACCTCACCCCTGTGCCCTGTGCTGCCTGGGATAGGCTACAGGCCCCCCATGACCCTGACCAGGAGAAGCGATTAGGGGATGAATGAATGGATGGATAGATGGATGGATGGATGGATATAAACCCATGTATGTACAGTATACAACAAAACTAAATACTACATAGCTACTACAGTAAAACACCCATTATCACTAAAATGGTAAATGATTTCAAATTGTATAAACTTTCAATAATTGTATTATTTTTAAGTTAAAGTGTAAGATATTTGGTTTCATGTATACATAAAAACAAACAGCATAGAAATCCAGTGCAACAAAACTTAGTACACATTTGAAAACTGCAATAAAAATGAATATACCTGTGATTTCCGATTAAGTCACAGCAGTTACAATATTGTATAAATAACGTATGGATAGGCTACTGAAAATAACTGAAGCTCTTTGGACAGCGCCCAACAAGAAGATCATTGCTGACAAAATGGCAAATAGCTGCAAGGCTAAACTTTGCCAGGGAATATGAAAAGAAACCTGATTATTATTGGCAGCACATTCATTGGTGAGATGAAACCAAAATACATTTATTTGGATCAAACTGCATCCAGCATGTTTGGAACGGACCTGGCTGGGATTACGACACTGACTCTACTGTCCCAATAGTTAAACTTGGAAGTGGGGGTGCTCTGATATGGGACTGCAGGAGTGCAAAAGGGGTAGGGGAGATTTTTATTATAGATGGCACCATGAATGCATGTTCATATATTAAAATATTGAATGAAAAGATGATCCCCAGTCTCAAGAAGCTTGGCAGAAGAGACAACATGACAACAATCCAAAACACACTGCAAAAAACAAAGACGAGGAAGCTCTGAACACTTTCAGTGTTTCAAGGCGGAAGGTAAAGCAACAAAACCCCTTCAGTAAAGAGCAAATGACAAGAATCATCTGTAAAGAATGGCAGACAGTCTCCCTAAAGATTTTTATTGTTGTTGGCCCTTAAATATGGACCTTTCTGTATCGTTTAATTAGTCAAATATTTCTGTTTTTCAAATTAATTGCTTTCATTCCTGTTGGGGTTTGACTACAAATAAATGAAAATATATTAAATGGACAGGATTTCTATTTTCTTACCAATATAGTGATATTGGCCAGGGGTGTACTCAATTTTGTTGTTTACTGTATGTTACACTTTGTTCAATCATGATAATAATAATAATAATAATAATAATAATAATAATAATAATAATAAATCATATTGCATCTATGTTATGCATTGTAGGATGCCATATGGCCTTGATTTTATTACATTTCATGTCTCAAGTATATTGTCTAACTAAACATGTTAAGGCATATTTCCGAAGAAAATGCAATGGAAATTAAATTGTGACATGAACTGTTAAACAAAAAAAAATCTCATTCAATTATTCCCTGATCTGTGTTCCTTACGTTGGCTCACCGTAACACTGCCGGGTAAGTGGTTATATAGAAACTCAAAACAAAAATTCCTAAAATTGCTTTTAACTCATGAACATGCATGTAAAAGTATAATAAAGTACTCTAGGGGGCAACCTTTACCTCCTTTACAGACCCAGCTACTTCATCACCTATTATAACTGTTGCATGCATTGTTTTTTAATCAGATAAATACATGAATACCACTCGACAATTTTTCAGTGCAAAACTTTGATTCCTTAACTATGTATCTTTTTACTTATTAAACGCACAGCTGCAGTGAGACTTCAGTCCTTCCCAGCAAGCAGAGAGCACAACTCAGGTGGGACATTACATTACAGGACAAACACTCACATTAAATTCTACCAACAATTTTATGGCACAAATCCTACATAAACTACACAACTTTGGAAAATTACGCCAAGATTCCAGCCTTGAACCCAAGAAGCATAAACCCACGGTTTTGCCCCAATTAGATAAAAGCCTACAGATTACAGTGTAGGTCATAAAAAAAATGCTTACATGAAAACAGATTAACATGTTAAGCTATATTGACCATATCGTGCCTTCAAAGCTTTTTGAACATTGACAGCAGTGCCCCTAGTGCCTCCTTATTCATCTCTTACAATCTTGCATCAGCCAGCAATTATGACACAAACCATAGTTGACCCTATTACATTTTAAGATGAATTAATAGTACACTGGCTCGGTTGTCTGACAGAAATGGATTATTTTCTTTCTAGTGCACCTGGTAGGAAGAGATAGCTAGAGATAATGCCTTATGACTGGATATATTAACAAGTAATATCCCTAAAGAGGATTAAGGGATGAGGTAAAGGAAGGGTGGGCAGTGAATGAATGGGATGGAAAGAATCTGACAGCTAATCTGGCCTTTAGCCCCTCTTTCTCCATTACAGTGGTCCCAACAATAAAGAGCAAGCAGACAGGTAAGAGCACCAAGGAGCCATCGCTTCATCTGCCTCCGGCAGTAGAGGAGAACTGGCCTTTTATGGGGCCACTGTTACTCATGCCGGCTGCCCATTTTATTATGCCATTGCGTGTCTGTTCGGTTTTTGACCCCTTTATTCAAATGATTCCAAATGCCGCCCTTATTTTCAGATTATGTGCCCTACAGATTCCCCTTCCTGGAACTTCACCTTAACTACCACACTTTTTGGTGGATCTTTAAGAAAGTTTGCGTGCATGCTTTGCCTTTCCTTGTTTAAAAAGGAGTCTTCACATAGGTCAGGATTTGACACTTTATATAGCCTGATATTTTGCATCCTATATGTGCTGATATGTGCTGGCTTTTGCATATGCCAGTCAAAGTCAGTCTAGTTTTGTTATTTGTTTTGTCAGAGAAACTTTGGTTTGCTGCATATTATATGTCAAGTGCATGCAGAGAATAAATCCTGAATGGTTAGAAAATCATCAGTCCTTTGGCTATCAACGCATCTGAACACAAGAAATCATGTTCAAGCTTCAGGTTTTACGTATCACATACACAAACATACACTGTACATGTGTGTAATGAAATGCTTTTCTCACCTACTGAATTGTGTTCAGAAGTCATGTTTTTTATCACTTGTAGGTAATATCAAGCTTTCCTATACCTGGGTATTAGGGATGTGCATCTCCATCGCTGAGGCGATGTGACACACATCTCAATGCATTGCCAACGATCCAATACATTAAAGATACATATGAAACAACTATGATATGATTCACCCCATTGTGTAGCAGTGCAATTCAATACAATGCGATTCAATGTGATACAATGCAATACAAAAGAAAATTATGCTTTGCAATTCGATATGGTACAGATACAGAAACAGTTCAGAGAAGGGGAATCAATATAAATATAAAATTATTAGTGAAACATTTTTGGTAATAAGGTAATGAAGGCATAGAGCCTGTACTAATAATTCTATATGAATAAACTGGATTTTTCCGGTGCAAACAAACGATGTGTCACGTCCAGCTACGAAGTCGTGATAGAATGACCCGACCTCGTCCACAACCAATATTTGGTCTCCCTGCCACCTTTGTTGCTGGGAGTCCTCTCCCTCAGGAAGGTGCACCCAGAATGTGCGCCTTTGGGGGGGGGGGGTCCTGTCACGTCCAGCCCTGCCCTCCTAGTTTGCTCCCAATTAGCTGTAGCTCATCGTCGTTCCCTTGTGTTCCTGCCCTCTTGTTAATCAGTCACAGGTGCCCCTCATTCATTCCTATGTGTTCCCGTGTATAAGAGTTCCTCAGTCCTGTGCTCCCTTGTCGGGTCATTGATGTTGACGTTTGTTGCTGTTGCCTGTCTGCTTCCGTGTTGGCACCCTAGTTAATAAAGTCCCCGCATGGGATGATTTCTAGAGTTGCTCTCCTGTGTCCTGGATGGTTTCCTTTCTGCCTGCGTCATGCCTCGCCGTCAGCCCCAAAGTCGTGACACGATGCATCTTCAGTTAATTCCAAATTGTATCTGGAGCAATTGCATCATAAACTTACATGCCGGTGCACCGATGCTAATTAGTGAATCTTACCATCCCTATTGGATATGAATGTGGTAGGTTTAGCTTTCCTGTCGTAGTTTGAGTTTTACAAGAATTAACAGAGGAATTGCTGGCACTTTATACAGTGAAGAGAGGCCTCATGCCACAGAATTAGACCAGTGACATGTGCTTTCACCCACCTATATATGATATTAGTAGTATAACTTTGATTGATCCACTCTATTCATCACCCAATGGACCAAAGACAGCAGCATGCCACCACCGTATGTTCAGGGTCCACCGAAGAGCTCTCCCTAGTATGATTAAAACCTGAAGGAAACCATGATTCCTAGCCAAGGGGCGAGACATGATCCCATAAGGCTTCCTGCAGTGCTTTCACCTCACACAGCTGGAGTCTGGGCCAGATTATCTGTTTTAAGGGATATCATCTCAGCTGCTAGATGACACAGTTTGAATGGGTCAGTGAGGAGCCAACCGAGCTGCAGTGTGGCTGGCAGGGGTCAACTGAGGGGGCATGCATGGGGCTACCCACTCTACAGATACAACAAGGGCATCACTGTGGCAGGAATTACAGGCAGGGCTCAGCGGAGCAGCAGGTGCTATAGTGGTGAGGGCCTGGGATGTAACATTACGTGGACTGGCTGCTATACATCCTTTTGGCATAATGGTGGCTCTAGTATAGTTAAAGCTAGAGGCTGAGCTAGAAATTCTGGGCCCTCTCACAAAATTTAAGTCCCAACGCTTATATTATTTAATTGTCTTCATATATTTTCAAGCCCCCCCTATAAAGTTCCAGGTCCCCTGAATCTTCCAGGGTATCCATGCCCAGGTTATATGTATATAGTCATGTATAACTTTGAAAAAATGGATGATACAATTCCCTTTTGTTTTGTACGGGGCTTTGATTTTATGCTGATTCAAGACTTTTTTTGGTCACGGGTAGGTTTACAGTTATAATTAAAATGACTCACCACAGGAAATGGATATGCCTTAAAATTAATCAGATTTTTATTTTTTTTTTATCTTTCATACACTGTGACCTGGGTGCACTACGACAATCTACATTCTGAATTTCTTATAAAGATGTCAAAATATAGTACTGCCGTATATTACTCTGGGTGCCTCATTATTATTGAAGATATTAAAAAGTTGCTTAAAGCTTATTAGAATTACACAAGAATGCAAGGCCTTTACAATTAAACTGAAGTGAGATATGAAGATGGCGATAGGCTTTAATAGCTCCCATCACACGGAACAATGTGGGTTTTGACTCTTATTACAATACCACTGGAAATGAATGCTTTATGTTTATTTTACCGTTTCTTCTCTCAGAATAAAGTAAATAACAAATACTCTCATATTATTTTATAGCGGTAAAAACATAGCAGTAAAAATGCTATTTTAATATTGATTTTGTCCTTGTTTCAAATGCCAATGTCATGCATAATTCTGATTTCAATTTGCAGATCAGAAATGTGCTTTAAGTAAGATGTCTCCTTTTCTGGATACCTGCAGAGGATAATATGGGCAGGAAAGGTGTTTGGGAATTTGGAAATTGCTTTATGGCCATTTGACTTCTTTTCCCATTAATCAAGCAGTGTTTATCTAATTTTTCATACCATTTCAAAACCATTAAAAGTAAGGAGCTTAGCATTGCATTCCCTACACAGGCTACTTTTTCACCCTGTCAAGGGATTAGCCTAAAAAAAGCATTCTGCAAAGCCCTACCATGTCTCACTGAAGAACAATTTTACCTTCCTTCCAAATAAATAAAGTATTATTGTCCGGTTAAGGAGGATTAAGGTGGGGGAAAGGGGGTGGGGTAGGGAGTTGAGTTTAATGCTATGCTTATCTGAATTCTTGACTGTTTAATAGTGTACACTTTTGTATCATTAAGCAGGAAACAGGTGGGGTTTGCTTCATAGAAGTTAGAGGATATCTTACTGTAGGGCTAAAAGAGGAAATTGTGTGTTGAATTGCACTTAAAGCCTCTCTTTGTAAAACAAGATAGATTGCAAAGTGTACTCGCATGCCAGACCAGTCAGAATGGATTTGCTGCTGGGTATCAGTTTCAGCTTCTACTGTAACTTACTGGGTCCTGATTTTAAGAATGATATAAAACCAGGCTGATGCTGGTCTGTATAGCAATAGCTACGTATTCGATTTATACTGTATCATGACATCGGAAAGCTCTGAGTTCACCTGCAATGTAGGTAAGTTTTTAAAGTGAACTAATCTTGAAGCATCTGGCAGACTTGATAAGAAATGGATTGCTTTGCAAGGTTTCAGCAGTTGCACAAAGCACCTCAGAGGGGGAAAGAATATTCAGCTGAAACTATAAAACAATCCTTTCAGTGTATGATTGACTGACTGAGGCTTACAATAAATTGCGGTTCCTTATTTTTTTATTTTAATGTGGTTATAAAGCATTACATATTAATCATTTTTTAAAAAAGTATTTTTTAAATACTTTTAGCTCTAATATTTAATAAATAATGATAGAAAGCATACTTTAACAATCTTTCAAATTTCTGTGTAGTTTCGATTTTTTTTTTTAATTCCAATTTCTTTTGTTCCCACAACACGGAACCCTCTAACATTTGGTAATGCTTTACATTAACTGCACCTTAATAATGCATTCACTATGCAATCATAGAATATTCAATGTACCTTCATAATGCATTTGTAATACATTCATAGAACATTCATAAGCAGCATTCAGTGTTTAATTCTGAGATATCATTGACATTTTTTTTTATTTCTTTCACTTACTTTGTCCAGGGAACTGCAAATCAGTAAATCATATTTTAAGATATCTTTTCAATAATCATTTTCTGACAAACCTCATTAATGTGGAACTCAAATAAATTATATCTCAGGTTAACTAGTACTCAGGAGCCGAATAGCCATGGCTAGGGTTTTTTATTGAGTTTCATAAACTTAAATAAGCCTGTATTTTTGCCTGCTCTACTTTCATAAACAGAGATTCTAAAAATCTTTTCTTTTTGTTTTCGTTCTTCTCTGTTATTTGAGATAATAGCTAACTGACTCGGCAGAGTAGAGCAGACTGTACATTTACATGAAAGGCTCTTGATTTAATTGGAAATGATAACCTGCTGATAGAACCGATCCATCGCTTAACGCACCCTGGCTGTCTGTCTGCCAGCTCTGCAACAATATCCAGGGGGAGATTGACAGATATAAATTGCTGTCATCGCTGGCCGGCCTTGTCGGTCGCCCGCAGACCCCGGCTCTTTTATTTGCGCAGGTTACAGGTGGCAACAGAGAAAATGAAACTCAGCAGGTCTTGGCCAGCGGTAAACTTGTCTGGGCATTGTACCTGGTAAAAGGTTACACTCACCGGACAAGCTTGGGGAGACCAGGGTCAGACTGCATTAACATACCACACAGGTCCTCTTGAGGGATGCTAAGATGCTCGTGTACCGACAGGAACATAATCCAGAATCCTTAAGATGATGGAGCAGAGGATTCTGGGTAGGTTCGTTTGGTGGAAAGCTAAATGAGACTTTGACATTAAAAGAATTTCTTGTGACTTAAGAATTGTTAGGTTGTAATTTGAAAACACATATGTATTCCTGTCTGGTGAATATTTACGCATTCAGTTCATGAGGGAAATTCAAAATGACAAGCAAAAATAGTGGGATGTTAATTTTGACGATTGTTAGGTTGACTCAACCTGTAGAAAAATGCCTTTAAGCAAAGTATATGTGCGTGATGAATTCTCATTTAGAATTTCACGTTCTCTCATAGATGATACTTCTTTAATATTATTAGCATTTTATGAGTTATATGTTTACAAATGTGGATAAAATATGTCTGTAATATGGTGGTTATTTAAGTTTGTTTTATTTGTTCTGTTTTAAATTTAATTTGTTAAAATCGGATTTATGAAATGCAACGAAATAGGTTTTCTGTTCAGTATATGTACCTGGGCCATCAAAACAGTTCAATTTGATACAGACATCAAAGGAACTTAAATACTTTCCATTCCTGCCGTTGTAATAAGGTGGACGATATGACAGGCACACAAAAGCCCTACAGTTTCCTCTTGGATCCCACTGGGGTGTTGACAAGAGTAGAGATGAAGTGCACTGTCCTTTCATGGACTGGACTTCTGTCAGACAAGGCCCAGCGACGCGCCGCCCAGGTCTGTGCAGAGGAGCGTGACTTTCTCTGAAATCACCCCCTCCCCCCACCCAAAGCCATCTTAAGTTAAACCCATCAAAGGTTAGAGGAAGAAATATGGAAAGTGAGTGATTTTTAAGGTCAACCTTTTAATCTCACAGTGTTAATTATACTGGGTAGATCATACATCCTATGACACTTGAAGCATAATTTTCTCAGGAAAAAAAGGCCGATTTTAGGAAGTTTAGGATTCTGTAATGTACATAGGTTAACACTGTTTATAATAAGAGAGGAAAAATGGTTCATATATCTACTGAAGGTAATCATCAGATATCATATAGTTTGTAGGATTACACTAAATATGTATTTGGCATTCTGATATGCCACGCTATTTAGAAAATACTTTACGTCACTCATCGTATTATATATTTGCAAAGAAATGACCGTCATTTCCTTTTGCTTCCTGTAGGGGCCAGGAGTGCATTAGTTTGCCCTACTGTCCGCGGCTTGAAACCCAAGAGGGGCCTGTCGGAGGGAGTAACGTACAATCAGAAAGCCACCATTTAATTACAACACACAGGAAATTACCCGGTGAATAGGCGAGGCGGTGATAAGGGACTGAGCTCTGGGGATGACAGCTCCCGAAATCAGAGAACCTCATCACAAAGCGACTTATCACAAAAGGCTGTCTGGAAGGCTGACAATCTGATTGTACTGTCAACCCAATTCATAATTAATATATTTATCAAATTAATTACTGAAAAAAAAGCCTTAGCCGCGGCCGTTCGGCTCCTGAACAGTAGTTAAATTCATTGGTCGCTGGCTCCGCTTTCTGTTAATAAGAGTGCTGTCAGTTTAATGGGGCCCGAGTGGGCTAGCTGCTTCAGGCCCATGACAGACAAATTGCTCGCCTATGCAGAATGATACAGAGAATTTAAGGGAAGAAAAGAAATATGTCATTGTTTGGTGACAACCACAATCGCAGCCTTGTCTGGAAAAAAGTTAGCATTGAGTCAGATGCACATGAAAGGGCTTTTGGGTATTTTCTGAACATGGTGCTTATTTGAAATACTTAATGGATTTTGGTATTAAGTCCTTTATTGGAGTATTCCTTGGGGGATATTCCTTTTTGGTATTCTATGTGTTTCTTTGATGATTAAGCTGCACGTTTTATTACAATGTAAAAGTGAACGTTGTTAAGGAGACTGTTATTTTTTAATTGTGATTGGCATATTACAAATGATATAATAATCATATATAACAATATTACAAATTTAATAAGAACACCCAGAAACAACTACGTAATACTTGCAATTACATATAAGATCCATGAATTCTTGACAAGGAAATGTTAGAACTCTTCATTTGTGCCGACTCCTTTTACTTCAAAGCATGGCAATTAAATGATTTAAAAATTTATGTTTTTTTATATACTTGTATTTTTTAAGCTTAAACTGTTCTGCAAAAAAGTGCTGTTGATGTTCTATTATACTCTACAGATACTGTTCAGTAATACACTTTGCTAGATAAAGCAGTAATATTGTCTATGACAATGCAAGTTCCATTTTCATGCAAAGTATATGTAGATGTAACTTAACATGAACAAATGCAATTTGTCTTTTACACATAAAAAGGCATTGTTAAGTTTATTTAATCTCTGTTTATTCATAGATGTGGAAGTTAAACGTTGTTTTGTGCAGTATGCTATGCAGATTAGATGGGCTCATTTGAATATGTGTTGTCACATTATACAGATGAATTTCTTTTGATTGTAACTTGGGGGGGGGGGGGGGCAGCTGGAGCCAAACTGATGCAATTGAGAAAGCCTTTTATAATGAAGGCGAACATATTTGTACAATTAAAATTATTGCACAGTTAATGATACTTTCTTATATGTTTTTTCATATTGGTTTTATCTCTTTTTTGTAACTTTGAATCTCTTATTATAATAGGTCCATTTTCACAAATATTATCACTGATGGTTTAGTGTGAAAAATGGGATCGATCATTTCCACATAATCGTAACAGAGTATCTCTTTTAAGCATCTGTTTTGCACAAAAACTCTGTCTGCTTATACAGGTATGATGAGCGACGCGGCTGCTGTACTGTGACCTGTAGGTGGCAGTGTTCTGCAATACTTTACCTGTCACCATCACTGAAGTCATGAAGAGAGCAAATGCCCCTGTAGAATCTCCAACCATCTAGATTGTATCTATGTCAAGTTCTAGTAACTGTTTTACATGATACATGGTTATTTGGTTTTTTAGTTGACTGTTTATTTAGGAATACAGTTGCTTGGAGCCAGTCTGAATAGATCAGTACAGGGTGGGATGTCAGGTCATAGTAGGGCACAAATATGTACCCTCATACTACAGGTGATTTAGAAACACCAACTAGCCTAGCTGCATGTCATTGGGCTGCAGGAGGAAACCTGCAGGATATGACACAGGATTTGAACCCCCAACCCAGTAGCTGTGAGGCAACCGTAAATGTCAATAAAAAACAAACAAGCAATGTCAAGATATCATCCATAGCTTCCACAGACTAAGTGATAGCAGTTTTAGTTGGTCAAAATGAATCTTGTGTCGTTTATGTATACTGCATTCTTCTAATAGGCATAAAGATTAAATTTAAATGATTTATCATTCTGTTTAAAGGGCATTTATTCCGGCGGTCTTTGAGGGACTCAGTAGTTCCCAGTGTAGTGTATGCAGTGTTTACAGCCACTAAACGTGCATATTAAGAAGTCCTCAGAGGCTTCGTACGTCCTTTAAAAAAAGAAGCACCCACGCATCTGAGTGTGGAAGATTGCTCTTGAAATTCTGAAGCTTCTTTTACACTCCATTAAAGCAGGCTAATTAATTAACTGCTGGATGGTGATTATGTAGATTACGACTATACTTTTGGCTATTGACTGTCATCAAGAACCTTACATATTGTTGATGTGTTTTTGCAAAAGGTGTTCAGACCAGATTAATCGGCAGCACAGTAGCGTTGTTCTAGACTTTTAGGATAATGAACAGCATCTAGTGTCCTTGCCAAAGCCGTTTAATTTTTTCACATTAAACCCAGGCTATTATGTCAATCTTTTCCGAAAACACTAAACATTATTGACTCAAAACTTTCTCTGAAGTGTTGCGATGCCATGGTATAACTTGTCTATTGTATTTAATTTAACAAGCTTGATGGTAATTTGACACTAACAAAGTGATTACATTATGTATTATTAAGTATTGAAGCATCAAATTAAATGAAGGCTGTTTTTGTTTCATAATAGCCGGTCTAGTCTTCACTTGGCAATACTGATGCTACAGCCCAACTCTCTAAACATTATTTCCAAAAAAAAAATTCTTTAAGTTCTATTAATTAAAAATTTAAATTATAAAAGTTAGAAAAATGAAAATTAGGTGTGTGTTTATTTACGTCTCCATGTTGTGTTTTGATTGCCAGTAAAACCACTTTTGGGGAAAAGGGCTGGGATGCAGTAGGCAAACTTTTCTTCCAGAGAAACTATGCTCCTCTCTAGCTTGGATAGCCTTTATCTGACATTCCAATGGAATATCAGAAACGGAGGGGGGGGGGGCAGATTGTAAAGGAAACGCAATAGGTCACCAGGGCACTCGCAGGAGTATCAGTTTCTCTAAGCTAAGCGGCGCAGGTGGAAGATTAGGACGTGGATTAGTGGACATTTACCTACATGTCATACAGAGCATGCAGAATGGCCCTCGCCCAAAGGCACTTATCATATTGGACAAATAGACTTTTCTTTAGGCATTCTCAATTTTTTTTTAAGAAGAGTTGTCACAATAACCATTTGTGAATATTTAAATAACGCCGGGATTTATTTATTGGCCGTGGTAATTTTAGCTACTCTTTGTAATCGGTATCACTTTTATTGAAGCGTAGAGTTGCAGCACATTATTTTCAGCTGGTGGAGATAACAGAGAGCCAATTCTGACACAGCCCTCGGAAACGTAAATGAACACAACAGAACACTAATCCCATATTCTTCTCTGTTTCTTTCCTTCTTTCCTCTCAGGTCTGAGAGGATTTCACTGATCTTGGATTCTACCCCCTCCAACCTTTTCCCATCTTCACCGCGGGACGGTAAAGTGATATCGAAGTTTCACAGCTGACCTTTGACACTTACACTTGACCTCTCACCCTGTGAATAAACCGGCAGTAGCAGAGCTTGCTCAGGCTCTGACCCACATTTCTGCTTGACCAGCCTCAGGTTCAGTAGAAGGACAAGGCAGGTAGAGGGCAGATTGTACTTCTGGCACCATCCAACTTGCAGCTCAGCTGTGAACTGCTTCAGGAATGAGACTCCGATAATAATGATATATCAGAGGCGATAACTGGCTGACCTACTCGGATACACACATCCATGCAAGTAAGCAGAGACAATGCGTGAATCACTGTTTCAGCAGTATGCTCTATTGAGAATCTCAGCTGCAATTGAATTTCAGATTTTCGTGATGGCAATCTGCAGCGAGAGTAGAATAAAATTCTGTTAAAGGAGTTTTAGATTTTCTTTCAAAGTACAAAATAAAATAGAGCAGATAGAAGACTTAATTAGATAGAGGCAAAGCTAAAAAAAAAAAGTTCGTTTTCAGTTAATTAAAAATGAGGACAAAAACTGAGCTGGATGTCAATGTCCCTCAGTGCGTGACCTTGCCTATGGGAAGATAAAAGGTGTCCATTTAGAAGAAATGCAGATACCTTCCACCACTCTATATAGAGTGTCCAACTGGATGTATGTTCCAGAGGAGCCGAGTTTCCTCTCTTCAAAATGCCTTTGAGAGGGACCTCCTGAAATGTGGCCCCTGCCAGATTGGACTGGCTCTTGTCCTTCCTCAACAGAAGGGGATCTAAGCCCCAACAGGGTTCCTTTCAGGCCTGCCGAAGATAGGCGGGCCCAAACTGCGTCTCGCTTGCTGAGTTCCAACAAGACTCCCATTCATAGGGCCTTTGCCCACAGCTGAGCTGCTCCTACCTGGGCCAGAATTACAGACCTTTAATCTCACAGAATGTACCAGGCACCTGAACTACTTAACCGCTGTGCTTGTTCGGGAGGCTAAGATAACCAAGTGTAACAAAAAGCCTGAACTTTATCCTTCCCAGGATGCGTACATTTCCTTTCTGTTGTTCCCAACAAAGGGCAGCAGGCAGAAATGGGCCGCTATCTGTGTCACCGGGAAGTGGAGAGCAATTTGTTT
Organism: Mormyrus iriodes; assembly: GCA_011763525.2. Lineage (NCBI taxonomy): Eukaryota > Metazoa > Chordata > Actinopteri > Osteoglossiformes > Mormyridae > Mormyrus > Mormyrus iriodes. The sequence goes on from JAAGVU020000061.1 coordinate 9,141,780, forward strand.
CTATTAAACAGGACGGTTCCATTTTTTTTATTTTGTTGGCTTTTGTCCTGCAGTAACCTGTGTCAGTCAGAGCCTTTAATGTGAACTACCCTTGACCGGGTTGGGAGAGCAGGAGGCTTGCAAGCCCCAGAGAAGAATTCCCTGTTTCTTGTTCAGGTAATTGTGAGAATGTGGAGAGAGAGAGAGAGAGATCCCCGGGGGGATTGGATTAAAACACAACACCACGTCGTTCTCAGAATTGTAAAAAGAGTAAACTTGAATGCAACATTGAGTTCTATCGGGCTGCACCTGCTGGCGATTCGTCCCCCCCTCCAGTTCATAGCAGGGTCACAGCGGCTCATTGTGACCTGCCGGCTGCACCCCCCACCCCCCCCCCCCCCCCCCCCCCCCCCCCCCCTTTGGGGGGACCCCCCCCCCGCCGCCTGTCCCCCCTCTTTTTAAATTGCACCCCCC
>JAAGVU020000061.1:9142332-9173737 GCA_011763525.2 Mormyrus iriodes
CCCGGTTTGGCGAGATCCCATCTGCGGCTGCTTGACCTCTCTGATTTATACTGGACCCTGCCCAGTGGAAATACAATGCCACCCCACTATATTTCACACTGGCCGAGCCCAAAGCACAGGCACACTCATACACCCTGACAGAAACAAGAGCTTTGTTTTCACAAGGGGATATTTTCTGCTCATTTTTATTCATCTATTCTTCTTGGTATTTCCACTTGCTCATCATTTTTATGATACATCTGTATGATATTGTCCAGAATTAATTCAGAACAGCATATACAATTTTAGAAGCTTGTTCGGGGTGGTATATTTTAAGAATTTAAGCATCTATTGCAGGACATGTTTTGTTGTGATATTCATTAAAACCTACATGGCCTTTACCTCACCTTTTGCAAATATCAGTGAAACAGCTACTTAGAAGGGACATCTGAGGGTAAGCCCCTTTACAGTAGCACAGGGAAGAATCACAGATATGACTCAATTACATAACTAGCAGACAACTGACCTAGTAATATTTTAGCTTCTCCTGTGTATGTTTGTTCAGTGCTTCCTTTATGCTTTGACTGACAGACTATCCCCTTATTGAATATACATGTCAATAACTAAATAGTCTATGTAACTAGATTCAAAGAAATAGGTAGACTTTAATAGACACAAGGTTTATAACGATTGCTGACTTGTGACTGTACCGGGAACATAGTATTAGATGACAACAGCAGACTGTATTTGCTCTCCAGGATCAAATGTCAGGTTTATCAAGCTGGAAGTTTCAAGAACAAGGAGATATCAGTCACTACATTTGCATACATTTGAAAATGTAAGAGATTAAGAATTAATCTTAATCCGATCAAAAAAGAAAGTCATTGTTTCATTTGTTTAGAAATTTAATCTAATACAACTACTTGTATATTGACTATCAATGAATTCATAGTAAATGTTACAGTGATCATCAGAAGAGGATTCTAATCTATGGCATCCTAGGTTTACCAAAACATTTTTAAGATTATATGCCTCTGTGTTCTTTAATTTAGCAAATGCTTTTGTCCAAAGTGATGTACTGTACAAATGTAAATTGTCACAAAATATTGCTTGCTAACTTCCATAATAGATCTAAATACAATTTGATAAACTATCTACACATATTATAAGAATTTACATCACCACCTGCTGATGACCATCACATCCAATTGCAACAATTCCCTATATATAAATGCGTACCCATCACGCACAAACAGCCACACGCATGCAAATGATTATACTGAAATAATTAAGCATTTTCCGGATTTGCTTGGTTTTATAGCTAAGAAATTGTACTCTCACTGTGTTATAGTCATAGTTGTTAACCTCCCAGCGCTTAGTCACAACCGTGCCTGAAACGTCACCCCCTCATCCCTCCCCAGTGTTGATAATTAGGTGCTGGACACATATGGTTCAATTCATTTAGCTAATGAGCACCCCTAAAGGTTGAGGTGCAAAAAAAAATCTCCTTTTGTACCTATGCCCTGGAACCCCATCTGGGCCTTTTAGAGGCGTGAAATGCACAGTAATTATTAGTAATCATCACAGACCATCAGAAACTGATCCTAAAGCTGTAATTACATGATAAATGTCTATATAACACATGCCCCCTATTTAGTAGCACCCAGGAGACTGAGGATAATAGACAACTAACAGGGATATGGCAGAGGTCTTTTCATCTACCACAGTCTATTATTTATTCATCAATACATTCTTCTGCCATTTAGCAACATGCAGACCACAATCAAAGCCTTACTTCCCTTGCTGAGTGTGATGCTTATCAGCAGTTTACAATGCGGAAACCACTGAACTTTAGCATGAAAGAAAGCATAGTAAAGTCCATCTAAAGCCTCTTTTTTTTGTAACCGTGCACTGCCATCAGGTCATAGAGGCTGTCTGACCAAGCTAAGACTCGCCATAAAAGATGCATCATTCATCATTGGCATGACTACTTCCGAGTGTTGAGCACAACATTTGCCTCTTATCAATTTTGTGCCAATGTGACTGCAAGGGTCACGAATCTCTGACTTAAATTTCAGTTCGACCTCGATTCTCAGATGCGGAATTATTTAAGGATTCCTTAGAAATTTGCCTTACTTTAAAATAAGTGCATATTCTTCAAAAGAGTGACTTACGTATTGTAAACCCAATGTAAATATATATGAGTAGTAAGTCTAATTTTAAATTAGTAGCTATATGATGTTGTTAGCATTCAAAAACTATGGAAAACCGCTTGGCTTTTTAATACTGTGAGCTTACATACACTTCAACTGCAAATAAACAAATAGTAATAAAGCTTGAAAAGAAACAGAAGGGACTAGGAGGGGGATGAGGAAAGCTGATAGCTGATTAGGAATTGGGCTGCAGTTTTAATGCAAATTAGAGCCAGAAGCCCAGCAGCATAAACACTGAACAAAACGTATTTGTACTGATATATGCATAAATATATTTACTCTTTCCAATAAAATATTTGTATTAATGAGCAATGGTCATATATATGATTAAACTTAGATGCTTTTATGATGAAAGGTCTGGATGCACAGAGTTGTTCTGTCTTGATGTTGATATTGAAAGGTAAAATGGTGTATTACTTGAAAAGAGATGATTTGCCTGAGATTTGCCTACCCCCTTTTCACAAAAAGCATGTTGTTGGGGATGTAGTATACACCACCCGTTACGCAAATTAAATATCAACGCACTCATTTGTTTGTAGCATCTTCACAATAGTGTTCGTATTGTGTCTAATTTTAACTGTTCATTTATAAACCTCTCATTTAAAATAATAATTTACTAGAAGCAACATTTCTGTGGAACTGTTTATTTGGATAGCACCTGTCTCATTTCCATTTGAAATGGAAATCACACATATCCAGTACAGGGTCATTCTGTGACATGGAATTTTTAAGAATATTACTGAAATTATGATCATTATTTCAAAGATTGAAAATAAGACCATCAATTATTTATACGATGTTTGCAGACAGCACCTCCTGTGTCTTTTCAAGCTACTGAACTGTCAAATAATATATTTATCATTACTTCAGTTTTATAAAGAGGCAGTCTTCTACATTTCTGCAATGAAATCAGTCTAAGGCCCTTTCCCTACAACATGTTGGAGTGACAAGCAACTGGCATTAATTTTTATTCGTTTGTTAACTTATTCGTAACCAGTTTATGGAGGAAATTACACAAAAATATCTTGTCAACAATGTGACTCACTACTATACCAACTGAGAATTGAGAATTGGCAGTCATTTTCACAATGTTGAAGAAATCAGGGGACCAAAGACATTGAAAGGCTTGCCGACGTGGAAGAACTCACTCACTCACAGTCAATAATCTAAATTTATTATAAAAGTTTAATGAGAGGATCAAAAATGAAAGTAAAATGCTAAGAAAAGCAGAAAAGAATAACATCAGGCAACTCAAGTGTCTTACCAAACACACCAGAATGCCCTATGTCTATATACTTATGGTGTCTATATACACTCAACCAATTACATTAATACTACCCTGCTATAACCAGGCTGAGTGATCACCAGGTGTCTTCTGCATGTATGAGATAGATGTTTACAGATTCAAATGATCTTGTTAACTAGTGAAATATGGAATGGCACAAAAGGGGTTCTAGGAACTTTCTCTCAGACTTAGAGATGTCATTTGGTCCATATCTCAACCAGACTCAAGGTTGAGGAACCACACACAAAGATAGTTTGTTTATAGAAGATTGCGGTATCCATTCACATAGACATTTCAAACATATACCTGGAATCCAGGCCCAGGAAACATTCTCAAACCAATGTATATATAGCATACAGCATAATTACAATGAATAGCAAAATTTGCAACAAAATAAATTCTTGTTTAGTGGATACCAACAGCCTGAGGAAAATTTTAAAAGCTCAGCAAATCTGACACAATATCAGTAATACAATATATTAGAAATTTAAAATATTTCAGAAAAGACGTTACAGATTCACTAATAAATGGGCCTCCCACTGGCTAAGCACGTCCTGTGAACTTTTCATTTTTTCAATTATTTTTTTGTTACAGAGCAGCCTGGCTGCAGTCAATTTCAGGAAGGTGAATGCCAGTGTATTGTTACTTTTTACAAAGAAGGAAATGTTAAATTCACTGTGATTCTCTGAGGAAAGCTTGTGGAATTTGCAAAGACAAATTCCTTTCTCAGTATTTAAGAAAGTGAGTCCCTGGAACTGGGTTAATTAAAAAAAGAGCACAATGTTTTCAGCTAAGACCTGGATACTGACATTCCAGGTGTCCACCAGAGCAACCTGCTGTGCAAAATGTAAATAGTTTTTCCTATAGGCACAGGAAATGCAGGTTTAAGTGTATCGTTGCGATAGCTATGCATGCAAGGACATAATGCAATATTATTAACGGAATATAATTAAATGTGTCCTGCCCATTTCCCTTTATAGAGGATACACAAAGAAACAAAAACTGAGAGATTCACCACCCCTTTGCCATTTTGGTAATGTATTTATTTACATTTTTATGAAATAAAAATTTCTCTATTATTTTTCACTCAAGGCCATTACAGAACACGAGCAAATTAGTCATACTAACGGAGCCTGCATTCAGGCTACCTCCACAATTACGGTATCGATTTTTGATCCCATTTTATTGAATGTATTATATGTGTTTTAAGGAGTAGGATAGTGGTGCATTGGTTAGCACTGTTGCCTCACACCCTTAGGAACATGGTTTGAGTCTCCACCGTGGCATGTGTATAGAGTTTGCATGTTCTCCCCATGTCATTGTGGGGTTCCCCCCACAGTCCAAAACATGCTGGGGTTAATTGGAGCTACCCCATTCAGGGTTGTTCCTTGCCTTGTGTGCCCATAGGCTCCTGTGACCCTTAACAAGACAAGTGGTTTCAGAGGATGGATGGATGTGCATTTTAAGTGATATAATGCACTGCACTCCTTTTTTCTCTTTCAGGTCACAGTGCATGAAATATTTCCATTGGAAGATACATGCCGTTTCCTCTTCCGGGTGGCTCAGGAGAAGATGTATGTAGTATGTCGGGTTTTTTTTCCTTGATAAATGCCAGCCAGTCAAGCTCTCGGTGGCTAAAATGACCTATAATTTCCGACTAACAGCTGCTTCAGGCTGGGTAATAAAAACCTTTCATTATGCCAGGCGGCACCAAAAACAACTTAGCGAAAGAGTCCTTTTTATAATTGCTTACTATTACAAATAACATGTGGGGGGGGGGGGCAGTTATGCCCCCTCACAAACCTAATAGTAATTTAACAATTAAACTTTAGCTGCATAATTACCACTTCAGCACTACTAACTGTATGACAAATCACAGGGAATCTCAGTGTTCATGAATACTAACTCTTTACTGTTAGCAATGGTGCAGGAGAGATTTTGATATTGGAGTTGACATATCTTTATAGGCAACAAACAAACAAACAAACAAATAAATGAACAGACAAACAAACAAACAAACGAATAACTAAACAGACTAATGGCAAAGGTCCGTCTGAAGGTGGGATTTGTATGCGCTTTTAGCACCCCCCCCCCCCCTCCCAACATCCCCTCCCCTTTGTTTCTGGTAAACAAAAAATGTTTTCACACAGGCTAGATAGTTAATAAAATATTGTTTCCTCTAAATATAATTTGATGTGCAGCAGTTCATGCAGTTAGATTTGCTTGCGTATGAGTGCGTGTATGTATTTTCTGGCTAAAGGGTATAGACCATTAAGCATATGTGTTTCATTTTACTGTTGTTTGAACTATAGGAAAATAACCATCATTTAATTGAGTCATTTGTTCTAAACAGTATATGTTTATCATTCTCACATTAATCCTTTCACCCTCTCACATGTGAATACATTTATTGCCAAGCTTTATTTCCATGCACACAATTCTACTTTAAGTGCGAATACAGCTTTTGTAAAACTGCACGGATACATTGATGCTAATCATGCATTTGCATTTTAAGATAGGGCATAGGGTGTATAAGGAATAATTGCCTCCATCTTTTTTGGGGAGGAAATAGAAATTGAGGTGAAAGGGCTGGGGAGAAGTCCCCATCACCTGTTGGGAGATGGAACACCCAGTAATGAAATAACGTTTATAAGCACAGTCCTTTGGCTCTTACCTGATCACGGCCCTTTGTCATCTGTAAAGATGAATTTTGAGGTGATTTCAGTGCTGACCTTCTCCTTTAATTTGCAGCTCACTTCATTCACCAGCTTAAAAATAGCAAGGTGACAGTACTTGAGTTGCAATTTATATATCAAAGCAGCAGGTGTGTTTTACTGTTATTCCCCATGAGGAACCCTACAGTGCTTTTCTGAAGGGGCTTAACCCAAAATAAAAGAAAATAATAGGGCAATCCGAAGACAGTTTTCCTTTTGGAATATTTAACACATTGGAAAAAAGCCTGAAACATATGTCAGTTAGTCTACTTTGTATGATGTTGCTATGTGCAGAATAAAACTTTATATAATTTTCCCTATTGTTGATTTCACGCTTTTGTTTATTGGATCTGCATTCCCTCTAATGGCATTAGACCTGTCAATGTTCTGCATTTGTTTGGATAACAGATGAGATGTGTTAAAATGTGCTAATTCCTACAACACAACAAGGCAAGCCATGTATTCAGGAATTATTAATTAGATAATATACATCATAATTAGATTTTTTTTCACAAAAATACATTTCTGCTTCAAGGGGATAATATTTTATGTTCGAAATTGCTGCATTTTTTTATTATTATTTTTACAGCAGGGTCAAAACTGCTACTTATCTGTGGACTGCATCTTTAGTATTGGCAAATTTCAATAACATTTCCCTAACTGCATAACATCTTAGAATGAAAAAACACTTCCACTGTTGTACTTCCAGGTAAACAGTAAGCAGTTATTTAGAGAAGGAGTATAAGGTCAGATTGCTTTGCATTACTTTGGCATGTTAAACAAATATACGTTATGTATGCAAAGCTACAGATAGCTTTCACAATGGTGGCAGCTTGGTATACCAGGAAATTCATTCCCTTCCAACGTATTTAACAACATACCCAATAGCATAAACTGATGCTTGAATGGTGATTGACAGTGAACAAAATTTAACTACCTGTTCTACTTTTTTCTTCACTAACTGTGCCTGGATTGTTCCAAGCCGTTTTCACTTTCGCATGTAGCAATAAAATTAACAGGGAGCAAAGTACCTGATTTCCATGGCTTTGTTTACAAGTGGCCCTGTTACTGTGAATCTTTCTGCCAGTTTGCCTCCTTGTGCTATGTCCTGCAACCAACACAAGACAAAAACATACTCATGTGATGTCTACAAACATGAGGGGCAAAATGATTTGGATGCACTTGAGGACCATTTTATTTCTATTTAGGAGAACAGGAGAACAGATGTCAAGTGAAGTATGAAAATTTGTAGATGTTGAATTTATTTGGAAGTAATTAAATATACATTCCAATGGTTTAGAATAGAGAAACAATCACAGGGGTGTGGAATGAATATAAATGTAACATTGATTAAATTTATCATAATGACTGATGATAAGATACAAGATTTTTTTTATTGCAACTACTGACCACTAGGTGGTGCCCCACCTCCTTGTGAGGAAATACCCAGCCATATTGCAATCTCTTCAGTGTCATTAACAGGGCTTAGCATGATTCAGTGTTAATTTCTCGTTGTCATTTGTAAATAATTTTAATTGACCGTTTGAAATGAGATATCCAAATGGTTTCCTTTTAGCCAAAAAAACCACATCACTTGAAGTGCAGGCAAACACATGCAGTTGGCTAAATAAACAAAGACATATGTATACAGTTACGACTAACTGAGAGATTTTCCTGAACCCAAACAAATTCAAAGAACTTTATCAGTGTGCTAAATGACAACTTAAAATAGTTAATATGCATAATATCCAGCAAACATGTTCTTTTGTGCATCAAATGAGAGTCTGAGTACTAATTTTTGTATTACAAATGCATCGCGTCACCCTTAATTATTTTGTCATTAGATTCTTATGTCCACGCCACATATATTGCAGTAGAATTAGATAATAAGAAATTATTATCAAAAGATTTCAATATAGTTATTCAGATTTAATACAGGTATATAAACTATGTCAGTAAAATAATGAATTCTCTGTCATTTTATAACCATATTATTTTATTCCGAATTTTTAGACAAAGCGTCATTAATGTCCATTAATGGTGCTTTTGAGTATATATGACTTTCGTCTTGGAGTCATTTTTGGCTGAACAGTCTGGGTGCAGCTAAAAGTTAACAAAAACCCTTTTTTTAAATTGTAAAACTGTAAACCCTGCTTGCTAAGAATATGACTTCAAATCATAATAATGTGATCAGAGGAAAACTAATGATAGTTGATTAACGTAATTCAGGTGATGAAAGCCCACAAGCAGTAAGGGCTGCCAGCTTTTTGCTGGGCAGCAGCTGTGACCCTAATTACAAAGGCTGATTTATACATGATTAAATCCCTATATAAGTCACCTCTTTTGAAAAGAGCAGTTAAGCTACTTATACTCTTCACAAAACAGTAGCAATTTTGTTTGAAATAAATGTATAAAGCTCTTCTGGGAGCATATGGTATATTTCGCTATTATTAATAATTCAAATGAAATGAGCAAAAATTAGTTGGCTCAGTTACTGCTGCATTTGTCCTACATTAATATCTCAGACGTTTTGTAAATGGGCCCATTTCGTTAAAAACAGTGTGGAATGAACTATTGTGTTTTTCAGGGATTGTAAAGAGAATAGACTGAGTAGCTCATTCAAATCTGATTAATACCATTATATATTCAACTGTTTGCTAATATGTTATATTATTTGTATCTGTAAACTTCATATTAAACTTAAATCTTATCAGATTGCTCTCAGTACAAATAATATACCATATTCCAGTCTGCCAGATTTTCTATTTCGATTGTGTCCTTCAATATTTTTATACACAATATTGGGTCTAAAAATAAGCACAATCCAAAAACAATAATGCCTTAGTTGAAAGACCATAGGACATAGGCACAAAAACCTTCATTCTTTTTGGTTTTGACTGGATACCTAAAATAAAGAATCTGTTGCTGTTGGGCTCAAATTAGTTTTTTGCCAATAACTAGACAGATTTCTTACATAGGGGAGATGTCCAGCCACTTAAACGAGCTACTGAGCATCTCAATATGGCACATTCCCAGTGACAGTGTGCTCTCCATAGGCCCTTAGACAGTCACCTTAATCTTCTCCAGCTGTAATCCCTCTTAGTTGTCAAGCGCTGTCAGCCCAGTTGGCTTTTGTCGCATGGAATCCTGTGGTTTGGGACAGAAAACAAAAAAGGTGAGAAAATTCCTCTTTCACGCCTTTTCCTCTCAAGCACTGGGTACAACAGCAAAGTACAGAATCAAGAGCAGTGGCTTTTATGCAGGGCCATTAACTCGGACACATCATTAAGCCCTGGAGAGAGCCATGAAACCGCACAGGCACTGCACTCCTAGCGACTCGCAGGGTGTTCTTCAGAATGAGCTGTGGAGGAAATGACCTGACTGGGACAATGCTTGAATTGGATGTCATTAGACACTGCAGTGCTTGGAAAGCGAGGGCCGAGACAATCGGAGCCCCCTTTTTTCGTTTTTCGGCACAATAAAGGGACCTAATAAGTGAATGAAGGGAGCGCCTGGGTGTGGGCCCTCCTGCATTCTTAGCTTTTGACCGAACCCGAAGGTCCACAAAAAGTCCTCTAGCAGGGGCTAGAGATCTATAACTGGGAGGTGGGAAGCACATGGAAAGTCCTGGCTCAGGTCAAAATGGCAGGCAGACACATGGAGAGGCTCATAAACAAGTGTCTTGTCACCTCACTTTTCATTTGTAAAATGACAATAAAACAAGCCTGTTGCTTGCTGAAGCCTGTTACATAAACAAGCAGAGAAAACATTCAACTGCATATAATATTGCTTCGTATATTATGTGTTTGATAACACATTGCATTAAATTAAACCATCATTAGAAAGCACACGAGGTAGTTTATTAGACAGCATTAATTAAACAGCATTAATAGCCTTTTTAGTGAATACGTCATAGCCTGATTGGACAAAAACCAAAAACATCCTTTTTTTAGTGAGTTTGGATAATGGAAAGATACTATGTGAATTTCCTTCAAGCCAGCTTCATGTTCTCAAACATGAATGGATAGAATAGTTCGCTGAGGTTCTGTTTCTGAGGTGGTTTGTCATCCTAAACACAAGCAAAAAAGAATCCCCAGAAAATGATTGGCTGAGACCTTTATAAACTAAAGATTAAGTCTTTCTTGGCTCTCTGAATGTCACTCGGCAGGTGAAATTAATGTTACTTTTAACCTGGACTGCCATGTAATTACCTTGACATTTACCCTACATTAAATCAACTTCATAACAGCAAATGTATTCCGATGGCATTTGTATTGCAATGAGGCTGAAGTAATTATGTATGTGAATAAGGGCTTTATACGTTGACTGGATGCTCAGTCTGTTATCAACTCAACGCTAAATCTACAGCGTGAAGACTCATATAAAAATGTCAGGGCTATCATGAACAGTTTCATTAATTGTATACAATTGTGGGGTTTAAAAAGTCTTACTTCAGAAAAGGGGGAAATTCTATTAAATAAAGCATTATAGTCTTAACTAACAAGGGAGCTGGAAATGTGATTCATAACTCACTTGTCCATTTTGCCACTGCAGTTATTATCAGAACTGCCGGAGCACTGGTGAGATGGGGAGGTAACAATCCATCAGGGACTCGTCAATCACGACAAACAGCCACCAGAATTGAAATTAGATCTGCATTTGAATTAGCAACATTATTTGCCAATTTAGCTCAGAGTGAACATTTTTCCATTGGAGATGGAATTAAATTAGAAAATGAGTGAGTCTTTAATTTCCAGATTATAAATCACAGAATATAATTCACCTCTTCATACCTTAAGGCCAATTACATTATCCTAAGCGACATTTTATCTTCCGACTTGCAAGTGATAGCATGATGGGGAACCATCACACAAATCACATTTTCTCTGGTCACAAGAAATATATCTTTCTCCTGAATTAGACATAAAATATGAGTACCATTTCCTGCACTAAAGCTTATTTTACATGAAATTTGATAGTTCTTTTTAACTCATAAACATCTTACAGTGTGACTTTTTCAACTGAATTTGTCACCTTTCAGCAATATAAAATCCTCACTTTTCAAAGATTTTAGCTAAGATTGAGCGAGTTACTTTGTAGCTGTCTGGTAGTTTCGATAATGTCTCGGGAATACAGGGTTTGTTGTGTGATTTGTTTACAACTGCTGTGATTGGTGCAATGATTGAATGTATCAACTGATGCTAAGGTGACTCAGTAGATGCTAATGCTGTCTGTCAGGATCCCTGGTGAGAGCATGGTATCACTGCACCTTTTCAAATGGGACCAGCATCAGATTCACACTCAGGGGCCGTTTTATTAGGTACACCTGCTTGTTATTGCACACAGCCTGCTCCTCCAAACAGCCAATAATGTGGCTGCAACTCAATATGTGCAGCATGCAGACAGGGTCAAGAGATTCAGTTACTGTTTGACTAACCATCAGAATGACTAAGACGCATGACCTAAGCAGTTTTGAATGTGGTGTGATCGGTGGTGCTAGATGTGGCGGTTCCAGCATCTCAGAAGCAGCCGTCCTTCTGGGATTCTCAGGCACTGCATGGTCTAGATTTTTCAGGATAGCATCCAGTCAATGGCAAGTTTAATCAAGTAATATCTGGGTACTATACATCCTATTTATCTGTTTAGTCGTACATATTTTGTATCAATATTTAAAACTCTCTTATGGGCATACCTTAATAAACTTGCTCGCTATTCCACATTCATCCCCAGATCCTTGTACTATGTACTTAACCCTTGTGTATTTTACTTCTTCCGTTCTAAATTCTAGAATCTATAGAATTTAACCTCATTTTGAAAATTTACTGGGGTAACTTCGACCCCAAAAATAACACAGGGGGTTAATATGTACTGTGTAGTTAGATCATTTTAAAGTGTACACAAGCCATTGTAAGTGGATTTCCTTGCAATATTGTTTCTTTTGATCTATTTACCTTTCTATATTGTTGCAGTGTTACTGAGTTGGTACACTTTTATCCAAAAATCTACTCTATAAATAACGGTCAGGTAAGAGGTGATTATAGGTAAGGACACTAAGGAGAACTAATCTTCAGCATTTATTTCATTCCAGGCTGTGACATCACTAATGATTTTGATTAGTGTTTCAAAATGTAACATGGATCTCTATTACCATTTTATTCCTAATATTTTAATGGGCAAAATGTATCTTGAATGCATGAGTATGCACAGTTGTGGGGGTAGGATCGTCAAAGAAAGGTGACACACAGGTTTACATTTTTTTACTGAGACAGTGCTTTGGGGGTTTTCACATAAAGAGCAATAAACCTTTATAGCACATTGGTTGTTCACAGGAAGAAAGGAACAGATAGGATTCAGATATATGTGTTACGTTTCGCAGATTTTCAGAGTGAATGATTCCATGAGCCTTTAGATAACGTAATCATAAACACATGGTACACTACTGGGAAAAGACATGCAAAAAATAATTGCATGAAAATGTTTAAAGTCCATTGTGCCCTATGGTGAATATGATTTCAAAACCAAAAAGTATTTGAACAGAGTAATTGTGGTCCATTTCTGTACTTAGTTCCACTAAATGCTGCTGTTAGATTACTGGCTGGAATTGTATGTACATTCTGAGCCAATGGGAGCATGATGGTAATGGTGCTCTCAGGAACTCTAAGCTATGGGGCACAGCAGAGATGGACTCCAGTACTAGCCTGTATTAATATTAATATTTTAAAAAGCATTGGAACCAAAACCACACATATGCAAGTCATGCTCAGGTAAAAGCCAATTACAGTTTTATCCACAGCATTTGTGGACATTGCTTTCTGAAGGTCACTTTGGCTTCTGTGTAGGTTTTCAGTTATTCATGTCATTTCAGAACATGCATTATGTAAATAGATCTTCTTTTCCAAAATAACAAAAAGTAGAACCAATATTTTAAAAGCCACCATGTTCCCTGTTTTCTGTCCTTATATAATATTTGAGTGAAATTATTTCTTTGGATTGGTTCTTCGGTTTAAATGTGCAAAATATATGCATTTTGTACCCTACATTATTTTTTAAAACATTTGAATTAATTATGCGTATTAAAATATCCAACATTTTAACCTTAACAAAGTTGAAGCCTATCTTAGGCAGCATAAGTCACAAAACAGGGGTACATTCAAACAGGGGTAAGTCCAAAGACATGAATTTAGACTGACTGGCATCTCTAAATTGCCCATAGTGTGTGTGTGTTTGCATGCCCTGTAATGGATTGACATCTTGGTCCAGCTCAACCCCTGGTGGTGTGAGACAATATTGCTATTATTGCTGTTATGGCCCATTCTTAAAGTATAATAATAACACATTTCAGCATTATACTTTTAGTATAATGCTGAAATGTATATAATCATTAAACCACCTTGATAAGACTTGTTAGTTTGAAGCAAATTTTGACATCAATTCTATGCAGTGCTTGTTAGAAAAGCATTTGCAGAAAGATTGCAAAAACACTGTCCTATTTGTAAATGAGTCCTATACAGGCATTAGCATACCACATTTATTCAGGTACAATGAGCCACAATGAAGCCAAAAAATCTTAGGAGAGGTGTTTTTCTTTTAATTTCTAAATATTCTTCTATTTCTATTTCAAGTGTCCTTCAGATGCTCAAAGGTAAAATCAAATTTTCAGTAATCTGTATACGCAGAAGCACACATATACACATATGTAGAGAGGAAAAAAATGAAATGAAATTATCATACTTTATTGATCTTTGTGGCGAAATTTTTTTTTGCCTACCCCATCTTGCTCTCCATGACACACAGACCCTATAATATACACCGCAAACATTTAACAAACATTATATGTTTATATGATTATAATGTTTGTTATTATCATATACTGTTTATTAGTAATGTATATTAAAGCTGTTAAGTTATGTTAAGATGTTAAGGTATACTTACATGTTGCTTATGAATGTTCTATGAATTTATTATAAAGGCATTATGAAGGTGCACTGAATGTTCTACAAATGCATAATGAATGCATTATGAATGTTCAGTTAATGAAAAGCAGTGGTGGGCACAGCTAACTAAAAAATTAGCTGTGATAACCACTAATCCGATAGCTCCAAAGTTTAATTCGATAAAGCTAAATCGATAACCCACTGAAAATTTAGTGGAAGCCAACGATAGCCACTTACCGCTGCCTTTTATCATATGAAGTTAGCTTTAGTTTGAGCTCTGAAATCCTTAAAAACACCCACAGAACTAAAATTTGAACCTATTTTACACTGAAGACCCAAATGTCAGACTAGAGTGAATACCAGGGGATATTTAGGACTTACCCAGCTGGGTATCATTGGATTCTATAGAGTCTCGTTGAGTAAAGTATCGTTGATATTTTCTTTCTGTGATATTCCATTTGTGATATATATGTGTTTTTGTCAAAGAACCCCTACTTCACCACTGGCCCGTGCTGACATTTTGCCCTCAGTGAAGCTGCTTGGGGACTACAAACACGGCACCGTTTACCTGGAACTAGGAAGGAGGGTCTCAACTCTTTATTAGTCTGTAGTTCTGTCAATCAGAACCCGAAAAATAGCAGGATTTCTTTCTTAGCCAGATAACTTCTTGGATTTAAGGTAGTCTTGGCTAAATGTAAGTGAATGAAGATAAAGTCCGTTTAAAGTAGGGTATCATAAATCTGACATTATCCAACTAATCAAGAAAACCAGCTTCATGATACAGGCCCTTGTTCTTCGCTTAGTTCAGGGTACTCCAGTTTAAATGAACTTTATCTTCATTCACTTACATTTAGCCTAGACTACCTTAAATTCAACAAGTTGTTGACCAATCACGTCTTGTGTTTACACGTGGTCAGCCAACAGCGTGCCAGATAGACTGTTGCAGATATGCTCACAACAGACAGGAACAAATACTTATGATTTTAGGGTTTACAAACATTTTTGACTGTTAAACTTTATTCGCTTTACCTCCAAAAAAATGTCAGCGGTTTTATAGTTAGTGGAACTAAATTTTGTGGAACCTAATTGGTCCACTAATGGTTTTTAAAGTAAAACACTAATCCACTAACGAAAACAGGTATTAGGTAGGTACTGACCTATTCAAGATGAGTTACCTCTTTGTATTGGGTACCCTTAAAGCTTCAACTGTAGCAGATCTTGATGAAGACCTATAATGTCAAAGATCACCTGTGTTTAACCGTAGGTATGCATGTAGAAGAACATGCCAATTTAGCTTTTGTTGTTATTGGCTGAAAGAAATGAAACTGACCCATCTGCCGCAAAGCGAATGAGACAACAAAACACAGACTCTTTCTCGATCACTCTTTATCGGGACAAATTAGACTCTCCACCTCTGCGGCCTGCTTTGTAGAGATACTTGATACACCAATCATCTCTAAACAAAGGCTAACACAGATCCAGCTCATTACCTGGGAGGATTTATCAAAACCCCCCTTGAGAAAAACATAAGTCCTTAGCTCTGATCATTCTTCCCACTGGGATGGTCTGGTTAAGGCTCGTGATGTAACGATGTGCGATAAAATTACAGCACTGTATGCTGAAAGGACTGAACCTTGAAAGAGAAGTGTATACAAGGGCTCAAGTTAAGCTTGCAGACTGAGGAAACCATGTGTCATTACTCGATGGGCCTGTTATGCGGTGATAACAAATAGCTAGAAAAATGATTGAAATCTGACAAAATAACACCATGTTTTATAATAATGTCCCCAAGCAGAAATATGGTCCCTATAACTAAATAGTGCTTCATCACCCTTGCCACTCTCAACAGCTCCCATTAACAGCAAGATCATTGTGTTATGCCTCCTATTCCCCAGCTGACCGCATAAGTGACAGCACAGGCTTGGGCGATGACATTGAAAAATATTTGTGGTGACAAGCCCACAAATCATGATAAGACAAGTCTAGAACTCAATATTCACTGAATGTGCATCTAGTATATTCTTGTTAAAAGTATAATACGCTACTCTCTGCCCTTTGCATTCTTTTATTATTACAGTATTGACAGCAACTATAATAAAGTTGCGTTGCGTGATGCCAGAAGAGAATAAAAGAGGATGGGGAAAAGAATGATTGCACAAGCTGAGTGCTTTCTGTATGATAGCTTGAGCACAAAATTTTCCCCTCATTTACCAGTATGTTTTATCAGACCGGCACCAGCAAAAATACCCCTTAATACATTGACTCGTTCTGTCTGCTTGATGCCCTGGATGACTTCACTATATTGGAGCAACCAACATGTATTCAATTATACAATATGAATAAAGATGTGATATTATGTCACAGTATAGTAAACTGTATTGCAGAGGTTATGGCCAAACGGCAATCCTGACTTGTTCAAATCGGCTACATAAATTACATCAGATTATTAAACTCATAAAGTAATCAAATTCATTTTGATTGTAGAGTAACGTATTCATGTAAGTACATGAAACAGTATCTTCCTTTGCTCCCAATTAATGGGAACATTATGACTTATTGCCTTAAATCTGCCACTATGTGTGAGTGACTAATCTTGGCTAAAGAAGGTTCTTGTGGTTTAATTAACCTTACAGAAAATGGAAGGTTGCGCTAACTGCCTTCTCAGGCAGAAATGGTCTTGCTGTAACTGAAATATGTATATTAGGATACTTTGGAAATAATAAAAAAAACAAAGTGCTGCTACCCAGAATCCTTCATGTTACAGTATTACCAGGAGTCCATGCAACTCTTGCCTTATGGTAGAAAGTATTATTATATGATCACTGCAGGATTTAAGGCACAGTGGAAAACATTGTTTTTCTATGAACTGAGAACAATAGGTAAGACCATTTATAGCAATGTGTGGCCTGTACACTATCATGCTTTTGGAGACAATGGCCTCATGCAAAGGCATACTTACTATACTACTTAAATGATCTTCATTTAATACCAGGTTGGTACAGGTTCACCACAATTTATGATTCCGCCCTGGGTATTATCTGGGCAGCTCTTTGATTATTATTGTCTAATTTCGTCCTGTGTTTCAAGCCTTATCAGCTACGTTTATTTTAATATGTGCATGATATGCTCCAGTAAGTGTGCATAAGGCACATTGTTAACATAAGGCCAAATCTGTAATATAGCATGGACAATTAAGTGCACAATTTTTGTATAAATGCAAAATCCCTCACTGTGAATTATTTAATTCACCCTCTACAGTTCATTTAATAGAGCTCTCTTGGCAGCAGTTTCAGTCACAGAAAACTAATTTCATTCTGCTCTTTGATTTAATTAGATTTTATGATATATGATATTGCTAATTCGGTGGCTCTTTATGCCGTATCTGGGCCTGTCCCCTGCATTGGCGGCAAGCTGTCAGAACCCCATTTTTAACAGTATTGAAAAATTCAAGCTTTATTATTGCCCGCTCACTCATTTTCTCCCATCAGGGGGAAAGTAATGAGCTTTTCCTCTTTTGAGAACTATCAGAGTGGGGATGGAGTTCAGAGAGAGAAGGAGAGAGAGAGGAAAGGAGGAAGAAGAAGACAGAGGGAAAAAGAAAGAGAGAGGCTGAGAAAACAGAAAGGTTGTCGTGCGCCCACTGTGCTCCAGGCATCAAGCAGCATTAACAGTCTGATTCATGAGTTAAGTTTCTAACTGCCTGTGGCTATTAGCTTTCAGTCCTTTCGGCTGTCATTTAGTTAAAAAGAGTCTTTGGTTAATGCACTGTTTTAATGAGACCATGGTGTTCTAATACATTTTACTGTATGAAAGGTCACAACAGGAAGCAAAACAGATTGGGGGGAATGTAGCGCAACGGCAGGGCTGTCAGGAGGCGAGTGGGGCCTGGCGGGCGGCCTGCCTCGCGCCTGTGTCGTAATGGCCCACGGAACGGATGGGCTCCCACTCACCTCAACAGTTGCGCGCCATCCATCACAGGCCCTAAGCAGAGGCTCCGGGCTCGAGCGGCAAGGCTGACACCATGAGCAAGGCGCGCATTTCATTACCCATATAATCACCCACATGATTGCCATACAAGCAATGGAGTCACGCATCGGCTCAGCCCAGACAATTTATGGCCATCCAAGTGCAACAAAAAAAAAAAAATGACACTTGTTAAATAGCTAAGGAGCGCCGGACTGAAGACCCCATAACTGTATGCAGAAGTATGCAGGATCTCAACAGGGCCTAACGTGCCTGAGAATGTTATTTGGACACAAAACTTATTCATAAATTTGAATTTATGCAGCAGTAATTTCTTCAGTAAAATCTGAAATTAAATAGACGGGAAAAAAAACATTTAATGTTTCTTGAATAAAGTATTGGGTTAAGTGT
The DNA here is from genome assembly GCA_011763525.2 of Mormyrus iriodes. NCBI lineage: Eukaryota > Metazoa > Chordata > Actinopteri > Osteoglossiformes > Mormyridae > Mormyrus > Mormyrus iriodes. The sequence goes on from JAAGVU020000061.1 coordinate 9,160,832, forward strand.
GGTTTGAATCAGATTCAGGTGGCTGCTGCACTGGGTGAAGATTGCTAGAATTATGTCTTCTTGGGTTATACCTTACAATGAGTACCTTACTATAGCCATAAAATGTGCAGAAATGCTGGTAACGTTGTTGGATGCCATAGATCACACGATAGCAGTCATATCTTCATGCTTGGAATCCCTAATACAAAACTCTTATAACCTCTACCAATATAAGCAACTATTTTGATGTTATGTAACCTCATCTAGTGCCTTAACTACCAGTGGCAACATTTCCTCTGTGCAGGATAACTTTTGTACTTTACTGGGGCTGCATCTGTATACCAAAATGCTACAAAACAATATATATCAATGACAAAAATACTTCGCACTAAAACATCTTGTCAAAATGATCGCCTGAATATCACAGGATTAATGACTCGATGGCCACAATAAGGATGGCTTGTTCTTCTGATTGTCAGTACCACTGGCCCAGTATCTCTACCTTATTCCAGATTGCAATGAAATGTCTCTCGGAGGGGGTGGGGGTGGGGTTGTGAGTGAAGACATAGTCATAGTACATTTGCAGCCAGAAAATGCACGCCCCCAGCATTTTCTTGGCACTTTTGCATAATGGCTGACAGGCTTTGGCAGGCCGTTGGGGGAAGCTCGGGCAACCAGTGGGAGCAGAGAGGTGTCAGCCTTAACCCCTGAACCAGATAATCTAACAGTAATCCATTCAAAACTAATCAAACATTTACAGAACTGCAGTGGCAGGGAGGGAGGCCCATTTGTCTTCCGCGTCCTCATTACGGAGCCAGCGTCTCAATCTGCCTATGCAAATGAGACAGGGGAACTGACACGGAACTGTGTACATAAATTATAAACAAATATTCACCCATTATGATTGCAGAATCTAACAGCTGAAGCGTTAGCAGTAGCTGAACGTGGAGCCCCGGCTATAAATTATTTATAAAGCTAGATCTGACAAGACTGTCAAGGTGAATTAGCAGCGTGTGTCAAGTTTTTTTTTAAATAAATTTCCAAGCCTACTGTAACACTCATTTTCTAGGAATGTATGTACACAGTTGATGATGGATCAACAACAGAGAATTAATAATTTAGTGGGGAGTTTTACGCACAGGAGAGGAGAAGCTGGCCATGTGAGTTTCATACTGCTTGTGGGACTGTGATAGTGTGACTGGGAGCTCACCCCACGGAGTAATTCATATTTACATCCAGGAAAATGGGGAAGTGTAAGGATCTGGGTGACTTTGACAAGGACCGAATTGTGATAGCTAGGTGACTGGGTCAGAGCATCTCCAAAATGGCAGGTCTTGTGGGGTGTTCCTGATATGCAGTAGTCAAAACATACCAAAAGTGGTCCAAGGAAGGCCAACCAATGAACCGGCATTGGGGTCATGGGCGCCAAAGGCTGATAGATGCATGTGGGTAGTGAAGACTAGCCCATCATATCTGATCCCACAGGAGAGCTACTGTAGCACAAATTGCTGTAAAAGTTAATGTTGGCTATGATATAAATGTGTCAAAACACACAGTGCATCACAGTTTGTTGCATATGGGGCTGCATAGCTGCAGACTGGTTTGAGTGCCCATGCTGACCCCTGTCCACCGCCGAAAACACTTACAATTGGCATTTGAGCATCAGTACTGGAGCAATAGAAGAAGGTGGCCTGGTGTGATGAGTCATGTTTTCTGTTACATCATGTGGACTGTCTGTTGTGTGCGCGTTGTTTACCTGGGAGAAAAGATGGTACCAAGATGCACTGTGGGAAACAGTCAAGCCGGCAGAGGCAGTGTGATGCCCTAGGCAATGTTCTGAGTTCTGACATTCATATAGATTTGAGTTCTGATATTCATATGCCTTACTTTTGTCACATACCACCTACCTAAAGATTGTTGCAGACTAAGTGTGCCCCTTCATGGCAACGGTATACTCTGATGGCAGTGGTCTCTTTCAGCATGATAATGCACCCTGCCACACTGTAAAAATTGTTCACAAATGGTTTAAGGAACATGGAAAAATGTGCAAGATGTTGACTTGGCCTCCAAATTCCTCAGATCTTAATCTGATCACGCATCTGTGTAGTGTGCTGGACTCTCAAGTCCGATCTATAGAGGCACCACCTTGCAGCTTACAGGACTTAAAGGATCTGCTGCTATCATGGTGTCAGATACCTTCGAACCCTTTCAGAAGTCTTATGGAGTCCATGACTTGACGGCTTAGAGCTGGTTTGGTGGATTTGCTGTTGACTGTTTCAGAATAGGGATCATAAAATTCTCAGACCTGAAAATTTACAGTTGCGTATCTCTCAGAAAACTCCAGAAACCATCTTAGTTAAAGACCTAAGACAGCCAATCCTTATTACTGCTGAATAAAGTGTACCCTTTTTCCCTTCAAATGAAATGTCGGTAATTTCTTTAAGATTAATGATCCCTTACATTTGTACCCAATAAATGAAATATAGATGAGGCACGGTTCTCTCTTTTAATATTTAAGGCAATATTAAAGCCCCTTACATATCTTGAAAATGCTTTTATTCAAAAAGAATAAGACCATTGGGCATTGTTTACTGAACCGCTCATACATATTTGATGTAGTTTTTTGGTTCTTTAAGAAATTCAAAAGCTTTGAAATTGTTACTCTTTTGCCATGAGTATAAAAGACTTGAATGGAATAAAATGCCATTGCTTTACTCTTTACTTGGTGCGCTCTAAAGGGGGAATATTGCAATAGATAACAGTAGTTTTATGTATTCCATCAGACTGTAATAGGTCTGGTGAGAACATTGGTGTTTAATGTGACTCAGAAGGGTGAACAAATCACCGTTTTAAAATAAGAGCTCGAGGAGAAAAAGGGGAGGGCAAACTGAAATCATATGTACAATAAAAACACAAAAAGGCAAAAGTTGGGTATAAAATATTATTATCTCTATTGCTGTTCTCGATGGAGATTTGCTTCTGCACCTATAGTAAATACTGGTATAATCCCTTTCAGAACATGCTGTGTCTTAGTTAAATGTATACATGTGACTTTGTGTTTTATCGGCAATCCACTTAGAATGTTTTCAGTGTTGTAAAATGGATGCTGTTGTGTTTTTAAGACTAATCTATGCGGGACTAAGGAGTAGGTTTTCCCCATAGGAGGATAACTGAATACTTCCATCTACCATTAGCTGGGTCGTACTTTCTATTTTTTATGTCTTATTCTGTTTGTTGAGTGGGTCCATAGAAATTTCCTTCCTCATTTTCACTTTAAGTGATGTGAGGTTGAATAAAAACATACACAAGTGTACGGTATAAGTAACATCTGTATAATGTGATATCCATTATGGTAGATACATTACGTTAGCAAAACAAAAGAAAGGGCTGGACGTGATAGTGTTAGGTACCAAGGATACCCTAGACTAGATTATAATGACAAGCATGTGCATTCATTGAGGGTTCTTGTTAGTGAATGTTATTGTGAACTATTTCATTTCTACCCCTCTGTCCATTATATCCCTTCTTTAAGCATGCAAAATGCCCATCCATCATGGAGCCTATGCCAGAAGTCCATCCAGATCGGTATGTCAATCCATCTCAGAGTACATTCACGTATGCTCTTGCAAACACAGTCATACACAGGTGACTCAGAGGCTCGGAGAAGCCTAACTGCATGACATTGAACTGCAGTGGGAAACTGGAGTAAGACACTACAGGAACACACACACACACACAAACACAGATAATAGTTGTCTTTCTCTTTGTGGGGGTTCTATAGTCATTTCTATCGGCATAACCCTAATCCCAACTATGACAACATTAGTCCTCACCCTACTGACAAATTTTTAAATCAAGCTAAACTGTGGTTTCCTGTTATAGGGTTACACAACTGGCCATTGGACAGTATGACTTTCGCTATTAAATCAAGCTAAACTGTGGTTTTCCATTATAAGAGGCCCTGGACAAACATAAAAGCAGGTTTTGATGTCTGAAAAAACCATAACCTTTCTATTTCTAACCCAATCTTCATTTGGGTAATCCTAATTTGGGGATTTAGGGTAATAACACAGGTCATTGGAAAGTATGGAATATGCTATTAACACCTCCCCAGCGCTAACCTTAACCACAAGTAACCAAACAAAATACAAGAAGTTTGGTATTTTTTTTTGTTTTTTGATTGAATTCTCAGATTTTTATAAAATTGAGTTTCGCCTTGTGGGGACTGAAAAAATGTCCCCACATGGACAAAATTACTAGCTTTCTTTCCCATTGTGTGGATATTTTTTTCCCCACAATGAAATCTATACGTGGCCACACACTCACATAGCAGAGATGGGACTTAAAGGCCCAACCTGGAGGTGTGAGGCAGTAGTTCTACCCACTGAACCAGAGTGCCAGCCTCCTGTAAAACAAAAAGCCATGCTTGTTTGCTACTACATTCTTTTGGCTGGGTTTAGACTTAACTGATGCTGTTGTTCTTTTCCCTTTCGACTATGATGGGAGAGTGCAGGTAACTGCTGACTACCAGTCACACTTTATACAGTCTGTACGAATAAAGGGACTGTGCCTTTCCCTCTGGAAATCATAACTGATACTTTAAGCTGTGCTCCAATGGTCAGTTTGCCCTTCGGTAATTCACACATCGAGTTGTGAATCATGTGTTTAAAGGGCTATTGAGTCAAAATATGTCTCCATGCTTACAAAATCGGAAAAAAAGAAAATCGTTAGGAAAACGAATAGTGAGATCTGCAAAGATGGGTTTCCTTTGCTTGGCTCTGGAAAAGAAAAAACAGCTTGAAATATTGGCGGCGGCTTGTTGGTTTTCCAAGGTAGGCCAATGCATGCAATTAGGTTTCAGCTTTGTGCTATATCTCCATCTATTTTCCTTAACCACTTATCCATTGTTATATGCATTTATGATATTATGATTTTCTCCTTCACAGCTGACAGGAGCACGCTAAGGTCCCAGAAGGTGTTTTTGTACCGACTAGAAAAAAGCCTGTGTAGATGAGATTGTGATATGTAAGTTCAGCAAAGGGGTTTTCATGGACCTCAGCAGAACTATATATATTTGTAAATGCCAGCCCCTGTAGTATGTGGAAGGGTCCCATAGAACATGGGGAGAACATGCAATATCCACACCCAACCAAAGGAGGCAAGATTCAAACCACCAACCCTGGAGGTATGAGGCAGCGGTACCCCCCTTTTTGTTTTCTTTTCTCAGCCACTAACAATGGAGCAGTATTACAAGCACTACTGTGATTTTGATTTGATCAATGAAGTTTCTTAATGATGATTGGTGAGGGACAAGGCCATCAGAGATGCTGGTGATCACACACAAAAGTGTCAGTGTATATTAAAGGCCTGCTCAACAGTCCACATAACTAAGATTTAAGGACTTTAACATCTGTTTTCAATACAGTACTTGACATGGATGGTGTCTTCTTCAATCTGATGAACACACAGTTGCTTTATACAAGGATGCTTGTAACTACTGGAGATTATAGTCAAATGCTCCCACAATGCCTGTGCCTTCTTGTCAGAACATAGGACTGCTAGTGCATGCACCAAGAGTGGGTCCAATAGTTTTCATAACATAGAATCGAGAATGTGTTTTCCAGAGGTAAAAATAACAAACGTTTAGAGTGTGACAGGGAAGTTTTGATTTAATATAAGTAGGTAAAATAACAAGTAGATATTTTCACCCAGCTTTGTATTTGTTTTGAGACTGTATATGAGTGACTGTTCAACTGATGACATACCTGCAGATGGTACTGTTTACCTTCATTGGTATCAAGTAAACTAATACCTGAATCATGGTTTCTAATGCAAGCCGTGTAACCTGCCATTGTGGCTCAGTTATGGATATTACAGGTTTTGTTTTCTGCTTTTTTACATTTTCCATATTTCTTGTTTTTTATGAGTTTACCTCTGTCTTTGCATCTTTGATATTATGCTTCAGGCTTTCTTAATACTGGTTTGGCTTTACTTGATAGATTTGTTGTTGTGGTCTTGCTGTTGGACATGTACATTTACTTGTAAATATAGACTTCTTACAATGAGTTGAGATCTTTTTTTAAGGGACAGTTGTAGTTTGCATTGGAGATTGCAGATTTCAAACTGCAGAACCATTTCAGGGAATTCCTAGGTTCATTTTGGTAAATTTTTCAGATCTGTGATATTTTGGCATTAAGATGTACCTCAGCAATTAGTAATATAGTTCTGGTTTTTAACTGCATGAACTACTGTGGCAGTTTTCTGTGTGACCTGTTACACACTTCAGTCACAGTCAAGTGGGAAGGCATAGAACTGATACAGTATTTACCTTTGATCTCTAATTGAGGCCAATTGCAGTTTCATTGTTTTGTAAACCTCTCTTAACTACTGTGTTATAAACCACAAGTTCAGAAATAAAACTGAGGGAAATCAAAGGCAACTAAAACTCTTTCAGTACAGACACTCCTCACTTAATGACCGGGTTCCGTTCCTATGACTATGTCGTTAAGCGAATTGGTTGATAAGTGAGGAGCCATTTCAAGCCTACTGCACTGGTAGTGGGTTTGTGTCAACCATCTGTAGATATTGTTTTAATGTCACCTTTCCCCCATTTATAACATTTTTAGTATATTTATGAATGTTTGTACAGTAGTGTACTGTATACTGTAAGAAACAGAACAGAGAAAATCAGCTTTAGTATACATCACTGAGATTTGCATACTGTAAATACAAGTAATGGTTTTTATTTATCCTATTTGCCGAAATCTTGTACTATGGGATGCAAAAACTACAAATTTATGGACAAAATATGTAGTCTTGGAGACCGAGAACGCTAGTGAAGTGAATAGTGACTGACTGCGGTCACAAGACTGAGAAGGAGTGATGCGGGATGAGATGCTGGATACTGTGACGCCGTGCTGCTGCTTCCACGAGCGAAGTTCTTGTACGGCATACAATAGCGACTGGTCGAAGAGCTGGTCGTAAGTCCGGGCGGTCATTAAACAGATAGGTCGTTAAGTGAGGAGTGTCTGTATGTACAATCCTCCTTCACGCACACCTGAATCATACAGAATTAATAAAAATGGGGAAAACTCATTACTTGCTGCTATGTAACACCATTACAATGAAGTGACTGAAAGCTGTTGCTGACATCACACATATATTACAGCTGCTAAAACTAACTTATGACAGAAGAACTAGTCGGGAGGAGCGCCTACCTATTATTTTTTTGTAGCTCAGTATCCTCTTCGTAAACATGCATGCATGTTCCAAAATCATGCCACAGCTAGCTAACTGTAATCAGGCAAACAAAGTTGAGTAGCCCTTTCACTATGTAGTGGTGGTTAACAGATATTTTTTTAAAGTGAGTGCTCCATAGAAAGAGATTCAGGCTCCCATTTAGAAAAATTAAATCAAGTCCCATATTTGTCCTTTTGACTATACTGTACCAGACCCTAATGGAACAGCAGAATAGGTTCATTTATGCATACTGCTGGGGGACTTGGCATGCAGAACCAAGGCGGTATTTTCGTAGTCCACCTGTTTTTGATTGATCTAAATTATTCTAGGAGTGCTATTTTTCCAAGTCTGGGTAACATGATCTATACAGAGATAGCAAATACTTGTATTTTATTAAACTCTTGAAACAGGCCTCTTCATTTTCGATTGCTGTAATTATGCTCACTGGAGGAAAAACAAAAGGCAGGAACACAGCTGCCCGTCTGTGTACAGGGGCTGGATGGGATTAATTGTTTTGAACAGAAGCTATGGACTGTTTTTTTTTTTTAGTGGGGGGGTGGGGGTGTATGGAAACTTCTTAGTGCTTTGACTAACAAAACTAATGCTCTCCACAAACAAGGGCATCCTTTTACCAGCGAGAGTCTAATGCCTAATGAGCCCAGGTGGATAACTCAGCTACTGTGATGAGCCTCATTTCCATCTATTCACAAGATAAGGAACCGTTATTTGTCAGTTACAAGATAGTTAATCTCAAAATAATTAAAGGATTAGGAGGCAGTGTTTTATTTAATACAAAGTGAAATACCAATATGGCGCTGCGAAATACATTGTTTCTATATTTTACAGCTGGATTATCTGAAAATGAAACTCTTCAGTGAATTTTATCTAATTGCCATCATTTTGTCAAAATGTAGTCACCAAGGACCACTAACACAGTTATCGTCACAAACTCGAACACAAACAGTCAGGTTTTCTGCCTAATGGTCCAAGAGTGTGCTGGACTGGACACTGCAGGATACCCAGAAACATCTGGAACCCCTGACTGAATGGGCGGGGGGTTACAATAGGAGCTGTGTAGGAAAGGGACATAATTGCGGATGGTTAATGGAACTGGAGAAAACTGGATTATTGCATTATAGTAGTATTTGTTAGAAATAAGGTATTTACCATTAAAACTCATCATAAGATTACTTCATGTCTTCACAGTCATTAGAAAATTACAATTACAATTATCTAATAATGATGGTGAAGACATGAAATAATCAGTAACAATTTACTTGGCTGGGCCACAAATAATGTAGTAGTACACTCTTACTAAATGTATTAATTACCCAGAAACTAAGTATTAATTACATACTGCCATGTTTGTTCATCATTAATCAGTCATAGCTTCATGTATTTCATGCAGTTATTACATTTATTCATGATTTGCACTTGTGCCCCCTCGATTAAAGTGTTACCAAATAATACCAAGTAATATTATACCAAAGTATTAACTAATAACTTTGCCCTCATTGGCACATGTAACCCCAGCTTATCAAATGAAACTTATTCACATATACACGGTCATTCTATGACCACCTTTCCTTTCTCAGCAAAGCCAAGTGTAATGAACAGGCTTAACTATAAATATCAGCACAAAGCTAATGAGAGAAGAGCACCAGGGGTGGAAATGCAGAAGTAAGGAACACTATTGATATGGTTCTTGAAGCTGTTTATTTTAAAGGGTTGGCAGAAATGGAAAAAAAAACAAGTGGTTTTGTAATAGAGAGAGCGAGCTTACAACATATCAGTGTATTAGGTTTGCCACAGAAGTGCCAGACTGTAAGGATGAGTGACACCATTTGGAGAGAATTGCGCCATGAGTGATCTACCTCTAAGATCTAAACCCCAGTAAAGTCTGCGATTTTGTTTATCACCGTGTGTTTTCCATGCCTCCTCATCCTGGTTCTTCATGGGCGCCCGTGAAAATGAAGTATGTCGAACAGCGCTCCGCCGGTGAGGCTGGCACTTTCAATCAGATTCTTGGCAGCCTGGGACGGGCCTCACTGCAGCTGTAATAAATTACCTACAAGTGCTCATGAACAATAACAAAAAAAATCGCGAGCCATCTATTTCGCCACCATTTACAAGAAATCAATATCAATACTTAATGCAATACTGGTGAAAAATGAGCAAAGATACAGGGAGAATAATAAAGCACAAATGAAACCCCTCGGTGTGTTCAATTCTCAGAGTGGGCGAAGGGTTGAAAAAAAGATTTTGAAAAACATTTTAGCTTTTGTTTGGTGTGTGTTTCTGCTTACGATACCATGAGGTTATTTAGTGGTCCGTTTTATTACGTGGCTGAATTGTTTGATGGTCATATTGGCCAGTGCATAGATGACCCTATCTAAATTAAAAGTGTCAGCTAAATCTCTAGACCTGATCACTCATGGTTCACATTTGAAAATGTGTTAGTAAGCTTACTATGCCGTGTACCACAGGAGATTTCATTCTTCTGTCATAAAATTTCCCCTTAGAACAAAAAAAAACAACAAAAAAGTCATGATTGCAATGAAATATTTGTTTAAGATCCTATTCATATTTTTACCATTTACAGTTCATAACTGGGGAATTTCTAGATATTCAATCAAGCTTTATTTGAATAAAGTTTGCAACAAACGTACAATACAAAGATAGCAAGTTTTAATACGAGACATGTAATTGTCCTACGATCCCTTCTAGTGTATACTGTAGCCTTGTGCCTTGGGCTGCTTGGGATAGGCCTGAAGAATCCTGACAAGGATAAGCGTCTGTAAATTGGATAAATTGATGATCTCAGCAATGTGCATATTTTCCATATGCTCCGAAAAAGTTTTCTAAACCTGCAGTGTGGCAGATATGATGTACATGTGAGCTCACCTCAGTCGACATGTATTCATCACTGTCCTGCCAGTTTGCTGAAGACCGAATTTTTCTGTCAGACAGCACAGTGAATGTTTCGCAGAACTGTATAACATTACAAATTCTAGTCATGCCAGTTATAAGGATACGTGCGTCTGTAATGTAACCACATACAGTATCATATTGCACTGTTCCAAGCCACTTATTGGCTTTTCATCCAATAAACCAAAGGGGAATCTATTGTTTCACTTGTCATAGTGCTCAGACAGAGCAGCTGTACCTGACCCATAACAATGCGTATGTTTATCTGTGTTTGTGAGTGGATGTGTCTGAATTACCAACTGCAGACATTTAAGGACCTGATAGGTTATATTACTAATAGTAATAAGCTTATGGCACTAGCAGATACCGCATGAGATTTTCCACTTTTTGGTATTCTTTGAATTAAATGGTGCACATTTACTTCCTAATACATTTTGAGGTTTGACACACGTATTAAATAAAAATAAAAAGGTCAGTCATTTTATTAAGAAACATAAATGTTGAATTTTTAAGTGGGCTGAAACAATTTTATTATTTAAACAGACCAGAATTAAATGAGCTTCTACATCAGATCTCATTTTATATATACTTTTTTGCAGACTAATTGAAAATGCTCAGGTTCATTCATATAATTTCTTTCTTTTAGGAAATTCTTGTCTAAAGTCACTGCCATATACGGTATAGGAATGATACAGTGGTGATAAGAGACACCAAGATTGCTTGCACCATGGACTACGCTCTAAATAGTACAAGCTTGTTACTTTTTCACATTTGATGATACTCTTAAGCTGCTCTCATATGTATTGAAGCCAGGCCTCACCCACCAGCAGATGGGGCTGGAATCAAGTTTTAAGTGCCGCCTAGCAATGACCCCGTGAACAGACACTGCTAAATGCAAATGTGAAAACGATTTGTTTTGTTGAATCCCATGGGCCTTGTTGGTTGTCAGCTGTACAGTGATATGGCAGAGTGGGCACAGTGAGAGTATCAATGACCGTAGTAAAGGTTCTCTGAGAAAATGTAGAGCTTAGCTACATTTAAATCCTTCAAAGAGCTCTTAAATGTGGTCAGATCTCTCATAAAACAGATTTTTATCTTTTTAAATAATTGACAATATGTATCACTTTGAGTTCTTTAGTTCTGTCTTTTATAGTTCTGACTTACAGATCAGCAAATCAGCATAAATATGCTTTTACTTTTGAATAACATGTTCAGAATAACTCAAAGGTATCAGCTATTATTCTTTAGAGGATAGAATATTTCTGTATTGTCGAGGACTGTATCAAGTTCAGGGAGGTAACTTTGTCACTCCTTAAGGTAAGGTCTTTGGAAAATTAGTAAGTGTTTATTGAACTCAGTAGAAAATACAGAACAAAAGCACAAGATATTCTTACCTACTTGTATAGTTGTAGCATAATTTCAATATAAGTTGGAGTGATCACTGTGATATAAATTTGGCAGCCAATCAAGCATGATTCTTTGAGCCCACTGGCCTTGTTGTGTTGTGTGATACAACTGGCTATACTGCAGGATTACTGCATGAACAATGGTGATGATTTTGTCTTTTTTTGCTGTATTGTGTATTACATACTGGTGTAAAAACAGGTTACTCGCAATGGAGCTTGAACACTGAAAGAATCAAAAAGTATTGTATGATGACATATTGTGATATGGTCTGGTGCTACATGAAGAGATGGCATACTTAGGAAATTATACTCTTAATGATTATGTATGCTAGCAATATAAATACACTCAATATGCATTAATGCATTTTACATATGAATGGTTCAGTGAATGTTTCTGCCTGATTTAAATATGTCATCTTCTTTAAATGATTATGAAAATGGCTTTCAGTAATTGTGATGTCTGAGTGTACACTTAGGGAGATAACAGAGTTAAATGGAATTTCCTTGTGTTTTTTGTGGGTGGGCAGGGTTCCACTAATCCGCTAATTAGTGAAGCTAACTTTTCATTAGCGGATTAGCGTTTCCGCTAACTTTGAAAACAATTAGCTATACTAAATTTAGTTCCACTAACTGTAAAACCGTTACCATTTTTTCGTAGGTAAAGTGAATAAAGTTAAACAGTCAAAAACGTTCGTAGACCTTAAAATCATACATATTTGTTCCTGTCTGTTATGAGCTTATTAGCAACAGGATGTGATTAATCGGTAACGTGTTGCATTTAATGTAGTCTGGGCTAAATGTAAGTGAATGATGATAAAGTCCATTTAAGCTGTGGCTATCCTTAACTAAGCAGAGAACAAGAGAACATATCAGATTTATGGTACCCTAGTTTAACTACAGTGATCCCTAGCTACATCGCGCTTCGACATTCACGGCTTCATTGTATTGCGGATTTTATATGTAAGCATATCTAAATATATATCGCGGATTTTTCGCGGGTTCGCGTATTTCTGCGGATGATGGGTCTTTTTATTGCTGATACACGCTTCCTCGGTTGGTTTGCCCTGTTGATTTCTTACACGGGACGCTATTGGCGGATGGCTGAGAAGCTACCCAATCAGAGCACCGGAATGCAAATAGTGCGTGAGTGCAGTGTTCATATTTTAGAAATATGATACTAATATTAAAGGAATAATCATAATATATCTAATATAACTGGGTAAGCAAAACGAGTGCATTACTGTATATTATAGTACATATAAAATTATTTTTGTTACAATATGTATTATTACAATGTGTTTACAACTACGTTTTACGTATTAAATAAAACTCTTCAATGATATACGATACGTAT
>JAAGVU020000061.1:9173837-9197183 GCA_011763525.2 Mormyrus iriodes
ATAAACAGTGTGTTTACATACATAATTACATACAAAACGAATCTTATCTAATATCTAAGAGAATATAAAGGGTTTATGAGGGCTTAAAATATACAAAAATAAATATATAAACATGTGGTTTTTACTTCGCGGATTTTCACCTTTTCCGGGGGGTTCTGGAACGCAACCCCCGCCATAGAGGAGGGATCACTGTAGACGGTATCTTCGTTCACTTACATTTAATCCAGACTACCTTAAACCCAATAAGTTATCCAGCTAAGCAAGAAATCCTGTTTTGTGATTTAGACCCCCAGTTGTAGTTTTCATATTCTGATTGACAGAGTTATAGACCAATATAGAGCTGAGACCCTCCTTCCTAGTTCCGGGTAAACGGTGCCATGTTTGTAGTCCCCAGCGGCTTCAGGGAGTACAAAATGTCCCAGCATGAGCTAGTTGCGAAATAAGGCTTCTCCGACAAAAACCGCTCGTATCATTGAAAGAAAATTTCAATGCAGGTTTATTCTGGAGACACTACAAAATCTAACGATATCCAGCTGTCCTAAATATCCATTGGTAATCACTCTAGTCCAACAGATGAGTGCAAATGTTAACCAGGTTAAAACCAGGTTTAGCTCTGTAGGTATGTTTTTAAGGGTTTCAATGCCAAATTCATATAATAAAAGTTAGCCATTATCGTTAGCGTCCGCTAATTTTTTAGCGGTTTATCGGTAAAACGTTGTTTAATTTAATTGTGCAGTTATCGGATTAGCGGTTATAGTTTCTTACTTCTAGGGAGTTTTTTACTTGCCATTGTCACCTCTGGCTTGCTCACTAGGGGCTTTGGGCGGGGATGATGCAAAGCATTTTGATACAACGTAATGTTGTGAAAATGTGCAATACAAATAAAACTGAATTGAATATACATCATTTGCATTAAGAAAAACATGAAAGGATAAAACTGAAACAACTGAACTACCTTTGTGATTAAATGTGATGGGAAATACGTAGATACATTCATTGTTTACTTTTTAAATAAGTTAAACAGAACTGAAGATTTTCTTGCTAACTGGCTGCAACCGGTAAGGGGAACATCCAGATCAGTGATTGGAGTGCATTTATCATCTCATAACAAGGCTGAAGGGCTCTTTAACTGAGTCGCATTTTCCCCAGACTGAGGCATAATCATAAAGAGCGCCTTTGTGGGAGCCGTAGATGAGTTCTCATAGCTTTGAAGAACAAAATAAAGTATTCTAATTGCATGTTCATAACTGGATTTCCAGGGGCAAAAAGTGATTAGCTGTAGCCTCTCTGTCTTGTATTGTTCAAGAGCAACAATGAAAAGAAAATCACTGATCCAAGAAGTAGTTTAGGAAGTTAACAAGGAATATGGTCAGTACCTAAGATAATTATCCACTCAATAAATATATAGCATAGTTGTTTTGCTACTTTATCTACTAATTTCGAATGATACACATACGATATTTTGTTTCAATAGTATGGTACAATAGTATGATTAAGATTCTGATGTACATCAGATGTTACATTTACTGTGCATCAATACAATCCGAAATGCATCAACATACATTGCCAAAAGATGTTTAGTGAATGCATTGAAATGAGCAGAATAAAATGTGCACGTTTTTACTTAACTTTTAATAACTTACACTCATCACATATTGGGAGTTGTTTAACCCATGACCTCATCAACTGAAATGTGCATTTGTCCTTTTGTATGTATGGCTTGGTCACATGGTTTAGCGGGAGCTAGGGGCCCCTAATTCCTCTCCGCCCTCCCTCAGTGGTGATTCTTCAGATCACTTCCATTAACACTGGCATGCCGAGAGCTAATTATTCACTCAGTGTACTGGGCCGCCCAGTGTGTATTTGAGTAAGCAATGCTGCCCGTTTGCAAGATGCTTGTTAACTGAATGCGGTTAATTATATAAGAACATAATTAGATGTAAATGTTGCATCTAAAAGCTGCTATCTAGCCCTCTTGCTGTTTTAGTAGGCCTGCGGGTGGGATTTTTGTTCTGTTTATTTTAGAGTGAAACAATTAATTGACTTAGCTGATAAAGTAAATAAACAGTATCCACTTTCTGAGCAGGCTAAATATTATATATACTTATTTTAATAATGCTTTCTTTGCCGCTTCTGTTATTTTTTTTTTTCTTTTTGATCTGTAATGGTGCTCCAGCTATACTGCAAGGACATGCTCCTCACAATAGTCTTAGTATTGTTTTGATCATGTATTTAAAATAAGCATTTTTATGCATTTTTTCTGACATGAATCTTCACAATGAATAGCTTTATTGAAAAAAAGCTGTATTAAAATGCTTTAGCAGTATCAAGAAATTGTGTTTTGAGTTAAATATGTCTTATGGACTGCATGCATTTCTGTATGTGTTTGTGTGTTAACTGCAGACAAGAACGTATATCTTACTAACAGCTAATTTCATTACGAAAAATGATTTAGCATAAGATATACTAGTGTCCATTGCAGCTCTGTGTTCTGGAAATGGGAAATACTATGTGTACTTCCAGTTTACTTATCATCATTAGAAGTAGATAAATTGTACATAATACTGTAAAAGATCATTACGAAATTACTACCAGAGGAACCCCCTTATCAGTGTCCCGTTTATAAAACCAAACATGCCAGTAATTCATTTATCAATATTTTAATGGCTGCGGTAAATGATGCAGCTTTCAGCCCTTTTAATTTCAAGCTCTGTCAAATTAAAGGGTATTTAGCGCATTTTAAGGAAGTGAAGTCAAGGCTAAAGGCAGGCTGAGGTCAGCCATCACAGAGCCCTGTGGGACGTCCCAATGGCTGCAGTGGGGGAGAGGCAAGGTTGGGGGTGGGGGGCCGGGGGCTCATTATGCCTGATAATGGAGGGATTCCTCCATAGGGGCAGAAGGCAAGCTCCCGAAGGAACACCAGCACAGGGGTCTTCCCCACTGAGACCATTTTTCAAGGGCTGGGTCAGAAGTCCTTATCCCCAGCACACTGCCCTCCAGCTGTTCAGCAGTCAATATACCCCAAATACCCCCCCTCCCAAATAGTCTCCAGTGGGTCCTCTTCCAACCCACGGGACATGCTGTGTTAAAACATGATATGTTATTTATAAAGAAATATTTGTAAATGGGGGCTCTTTAGCTTGCCATTACGTGTACCTCCACCCCCAACCTCTCATAGGGAATGATAGCTACACATAGAAGATTCTCATTACGCTTCTTGACAAAATTTAAGTTGTCTTACATATATTAAATTTTCATTTTAATTCAAGAGTAATAACAGTTGACCGGTTATGTTTAAATAGTATTGCTGATATATTAAATCCAAATTCTGCTTTAATCCATTACATACAGTATGTCTTTTATTTTTAGGTCTTTGTTACAGAACACAAAAAAACTGGAAATATTGACCCAGTTTTGGGAGCAAACTCTTTTATAATATTTCGAGTGACCCAGGAAGTACCCAAACCTGCCACTGCTGCAATATGGACATGGAGGTTGTATATGCTGTAGAAAAATCGATGTTCTAGCTTTTTGCATCTTTTCTTATGCCTCAAGGACTGGCTCTGCATTTGTCTCTCTTTCCTTTTCTTCATGCTGCCACTTACAATCAGAAGAGGGTATGGCTCTGAACTAGCGGCCATGTGTATGCACTCTGTACCTGTGAATTAAATCAAACGTAAGCAGGCTAAAATTGCCTTTGGGGCATTTGTTTGAAATATTTAATAGGATTAATTTTTATTTCTTTTTAGAATTTTTTTATACGTTTTCCACTCTTCCTTACATCTTTTCCTGAAACAAATTAATGATGATAACCTTATTTCATCAATATCAACAAAATATACATTAATGTCCCACTTAAAGAACGTAAGTCATCTTCATTAAAGCTTATTATGGATATTGTTTTATCTTTCCTACGAATCTGTCGTCTCTGTAAGGAGAAAAAAAACCTAAATATTAAGCCAGTTATTTTTGCAAATGCATGTTCTTTTGAGTCATGCTTCTCTAAGTCTTCTTTGAGTCTAAGGCTGTAAGCAGCAGCAGCTGGGGGATGTTTCAATATACCAGACACCTGATAGCTCCCAGAGAGTGCTCTCAGCGCCAGAAATAAGATGCATTTTTTGATTTTTCTCCCTATATACAGCCAGTGGGAACACACTCTATGGTTGCTCTGGTGCTGACATGACACTGTCGCTTTGGCATCTGTTGGAAGCAGATTACTGGACCAGGACTGATAGGATCCACGGGCATGTGGTGTCTAAGAGCATAGCAAAAAGGCGTGTGCCAAGACTGCTTTGCCTACAATATGGCATGGTGCCATCACCAAACTGTGAGCAATGGTTAACTTGCATATCAGCGTCTGGCTTTTTTTAATCACCGAAAAATCACCTAAAAATACAAGTTTAATTGCTTTTGTGTTAAATTAATAGAGTTATGACTGTTTAAACAGAATAGAAATTTTAAGATGTAGTGTTTATAATTAGCGTGATAGCATTATTATAGACAGAAGGTGCAATTCACTGCGTAACAGATTACTTGAAATATTGGAAGAAAATGCTTGGATTGTGATTCTGAGCGTGATGGGAGCAGCCAATGGATAGCCTCCAGATAGCAGAATGCCGGGTGAAACACTAGGCTGCGATGTTGTTCATTGCTTATGAGGGCTCATTCTGAAAACTCTGGACTAGCCTTATTCAATTTCCATGGATCTCTGCAGTAATATGTGCTGAAGACTTACAGAGCACCCAACACGTGTTTCCTGGGCCTCCATGCCCCGTGCTCTTTGGACCCCTTTGCTCCTTTGTGTCATCATTGTACTTATCGACAAGGTCTCTTTTCCTGGATTCTAGGCAATGAACAGGGGTAGGAGTTTTCACAGTGATTTGCGACGATGGAAGCGACACTGCGTCATTCCATTTAACTGTTGCAGAGAAAAATAAATATTCTTCCAATTTCCATGTGTATGCATTTAAATAAAGTAAATTCAGCAGAGTCACTCAGCAGTAAGGCTATTAGTAGGAAATCATGGGATCTTTATTGTAGTATAATAGTTGACAGTCAATAAAGTGGTTACTTTATTAGAGACATTCTGCAAACAACCTGTTCTTCCAAACTGTGAATCATATGACTGAAAATGAAGATAGCATGCACACTGGGTCAAGAGGTGTAGTTACTGTGCAGCTAAGCATTTTAATGGCTAAGACACGTGGTCTAAGTGATTTTAAATGTGGTTAGATGGTTTATGCCAGATGTGGTAGTCCCAGCATCACAGAAACATCTACACTTCTGAAATTTCCATGCACAACACTGTCTAGATTACAGAGAACTGTGCAATAAAATAAAACATCCAGTTGGCAGTAGTTCTGTTGCTGGAAACACCTCGCTAATGAGGTCAGAGGGGATTGGCCATATTTGGGAAAGCTGACAGGTAAGCTGCAAGTGAAGAAATAGCAGCTCAGTTGAGTGCTGATGTGCAGATAGGCATATCCGAATGCACAAATCAGCAGCTCTTCACGTAGCTCTGGAGATAAAAGTGGGGGTCGTACTTAGTACAATATAAGGGTGCCTAATAAAGTGGCCATTGAGTGTAAGTTCATGACATCTTAACGCTGAGGTTAGATATGAGATATAGTCTCTCAGAGGCTGGGGAGCAAAAAAGGGGAATATCTTATTGAATATCCAGTATTATCCTATCACTGTTTAACGTTATCTCGGTGTACTATACTGTAGGGAATCAGACGATGTCTACTGTTTCACTTCTATATACTAGCAGTAATCCTCTCAAATCCTTTGACATGCTTTGACAGCAAGCTGATTAATGGGCTGCCAAGCGGCTTTCTACATCCAGTGACAAAACCTGTGACCCACACACAGGTGCCAGTTACATTTACTAATACAGGGGGCCGGTGTGACCCTTCATCTGAGACGAGGCGTTTCAGGCTGCCGCTCTGTTAGTGCTCAGAGAGTGCAAGCCACACAAGCTGCATGGTTTCTACGCTAATTCCCCTCCCTACTAGCACAGACCCCGAAGGCTATCCCCCGATCAGGCAGCTAAGAGCCCATATTACAGATTCGACACATTCAATCTCAGCCCGTTCTGTTTCTCTAACGCAGTGCGTGTGTGTGCGTGTTTGTTTGCGTATGTGTGTGTGACTAGGGTCAAAGCAGAACCGGCTTTACAGAATGCTAAGGGTTAATTAACCGCTGCATCCTGTTAGCACTCTGCCACAGATTGTTTATCTGGCTGGATGAATCACTCCTTAATTGGCTGTAATGAATGCAATTGTTTTTAATAATGTGATCATGCCAGTTAAAAAACCCAACATTGTCATTTTTGAAAAATGAGCCTGTTCTTAATTTTTAAAGAGGCACTTCTCTGTTTTTTCCCCATTTTATTCCTTTTTTATTTGGGGAATGGAACAGAAAAAAATCACAATCTTTTATTATTTTTTTTTGCAATGAAATGTAAACAATGAATGGTGTAATTTTCTCCCTGTCTGGTTTGACCTTTTTCTGAATGCTGAAAAGGACAGCAGCATCTCAATTTGGTGGAGCAGGGAGCCACAGGAGCAGCGATGGTAGACTGTCTGCCTCCTGTCTGCGGATTCAAATCGGTGCAGTGGGCTAATGTGGCGACCGAGGCGGCCTATTGGGACGCGGCATCAGAGGTAAGATGTCATGTCTGTCCACTGGCTACCAATTAAATGTGGCACCTCAAGCAGATCAGTTTAATTCCAGCCAAGGTTTTTATTTTTTCTATCCCCTCACAAGCCCCCAAGTCCTCTTACCCAGGCTTTGAGGAAGTGTGGCAGTGCATGGCCTGTTTAATGCGAAACCCTTGAGATGACTTTGTTCTGACCCGGGCTCTCATTATCCCTCCCGCAGGCAGAACCCGGCGGTCGCCAAAGATGCTCTAAAGAAATGAAATACCGTAATAAAACAGTACTTGAAATATCAACATCCCGGGCCTAATTAGCGTCAGGCTAATGGGCCCTAATTGCACGTCTGAAATGCAGCAGTTGAGTCCTTTCTAGTGTAACTTGACTACACTGATTAATGGAGTAGGAGCTGCAAACTAAAATGCAGTTAATTTATTGCAAGATCTATTAGCTGCACAAAAAAGGGTGGGGGGGTGGCAGGAATTATTAGCCTCTTGTTGTCAGAGATACATTTCATCTATGAGTCAGTGCAGATTCCGTACAGATTAAGCTTGTTAATTTTACTTACCGCTGACATTCTTTTCCGCATTGTCAAAGCGCAAACCATGGTCCCCCCCCCCCCCACCATGAGCTGAAATGGACAGGTAAAGGGATGGGAGGAACTGAAAAGAAGCGGGAGCTGGACCACAGTTGCATTAACTACTCTGTGCTTTTAATTCATCTAATTACACAGGGGGTGTGGGGGGGGGGCATCATTTTATATCTGTGCCTAGCAGCTTGTGCCGAGGTGATGCCTGGCCTGGGCTTTTATACATTTCTGTTCTTTTATTAAGTCCCTTTTATTCAGGAAAAAAGGTTAGAGCCATTTTCAGCAACGTGCGAGACAAAACATTTTCAATAAGGACACAATATACTTGTTTAAATTACCTTTTTACCCATGTGGAAAACCATTAGGCTTGGTGCTTCTAAGGTTTTTTTTTCTCTCTCCTTCTGCCTTCCCTTTGTAGTGGTTTACCCCTCATAACAGCTTTTATCAAATTTTGTTATTAATCCATTAGATGGTGATATTTGTTTGGGCTAATTTTGTGTTTCATTGCACATTTCATGTATTGAAAATGCCGTAAAAAAGTTTCAGTATTCAGACTAATGTGCTTTCAATTTCAATGTTATCTACATTTAACTGGTTTAGACGGCATGTGTATTGAGAAATGTGTTTTTAATCTTGGCCTCATTAACTTGCCAGTTGACTGGATGGAAAAAAAGCTGAAAAGCACACTCTATTTGTAGCTTCTGCCTTCATATATCATTTTTTTCTGTATCTAGAAAACTGAACATAGTGAGTGTGCGTCAAACAGACAATTTGTATTTTCTATTATCATCCACTGAATGTGTAATATGGCATTCTTTTATATGGTTATTTTGAAAAGAATTAACCTGTGTTACTTTTTATATAGTATGTTGATCTCTGTCATTTCTCTAAGGTAATATATTGAAGAAATATAATCAATGTTGCCTGTTTTAATATGATCACTTACTGAACAAAGTGGCCACCTTCTACTAACCTCTGAAAGGTAAAACTGCAGAATCCTAATATGTATTTAAATCTGCTGTATCTGTTTTTTTTGTGTTAATGGGTGCTTTTGTATTTGTGTTTGTGTAAATGACAGTTTGTGACTGTACGATTTCACATGGCTGTGTGTTAGTGTTGGTTCATGTACTAATCGAAGCCAATCAAGTGAATTTCTGTGCAATCACTTCTATAAAACTGCATGTTTTTTTTTATGCCTTAAATTGCATTTAGAAGTCATTAAAGTATTTGATTATTTGAGCAGTTGGTTGGTTGAACTGGACATGCTAAAAATGTGCGCAGTTTTCATCAAAATGCACTCGACAGATTCTTACTAGAGATCAGTCGCAGCAAAATGGAAGGATTTGATTTCTTGAGGCAAAACATTTATGTCTGCTTGTGGAATTAACGAAAATTGCTATAATTTTTGGATTTCTGTAATTGGGAAATGGTTCTTCAGAAGAGGCTATGATTGGTGTAATTGGCTGCTGAGTACGTATGGCAAGCAGATACTGTGTACATAATTGCGTATTACTTGAGAACCCTAAATGCAAAGCAGGCTCTGAAAAGACTGGAACTGCAAAATTATAAGGGTCAGTAATGAGCTGGCAAATGAGATACTGTGGCTATGTACTTGTATTTCGGCAGTGGAGGGGGACAAAAACTTGGCATGATGCTACTTTGGAATGGATAGCAACACTAAGCAGACAGGCACAGCCACCAAACTGTGTGTCCTGTAGATCCCACAACATCAATTTATAAAGAGCTTTGATGCATTTGTTATTCTGGAGCATCTCATTGGCATGTTGAAAATTTCTAATCTCGCACATTGTTATGGTTGTTCATGGGAAAAATGAATACTCCTAAAATGTATTTTAACATACCTTCTTTGACCACAAATATTTACAGGTTTCTTTGATATATCTAGCAAAATTGACAGTGGATTTTGTCTAATATTACCATAAACAACTGGAAAACTAGTTTATGAGGCTATATAAATAGTCACAGGATATTTACATACACTGTATATATACTGCAGTATTTCAGTATAAATATGTTTTAATTATTTTGCCAGGAAACCCAAAGCGATTCACTAAGTTAATTTTTCCATTTAAAAAGGTGGATGTGTCACAGAAGGAATTCAGCAAATTATATATATTTCTAGCAAACATCTCAACTTGAGATTTGAGCTGTAATTACGCATCCATAATGCCGCTGTCAGCCCTTAGGTACACACCTGCTGCTGTGCAAACCAATCAGTTACAGTTTTGCAGTTTATCCACCTGCTGTTTATAGATTTATTGAGTCATATCCTTTCTATTATCAAACAGTTATTATTGTTTCCTTTATCACATCAGCATATACCTTTATTGGCTGCTGGAGTGCCAGGGCATTTAATTAGACTGGGGAGCAATGCGGAGATCAGAAAGCACCAGCAAATGGATTGGTCCTAATGGGGAATTTTCCTGGCACTCCAGCCCCTGCTTTCAGGAAGGGTATTTGGGGGGCGGGGCTAATAGGAACAGGCACATATTGCAAACCGTGTTCAGGAACACTACCCGGTATTTGTTTTAGCCAGCGGACATTATAAGCTACCAATGGAAATAAAGGAAAAATCAATGGAGTTCATTAAAACAGCAGGCCGTCGTTAGCCTCTGCATGGCTTAATTACAGTTTCAGTAGCATTTGCTTTAATTGGAAGGAATAAAAGGAGTGAAGTGGAGTGAATGGAAGAATTAGCATATCTATCAGTGCACTGCATCAGCAGTGGCCTCTGCCGTACTTTATGCATTCAGAAGGGCACTTATTGTTTCAGGGGTCTGGAGAAGGCAGTGCTGGAAATATGGGGAGGCAATTTTCAAATCATCATCTTGCAGCTTGGCACAATTCAAACGAGACGCTTTATCGTGTTTTTGTTTAATTGGACAGTATAGAATGAGTCATTTTATGATTTAGAAGTTACAGATGGGTGCACTGTTTCGTTGTGGTGATTGATTAAGCATACTGTTCACAATTTTAGTAATATAACTATTGATAGAAATGATGATGTTTATAAAAATACCGTATGGTTTACTGCTTTTGATATGTAGTTGATTTTGTGAATAATCATAGTGCTTTTCTTATTGTTTTTTTCTGCAACATATATTAGATAATAAGGGTAATATGCTATTTTATTTAAAAATAAATGTGATACAGTTATTTATCTTTCAAAACTACAAATTGTATATAACTTTATGAATAACTTTTGGCTGTCATCATGAATAATTACATAGGGTTTCTCTTCCCCTCTGACCATCATATGATTCGAATTTTTATCACTGGATAATACAAGAAAATTTGTGGAGTGGATTCTTGTGAAGCTTGCCTGTCGTTTATCGTATAAAAAGTGTAGTGTCTATAATTTTTAGCTTCTTAGAACACATTCTTTCCCCAAAAGGAAAGAATTCATAATTCATCCACTTTCTGTAACTGTTCATCCTGTTCAGGGTTGCGGGGGTCAGGAGCCTGTGGGCGCAAGGCAGGGAACAACCTTGGATAGGGCACCAACCCATTGCAGGGCACACACACACACACCATTCACACCTACTGGCAGTTTGGTAAATTCAATTAACCTCAGCATGTTTTTTGGACTGTGGGGGGAAACCAGTGTACCTGCAAAAAACCCCATGACGACACGGGGAGAACATGCAAACTCCACACTCATGGAGCCCGGGCAGAGGCTCAAACCCTGGTCCCAGAGGTGTGAGGCAACAGTGCTAACCACTGTGCCACACATTTTTGAACTCATAAATCATACTTTAATGAAAAATAAAAGGGGGGCTTAAACCACAGATTTATGGATAACTGTCAGAATGCAATGGTCTGTCTTAAGCAACCCAGAAAAGACTGCTTCATGGTAATGGTGCTTGACAGATTACAACAAGATGAACACAGCTACAATGACAGTGGAACCAGCACTCAAAAGAAAAGGAGATTTTCTTCTTTCACATAATGTCTCAAAATTTTATCAAATGTATCAGTCAAAGGATTCTGCTTTCTTAACAAGAAAAGAGCCCCTATGTACTTCAGCAGTAGAAAAGGTTGATTTATAATTTGTAGCATTACCATCTGTTGTAGTTACTTGAAATTACAGATAAACCAGTTAGTAAACACTTTGCCCATTGTCTGTTTTGATAATCACCCATAATAACATCCAGCATCAATATGGTCTTTAAACCTGATTTAGGAGTTAATGGAATAAGAGGGAGGCAGTCAGTATATGCACTAGGGTAATGTCATTAGAAATGTTTGTGAAGACCAAATTAAATCAGTCGTAAATTGTGCTCTCAAGTCAGGCTGAAAACCAGCCTCATTCAAGAGAGGGAGATTCATATTTTAACCTCTTGCAGAAAATGCACTTAAACAGATTAAAATAAAATAGGGACTATGTGGATGGATGCAAATGGTAATTGCTACAGTGCTAATGGCTTCCTGTTAGCTATGTAAGGCTGTAGGCAGAGCTATTTTAAAGTTAACCAATGATTGAGGTCATAGCTTTGGCAATCTGGTGATTAAACTGAACTGTACATGTCACCAAATAGCAGATTATCCTAATGGGGTTGCACCACAAAGGAGCTCCCTGCATTTTGGAGGGTCAGGTTCCTTATACCCTTCCATGGGGAGTGCAGTGCACATACAGGGCTGGACAGCTACCAGGAAGCCGGGTGGAAAACTGCACGAATCCTAATGTGTGAAACCGTCAGGCAGGGTCCTTTGCTGCCATACCAAGCCGTAAACGAACTGAAAATCATATTTGTCCCACGGAGAGCAGGAATGAAAGCAGTGTACAGCCATTACATTCACATTTGACTGCAAAGGGTTTTGCAGACTCATTGTCCCATTTAGTGTCTGCTCTTATGAGCACGACCCTCACACTGACAGCCATCTGCACTGGAAGCGGTGCCTGTCTCTCTGTGGCTTTTATTTGCCTTAACATCCTGATGGTTTTCATCTGAGTCCCTGCTTTATGTCCTCGATGTCCTCTGATGTGTAGCAAGTCGGCTCAATATCATGGAAATTTAAAAAAACGCTTTGTATTATTTTCAGTGTTAAATGGACTCATTGGTAACTAAAACCTGCTTAATATCCTATGTTTTTTGAGAGGTAATGGGTACCTTAATAAGGTTAGCATGTTTCAGTTTTCCCCTCTCCTGAATCTTCCAGTAAGTAAAGGTCTCTTTTATCTCTGCTAACGCTGCTCAAGGAACAGATCTGATTATCCTCAGGGTTTGCTGCTTTGCACAAAGGGGATGAACTGTTGGTTACTGGCCCTGGAGTGAGATGTGAGTACCCAGTACATGTACTGGAAATCAGGTGATTGTGCTCACTCAGGGAGAGATTCTCTTTGTTAATCACTGACAGCAGGGGACAGGGCTACTTTTCAGCACCAGGTCGTCTGCCCCTGGTGATAGATGACTTAACAAAGTGTGTGTGTTGGGCAGGTGGGGGGGGGGGTGCCATTGCATTGGTGTGGGTTTACATGTCGTCCGAGTTTGCCCGAAACCCGGCACCCTTTCGCTCCAGGTGAAACTCCAGCGCGCACATATTCACGCATTGTGTAAACGAACAAGGAAAAATTTGCGTGGATTGAATAGCAAACATGCAGGTGATGACATGTCTTCCCCAAAACAGAAAATATGTGTCATTAGTCGCTCGTCATTGGGAGAGCAGACAGCTACATAAATTCACACTCCTGGCATCTACTGAAACATACTGTAATTCTGAGCCCTTTTACAAAAGACATATCCAGTGACATTAAAGGTGTTTAAGAGGTCATGTTTGCATGTTAGTTTATTAACTGTGAAAAATTTAAATGGCTGTAGAGGAAGGAATAATGTGACGGATGTTAAACATTAGTAGGACGTCTCATTGTTAAGCTGATTAAACAAGTGGGTGTGTGTGTGTTTTAATAAACAATTTAAAACATTTGTCAAAATTTTAATTTTCTCTTTGGTCATTGGTGCACAATGCTACAGGCCACCCAATAAAGTGACTCGACTTACATAAGAGGATGTTAGCCTGAAGCAGGAAGGCTAATAGATGAGAAGAGGACTTTTCACTGCTGCCTCAGAAAGCTGAGGGCTGATGTCACAGAGACATTCCGTGACACAAGACGGCTTTCAGATGAGGTGGTAGTGTGACTCCGAGGGCAAGCCAAGCCTGGGGCACAACACGGCTGAGTGTGAATAGATGAGCTCTTCACCCTTCAACATCTACAAAAACACTTACGTACATAAGTAGACTTCCATTTTTATCTACAGATATTAATGCGATTAAAAACTCCTAACACCACATCAACAAAACTGAAGAGTACGAAAAAATCTGGAAATAATGAGCATTTTTATCTTCTTTATAAAAGCAGATAAGTGTTTTTGCACACATTTTCTCAAAAATTGCCCCCACAAACGTAAAGGGTAAACCTTTAAATACAAATGCATCATTACAAAATCTGATCAGTTCATGCAATAAAAAAATGAAACCAGATTTCAATTTCAGCGTATACAAATAGACAAGTGTGCAATATTACAATTTGGCATTACAATGTATTTAGCAGCAAGGGTTCGTGCCAGTGGTTCCTTGGCAGCTTTCAGGTTCACTGTGACCCTGCAGTGGAGAAGTACTTCAGGAAGATTTAGATAATGGTAGTGGATTTTCTTCTTTTAAAAAGCCAAATTTCCCTAGGCGTAAAAACACACTGCACAAGAAACATTAGGACTCAGCTACATCTGGGGATTTTAGCTAATAACCTATAGGTTTTAGATCCATGTACTAAATAGCTATAGTAACTGCTTGTCAATACCCAGGTAACATAGCCCTACACTTTTGTTCATATTACCTTTCCTTCAAAGTACTGTGAATATTTCACATTCTGTAACTACTGCATATGTATATGCCAAGAGCGGAGCAGATGCTCCCCTACTGGGATTGAAACTGACACCACTGTAGTCACAAAATCCAGTTTCTTTACCAGTGTATCACCTGTTGCTGAACAATTGTAATGCAAATCAAAGGTTTGTGAGAAATGGCTCTATAACAACCATCAGATTGGCAATCTCTTAATCAGGATCTGGTATATTGTGTCCTCTTGTGTAAAAGGGCTTTCGCTATGGGTAAACGCAAATTCAAAAGCCACACAAATTAGGTGTCATTATTCACTTAATAGGTGCTAAAGGGCCTAAGCTGGAGGTGCAAAAGATGGCCACAATATTTTTTTTAAAAGCAAGAGTTACCATGGTAATCTCTGTTGGCACTGTCTCAGACTCCTATAGATGATTTCCAAAGTCAAAAAGAATGCATAAGTAAATCCAATCTGACACTAGATGTTTGTCTTACAATAGTGGTTTCAGCTGTACTCTGCAGAATTCCTGGCTGGCAGTTAGGGGAGACCACCAAATCCCCCCACATTCCTTCTGTGATATATCACGCAGAGGACTAGCTCAAAATCCAAGATCAAACCAAAGACCATTCTATTGTTGTTTGTTGTTGGAATTATTATTTTCATCTGCGGCAAGATGGATGGGTGGCTGGTGGGGGGGCATGGAAGGAAAGTTTATTGGAGGAAATCCCCTAAGCAGCTGATTGAACATGGGCTCATGGGCTATTGGGTCTCAGACAGGTTGCCTTTTGTCTTCTCTCTAACCAGTAAGCCCAGCATCTGCCAACACAACAGCAGGCATACTGTGGAAACCGCAGCTGCCAAAACGTACTAAAGACTCCACTGTTTCTATAGTTAGGATGCCTCCCGACTAGCAGGATATCTCCTTACAAGAGACTATTTAAAAATAGGTCCAGGACAAGGATGTGATAAAAAGCCATTCTTCTGCCTTTGCAGTACCTGTAAAAGATTAAATAAAATGTACATTAGCAAGGATGAAGCTGTTACCTTCCCTGTTTGAAAAATCAGTTTAATTTTGAGCCCCCACCCCCAAGTTATTGTAGGTCAAAAGATTGTAATCCAAATCTAAGTAAGGACATAACTCATTTTGGTATTAACACATTTCACAAAATTTCGCATAGGCATAAATCACGGTAGTAACATAATGAACATTTCTGCCCATCACCTCTATGGGGCGCTCTATTGGAGCACCTAAAGCTCATTCCTCCATCGTGCACTAAGAGGCACTACTGGGAATCGTTCCTGCCTGACTCCGTCAGGCAATCAGCGCCTCCTTCTGACGTGTCACCCTCTACCACAGTGTTTCCCAACCTGGTCCTCAGGGACTCACAGAAGGTCCACATTTTTGCTCCCTCCCAGCTCTCTACTGACGGAGCAAAAATGTGAACAATCTGCAGGTCCCTGAGGACCAGACTGGGAAACACTGCTTTGCCACCAGCCATTACACATATTAGGACATAATTTCATCTTTAAAATAGATATCACTGGACTATGGTCAATACATTAATTGTGCATGCACCACCCATTCATTTATTTATACTTATGTATTTTGTGCACAATATTTTGTTTGGACAATATTCTGTTTGTGTTTTGTTTGTACTATGCATATTTATTTGCACCGTGTGTCTTCATACTTTGCCTTCCTTTTGCACTATATGTTTGTGTTGGTGCACTTTATACACCATAGTGCTGTGTGCTAAAGAATTTCCCCCTGGGATCAATTAAGTATCTTCATCTAATCCAGGAATATTTAGCTTGAGTTAATTGCAATGTACCGTTAACAACATTATCCACAACATACCTCATTGTTTTCTAGGTGTCAATTATAACAAAAAGGACAGAAGTCATTGGGGAATTGTAATTATTATAATAGATCATTTACTGTACAGAAAAAAGACACATTCTAAACTATGCTTTTAGATGAAAAATAATCAAAATATAACACATGGAATAAACTATATGTATCAATATAAGTGTATATGCTTTTATTTATTTATTGTTTTTTTTGGCCCAAATAAAGAATATTCCTTGTCTTTGTGGACGCTCCTACCGGTATGATTTGTATGTAATGTAAGCCAAGAGGTAAAGTTATTCCATAGAGCTTTTATACACCATAAAAGATAGAGATGATCCCCAAAGTAAAAGGTTCAGCATGCTGTACTCTGATCATATTTAAAGAGAGTACAATACAACCTGTTATGTCCGTAATACAGTCTGTGCTCACACCTGGGAAGTTGTGGTTTCAGTATATCTTGGTCCAGACAGGAATGTAATGATTCTGAGGAACAATGCTTGCCAAATGTCCCAAGTTTGACTGCTCTTTGCTTTACGATCTATGTTGCTGTACCCAGAGGGAAACCAAGTCTGGAAATGGGATGACATCACACAAAAAAACCACACACACAAGCCGTTATCCTTGCTTGAGATAAGAAAAGAAATGACCAAATATTTCTTTCTTTGCACTTACCTATGAACTTTAATGGAGGTATTGAGAAAGTCAATGCCATTTATCATATTTACTAGAAGAATCCAAAATAATCATTGCTATTTTGGTCAATTTCAATATTATCGTGACTGCAATGTCATGATGAGGTGCTTAATACTGATTAAAGAGAAAAAGATTTTCATAAAAGAACAAAAGAAAAAAAGACCATTGTTTATTACTTTGTCTGCTCTGTATGGCTTGATATAAGTTTATCATTACGCCATTACTATATAATGAAAAAATAACAATTTGTGATTTAAAGATCTAAAATAGGTAGATCTAGTATAGATTTTTTACCATGTTTAGATGTTTCTTTTAATGTATGTGATCATACTATGAAATTTTACTCATTAAGTCTTCTGTGTTTTAGTATCTAGCACTACGGTAGACATTGACATTATAGCTGGAGAAGGTGTGCAGCAAATTGAAATTCTTTTTAGGTCAGAGAGAGACAGAATCCGGTGGTTTGATTTATAGTTAGTAAACAGACCATAGCAGAGACTTAGTTTTAATATTATTCACCCCATCTGTCTAAATCAGTCTTCCTCTAGGTCTTCACCACACAAGGTAAATGATCAAAACGTATGGGAATGCTGACAATCTGAATCCAGAAAGTATTGTAAACAGTATGTTTTTTTCTCAGTTGGTTTGTTATCAAGAAATTGAATTTATGTAGGAGCACTGGCAGACCCTCCGGGCTGAAATTGTTTGTTTTCTTTCATGGAAAGCTTAATGGTGAGCACTGCAAGATATGACATGGTACGACTTAAAGCCTGAAGGCTTCTGATTCAATAGTGCCATACAGAGTGTGATTTATGTCACTAAGCACTGATACGCAATGTCATTCTTCTTAAAGTCCTTTCACTGTGGATTCATTAATAAAAAACTGATCCAGTAAGAAAGGCCAGCTTCTATTGAAAGCTTGTCATTTGGGGGAGTTTGTATGTGTGCGCGTATTTTGTTTTATTTTATTTTATTATTATTATTTTTTACATTTTCATGGACGCGCAGTTAATTTTTCAGCCGATTCAATTTTTCCAGCCCCTAAAATATATATTTTTTTGATATTTTAAAATGATTTAACATTTAAAATTACAAAACTAGGGGTGGATGGGACCAGAGTTTCAGTCTCTCCATGTGTGAGGAGTTTGCATGTTCTGCCCATGTCATCATGGGGTCTCCACCTGGTACTCAGTGTGAGTGGGCCCTGCTGTGGGTTGGCTCCCCATACTGGGTTGTTCCCTGCCTTGCACCCATTGGATCCAAACCCCACCATGACCCTGAATAGGATAAGCTCTTACAAAAAATGGATGGAAGGATTACAAAATTATACATTTCAGAGTTAATGTAAAGAACATGAAGTCCAAGTTTTATAAAATTTATAAGTATGAAGTGAAGTTAAAATCAATATCTCATGGTTGATATATTTTTCTGTGGCATCGACTAAAATACATCCATTCATCTTCCAGCAGTGGAAACACTCTGGATGGGATGCCAGCCAACTGCATCACATGCATTCATACAACAAGAAAATTTAGAGAATCCTTCATCACTAAATCCATCTCTCTTCGGTTGGTTTGGACAACGATGATGTCCGTATACGTTAGCCAGTATTTTGCTGTATTTATCATCACTGTAATTTTACTGGAGCAGGAGGAGTACAGTGCATAAGATATGAGCATAGAAAGCATTAGCATGGAAATAACAGCTTTTTCTGGCTGATACACCCAGGCTAGAGTGAAACACCCATATGTCGGTGCACAATTCTCCAAATATGTATTTACAATGTATTTATAATGCATTTACAATTAGGTATTCACTCTCAATAGTCTGCGTTTACTTGCTCTCTTGAGAGGATAGTAGTCTTCACACAGTAATTGAAATAATAAAAGTACACTTACAATGAGGCGCAATGTTCTGAGAAGCGACACTATGTTGCCGAGCAGTATTCCGCAACCCTTGGGCTCTGTAGTCTTTTTTTTGCTTCAGTAAAATGATGCACCAATAAATGCATCAAATTGCACCTGTCTTTGTCACC
Source organism: Mormyrus iriodes (assembly GCA_011763525.2). Lineage (NCBI taxonomy): Eukaryota > Metazoa > Chordata > Actinopteri > Osteoglossiformes > Mormyridae > Mormyrus > Mormyrus iriodes. Next base: position 9,192,519 of record JAAGVU020000061.1, read on the forward strand.
GAAAATTAGGTGAGTGGATGGGACCTGCGGGTGCCCCGGGGAATAGACCGTGAATGAACGGCATGCCCCCCACCACTGTCTCATTATGCGGCAGTGTCTTAAGAACCGCCACGTCTCCCGTCCCATTTTATCAGGCTTGTTACTCTCTACCTCTTCACAACTGGATAAAAAAATCACCAACAATTACGGACAAAAATACAGGGGGGAGGAAAAATCCCATACAAAGTCATTTTTCCCCACCTTGGATGCTTATCTAGCTTTTGATGTTTTTGGAGGTAATGAAAGGCCTATTGGATGTGTACAATGACCTGCACAATGGACTGGGGCAGGAACAGTAGGCCTGGCTGTCACCACTATTAACTAAAAGGCCTCGACAATTTATCGAAAGGCTGGAGATGAAAGAAAAAGAACAAATAATTTAAAAATTGACCACCTCTACAATGAAGAAAATAGAACCGTAAAAAGGCATTGTGATATACTTTAATCTTCCCTGAATGCAACAAAATAAGAAATGCCATTATAATCTCCCTTTGAAATAGATGCAGTACAATTACTCAAGTGGCCAAATCTCATTAATGAACCTATTGTTAAGGCAAATAAACAGGAAAACTAGTACTGGAGGTACGATCAGTGTATGATATGCACTTATTTTTGAGATGAAAGAAATGAGAGAAATTCAAGTTAAATCCTGATAAATACCAGGATGGAGAAGGCCAACTGAAGGTGCAAGAAGAAACATGGACGTTTATTGTGAGCAAGTGCACAAGCCGTGCTCTAATTCCTCATTCTGAGAAACAAAACAGTGTACCATCAAAGTAAAGAGGAATGCTGACAGAGGAGTTATAATTAGTGTCAAGGAACAACATTCATAATTAAATTGGTTTCAACAGCTACTTGTTAGGCATTTATTTTAGTTAGTTTAACCAGGAGTAATGGCCATCCTGCATTTGGGATGAGTAACACGAGTGGCAAAAATGACAGAACATGAAGCTGGATGGGATGCAACAGCTTGCTCAGGATGATGGGGTTAAGGATGTATAAGGTCTAGACAGAGGTCAAGGGGTCAGTGTCAGGGTCATGTTCCCATTGATCCCTGAAAAATGACTGACAGAACATTCACCCCCATCTCAAAGCCTGCAGAAAAGCACCATGTGGTCTTTGACTCGTGTCTAAGAAACAAGTAAAAGAAATCTTTTAATTTATGAAAATAAATTCACGCATCAAGTATATTACGGAAAGGCCTGGAGCCTAGCCAGGGTGACATAGTAACAGCAGAGATGCCAGTCCATAGTAGGGCATGAAAACCAGAGGCAGTCCAGAGATGCCTTTGCGACTAATTTTACGCCTTTGGTCAACAGAAGGAAACTATATCCCAATAGACGTGGAACAGAAGTGGAGTCTTGGAGGTGTGAAGCTACCCAACGAGTCATCATGTCTGCCCAGTGGCACAGTCACTTAGCGATGGTACAGTAAGGGCAATGTAGAGTGGGAGTGCATCCAATGGCCGAAGACATGGACATGATCACAAGCAAAACACTTCACGGGTTGTTTAAAACAAACCATTTTGTTAATGTCTCCTTATGATTTCAGCTGGAATATTAAAAGTAATTGATAGCAGTGTGTACTACGACCCTATTGTACTATTCATTCTCTCATTATAATTTTATAAATATATGATTCACACTTATGGCAGTTGTGTGACTTCCATTTACTGCGTCGACAGCAGCACTAAAGACAGTTCAAGTTTGAGAGATGTGGTTTCTGAGTCATTTAAATTTTACAGTTCCATTTACCCCAGCCTTTTAATTCACTATATAATGATGCTATTAGAATAAAATCCAGCTGGAACTTCTTTTGGGAACGCTTAATGTTCTGTGGCTTTTGGCACTAATGTTGCTCCTGCAACGCTGACAATAGATGCTAATGAAAACAACAGATACATTTTCCAATTAGCTGTAATTACGTCTTTTTAAAATAAACGTTTGAAGTTAAAGCTGTATTTCTCCGCATGAAGAAAAGTTTGTAAAAACATGAAAAGTGTTGGTTTTAAGGAATTTCACCAGAGTGTTATGACACTACCAAGACATGTAAAGTTCCTTTGGGTTTTATACACCTCAGTAGGGATGGTGAAGCAGTGCCAGTAGGGGTATAGGGAACATGGCAGAATGGGGAGCGTGTGCCCCCCCAATGTTTAATCTCATACATCCATCCCAGTAAATAGAACTCTGTATTGAAATGATGAAATTCTGCCCCCCCCCCCCCCCCCGAATGGTCTGGCCCAAGCAGATTTAACAGTGAGACAGTAAAGTAGAAGAAGTTTGTCAATTGCATAACAGAGTATAGATAAATGGATGGATGGATGGATGGATGCACAAAGCAATGCATGAAGTTCCTTAGCTAGAAGCATATAAGTTTATACATAGCTCCTCTCTTCATATAATTGTATATCCACATTCACTTTACATGTAATGCCAGGGCAATCCCACAGAATCGAATTCACTCACATTGTCACACACCACGGAGACACTGAGCATCAGTTTACCTGAATCGCCTTTTAGGCTGTAGCAGACACGTCACGGCATCAGGGACAGTTTGCCAGCTGAAATACATAAGGCGCCCATGTGGACGGCTAAGTGGAACAAAACTAAATATGTATGCTCAGTGGGTTGTGCTCTAGGAGTGCCAGGCTTAGAGAGTGTAATCATACTCCTCTCTGTGTGTAGAAGGTTTCCTGCAGGTACTCCAGATTCTTTCTCCAGTCCAAGGACAGCCAGTTAGGCCTATTGGTGTCTCTAAATGTAAATGTGTATATATATACCTGTATAGGGCAGCACAGTGACCTCACACCACTAGGTGTGTGTGTATATATACACACATTATACGCAAATGTTTGTGGTGATTCTACAAATAAAATGTAATTGTATAAACAGTACTTTCATATCCAGATTATCTGCCTAGCAAAATGTTTCACAGAAAGGTTCTTTTCTTTATTGTGTGTAATGCATTACACTGAAACTGACCAACACAAAATGGAAATGTGTGTGTGTGTGTGTGTGTGTGTGTGTGTGTGTGTTTGTTGACTTTTTAAGTTATTTTACAGGTCTCTGAGTTATTATTTTTTAGTTCAATAACGTTAAATTGAGTTCTGTATTGAACAAGAATGTTAGAGGGTTATCTGGGTGGAGTTATTAGGGTGGGAGGAGTTAATACTTTAAACTAAGCATTTAGCTGTGTTTAATTAATCCATGAGGTTTTGGAAAGAAAACATTGAGTACCTAGATTTATGGATGTCTCCTATCCAAACAAATAAGTTCTTACTTCTTTAATTTCTGTTCAAAATGAACATATACGCCTATTTACTATATGTCTAAATGAACATTGAAGTAATCCAGTTCACAGATGTCACTTTTATTCCTGATTATCCATACTGACCAACTCATCTCTATAATAGACTACATATTGATCATATATATAGATCTATATTTATATATAGATACATATATATGTAAAAGATATTTATTTATATATACTTATAGATCTGTATATCTAAGGAAATACACCTGCTTCTACCTGCTTACATAAACCCCTCTGACACATCAAGAGTAAAAATTACAATGACATCATGTTTATACTTTAAATGTTTGATAGTCCCAACCTGGAAAAAAATTTCATATTAACAGCTTTGGATATGGTAATGAAGATATATTCGGTAATTAATGCAATTAATTGTCTCATGAATTGCACTCCCAATGTCTGTGAGCACTTGAAAATTATCACGGAATAAAATATCCATTATTTACCAATTTAATCATTGGGCTCACATTCTTCACTGCCCTGTTCTTAATTTTTTATGCTTATTGTGCTTTTGAGATTAAAACAAGGGGACTCCCACCAGAGAGCACTGGTAAAACTGACTTAGAAAAGAACTGAAGGCAATATTTTTCAGTATCTTGTAAAACCTTGATAAATAATTTAACTATATACATTCATATATATTTTTAATTTCCATTACTGTGCATTTTATTTTCATTCGTCAGACCAGACACTCACTAAATCAGTTCTCATGTCGCTTTTCCTGGGGAGGCATTTTCTCAAATCAAGTTACTGCCATTGTATTTAGTGCCTTTAGGTAACGTTGGGGAAAACAAGACTTCTATATCCTTTTGCAATGTTCTTGAATGGTAACTATCTGGCTAAAATTAAATGATACTGTGCCTGTGTTTTTTCTTCTGCACATCTGACTGGGAATTTGCTGAATGTTAGCAAAAATGTTTCGAAGGTGGTATAATTCCTATTGCTCTTTGTAGCATCTTCTCAGTGGAAACACATGCAAGGCAATTGGGCCAGTAACACACCAAGATATTTCTAAAAATGCGGCTTTGATTTTATCAGGGGTCGAAGCAGTGTACCTGACGGAACCATATTGTTTTTTTAATATTATCATTCCCAGTTGTATAGTTCAAGTGTGTGCATACTGTAATATCCTCAATCTTTAAAAAAGTCTTTGGTTTATCCTTCAGTCAACCTTTTGTTTTATATGACCTCTTTCAGATTTGTTCTCTATTTTGTAAACATTTTAATAGTGGGCCTGTTACGATCCCCTGTCTAGGGTAGGGGATCGGCAGAAAGGTAAGGGAAGGGAAAGGGAAGGAGACGAGACAACCA
>JAAGVU020000061.1:9197283-9217551 GCA_011763525.2 Mormyrus iriodes
CGGAGCCTATCCCGGAGGCTGCGGGCGCAAGGCAGGGAACTACCCAGGATGGGGCGCCAACCCATCGCTGGGCACACACCACTCACGCACACATTCACACCTATGGGCAATTTGGTAACTCCAAATAACCTCAGCATGTTTTTGGACCGTGGGGGGAAACCGGAGTACCCGGAGGAAACCTGCCTGCAACATACAGAGTATATTGATCATTTGCATTGATTATCCATGTACCAGTTGCTCTGAAACCAAATGACCAGTTGATTTATTTATGTATTTGTCAAAGTGTACTGGGATTTCAGTTGCTTCACACCCATTGCTGTCTTGCATCTAAATAAGGGCAAGGAAAAAGTGCAAGAAACACCTGTGTCCCCTTTTACAAATTCCTACAATGCACCTTCTCTGTAATAGAAATCAATTGAGAAAGTGAATTGTATACTGTTTAACAAAGCTTCTGAATATACCTGGCTTCAGCCACCTCTTTTCCAATGACAGAGATAAACATCTTCATTTTGCTGGGTAGCCAGTTCTTTCATAACCAAAACTCCCTCTGCATTTCAAGCTGATAAACAAAGTTCTTTATGCTCTGGAAGAAACATATATCTTCATTTTTCTTCCTTCTTTCTTTTTCTGTGCGGACATGTAATACACAACGCCACTAAATATATTTTGGTACTTACAATGAAAGGAGTACTTTCATAGGAAACCATTTTACTTTCTACATTTGGAGATGGATTGAAAGCACCTCAAAATCCCATGTGAGATGCAGCTCAAGTATTCTCAGACTCAGTTGTGGTTCATTGACCTTTGAAATATACAAAAGCTTTCTAATTTAAACTCCTCTCCCATTACAAAAAATGTACATGAGAGACTGGTACAATTAGGCCTTCACTGACATATTTTTAAAAGTGGAACAAGTATTTTCCATGCATATCACCCAAACATGCAGTAGGGGTCATCCATGCAAAATTTTAAATTCAGCAGTGTTAAACGTTACACTAAAGGATACATTAGCAATGCTCCATCAGGGTTCCGAACCAACAAACCTCAATCACTGTTCAGCAGTGCCAGCCCACAGAACTCCAAGAAGATGTTAGTCTCTGCATTACTGAGTAACTATTTACTGTATTATCCTGTGATTGACTGACAACACTTTCTCAGTTTTTTATATAAGCACCTTAAAGTAATTGTAATACTGTAGTAAAATAGTGGATAAAATATTATTTAATGTTACCATCTGCTTCACATGTTCACTGCCTGATTAAGAGGAAAGAGCCTAATTTCAATGTGTTATCAACAGTGTAATATAATAACAAATAAACTAGTCTCTTTTGTAACTCATCCTGTGTGGTAAGATTGTAGCTGACTAGAAGTCACATGACTAGCTGGTATTTTTAAGAATATAGCACAATCTATATTCTATGTGTCAAAGGCCACGATGCATTATTTCTGTCTCACAAGTATAAAAACTCTTCCAAAACGGTCTTCCTTTCTTCTATGCTAAAAAGTTTAAGGAAATCTTCTCAGACTGTTCTGTTGCATGACCTGTATGCCTGCTTAAACTAATTAAGTATTCATCAAGTCCATGATTGATTGGATTATGTATGCTTGTGGCAGAAAAAATAATGTAGAGCTGGGATGCTCATAGGCCTGATAGAAAACTTCATTCTCTGCCATTTATCATTGCAAGGTTATTGTGTCCAACTCATAAAGTAGACGACCTCATCAAAGGCTTCATAGGTAGATTCAAGATATCCATCAACAATTTTCCTTGGTCTTCAAATACATGAGTGATGTTCAGGTGGGGAGGGGGTGGCACCTGACCTCCCTGTCTGTCTGTGGTCTACTGCACGAGTGAACTGCAGGGGACAAAAGAGCCCTTTGTCATTTGTGGTGGCGGCAGCCATTGGGGATGTTGGGTAAGGAAAAGCAGGAGGAAATCAGGACAGGACAAGCCATGACATGGTAAAAAGGTAAATCAACCCTTTGTAGATATTAAACTGGAGACTGGCAAACAGTGGGCTCACTTGAAAGTCAATCAATGGGGTTTTCTATGGGATCACAGAGTATAGCCATACAGGATATTGCAGAGGAAAGTGTGTCATTTCCCGGCCAAATCACCTACTAGTTTCATCTTGTATTACCCTCTTATCTAATTAGAATATGTTAATTGTGTGTATGACTCTGAGTTATGAGATAACGTTTTAAAGCTGGGCAATGTGGTGGTGCAGTGGTTAACACTGCTGCCTTTCATCCCTGGGACCAACGTTTAAGTCTCTGCCATGGCTCCATGTGCATGGAGTTTGCGAGTTCTCCCCGTGTGGTCATGGGATTTCCTCTGGGTACTCCGGTTTCCCTCCCACCATAAAGAAGCTAAGGTGAATTGGAGTTGTCCATAGGTGTGAATATGTGCACATGTCCTATGGCGGGTTAGCCCCACATCTTGGGTTATTACCGGCATCTGTAGCTTCTAGGATGGGCTCTGAACCCCTACAACCCTCAGTAGGACAAGTGGGTACAGAAGGTGAATGGATGGATATATTTTAAAGATACGCAATGCATCATATAGAATACCATTATAGACTCCAGGCAATTGCACAATATAAAAGTGAACAATATAAATAACATGTTGAAAGACTGGAGAAATAGATAACAGTATTGTATGTGGAGAATGTGATTATTATTTATAGTATGTACTTAAAATCAGCTTTTATTAAGAGAAGTTTAACTTTATTGTAACGCTCTTCACACTAACTACTTTGTGAAACAATTTAGGTTAAGCACCATTGTTGGAATACACAAAAACGAACACTACCCTAGGATTCGGAAGTGAATCTTTACTACTATATACCACACTGGAAAGATCGTAACCCCATATTTCAATAAAAACTTAAAACAGACACACACACACACTGCCATCAAGTTTGTGAAAGTAATTTGAACACACACATCAGAATGTAATATACATATAAGCATATCTTATATTAGGAGAAATACTATTTATCTTCCCTTATGTGTCTTTCCCCTTCTTCTTGGAGCAGAGGTACTCTCACTGAAAGCCCATGAAAGCTAAAGCATTATTACAGTACAAATCCTCTGCTCTTCTTTTGCCGGTCTAAGGTCCATGAAACCTTTGTTGGGCCATTAAATTCTTTTCGAGACACACTATCATTGAAATTAAAGAGCAGAGAATGCTCTATGGCAATGCCCTTTCTTCAGTGCTACATTTTTCTAATGTCAATCACAAGTATATTAATACTTTGGACTTGTGTTCTGTATCGATCCCATTATTGTGAAGCTTCAAAGACTACAATGACAAGACCTGGCCATTAGTGGGTTCTGTTGCCACTATTAATGTTTCAGAATGTTTTTTTCATGACAATGAAAGTCCATTTGGACTTTCATTTTCAAAAACCAGAAAGATAATATCTTTGTACTGGTATGTTTAAACAGATTTTTGCTAAAAACCAATTACTTGTTTAAAAGTAATACACAAGACCCAAATTCAATTAGCTTAACTCTATGGTTGGTCCTGCTGTGGTTAAAATGTAAATGACCATGTTAGTACAGTATTTGGATTTGAATTAAGTTAATGTTAACTCTATGGAGCTTTTACAAAGACTGGTTCTTTACTGAGCTTTTTGTCTGACCAAAAGTGATCCATTTTGCTCCATTTTCTGTCCTTTGTACACCTATAATCACATAACCACATTCACTTCTCAAATTTTAAATAAGAGAAGCTCACTAGTTTACTTTTTAGGTTACATACGGCAAATTCAACCACCTAGTTTCACTCCATAATATCAGATAATTATGCATCTTAGTTTTGTAGTTTGGAGGGAAATAGACCCTTACCACGTGGTTCCACAATCTGATTGGTGGTGAGAGGATCTTCTACAACAATGGCATTTTACCTGCATGTGTGTTTGCATATGTGTGTTGGGTGATCCTTGTGGTTACACAGTTTGACAGAATGTAGCAGTGAATACATAGTAACTGCTAAAAATATATGTCGAAGCGAAATTACCATAAAACAAACCCCATTTATCTTATCCACTTTTTTAAGACATGAAGATAGGATGTTGTGCTTGTCGTGTAATTTTCTACTTGTGTTTTGGGATCATTCATTAGGAACAAAGTTATTATCTTAGGCTTAATCTCAATCCTTACATGCAGAGGAAATATCTTTCAGAACCAGTAAGAGATCCAGGCCTTAACTGCGCTGTATCCAAAGCCCTGTCATACCCAGAGCATTTTGCTTCTGTAATTCTGATCTGTCTTGGAAATCTATGAACAGTAAAATCAGTGTGGTGTTCTAATATTAGTGTGACTATGTACTATCTACTACCTACTGTTACCAGGTCAAAATAATCTTAAACAATGATACATGACAGAACTGGTTTATGTTACCTCTGGTTATCTTAAGTTGTTCTAGAACAGTTTAATTGTCACCACCTCTTTTGTTTCTAAGCATTAGATAAAACAGAGAAAATCCATGCATAAACGGAACAACAGCTACTTCTACCTCAGTAATGTTTCTCCCCTGATTTTCATGTTTTTATATTGAAGTCTCAGTAACAGAGATAATTGAAATAGGCACTGAGCCTGTTCCCATCAAAAAGAAAATGCAAAACACAGCTGCAACCCCTTTAAGGTAGTTAGAAGTTATCAACAAAAATGATAAACATTCATTACACAAACGCAAAAGGCATTTTTTTAGAACTCCACGTGATACAATGACAATGATATAAATCATCATAATATCAATTTAGCCCTGACGTCTTGCCATCAGCATGGTAAGTACTGGCAGCAGTAAATACACACAATTATAATTGCCATTTCCTAGCAAACCATGTGATATGACTGCATACATTAATATTCTTAGGCCTGGTCTTCCTAATGTAGTTTGTAGTCTTTCTGTACAAAAGGTACTGACATTTCACAGCAGTCATGAATAAACAAGTATAGCAGAAAAAGGGACAGTTTGCTTAGTACAGTTGCTTGTACTTATACTGATGGCTATTTATGTATGATACAGTATGCTACTTAGCCCCTCAATCAATCTCAACCATTCAGAAACAGACATTCAAAGTGATCTTTAAGATTTCTTGATTTGAAGGCATTATTTTCAATAGTGTTGTTAGCTAACTAAATATCGATCCCCAGAACTCGTAAAGTGCTTCAGGTGACTGACTTGGGTAAAGTTCATATCCGAAAACTAGAGATTGCACCCATTCAATATCCACTGTTGGTATCGGGCCGATACTGGCAAAAAATGTTGTACCAGATATCAGGGGTGGGGGAATAAGAAACCAATCCCAGTTTCTATCAGAAATAGCCTGAAATATTGTGAAAATGCTTGTAGACTTTGCGTGACATACCATAAACAGAAATGAAGCAAGGGTAGCTTGTTTGAGAAATTTTAGCGAGGTGTTCTGCATTGTATGTACATCAGAACTGTCATGTCGGATGTGGAAACACTTAATGCTGAAATAAAACGCAAGTTGGGTTATACAGTTATATTTTTAATGATTGATTTCTTTATTACATTTACCTTGGCAACAGATTGCACAATTTCGACTTTAAGAAATATTTGTCCATTTTTGTGAAAGTAGCTATTCACATTCTTAGCTTGTTATTATTTCTCAAACAATGCCGCCACTAAATGCTAAATATAACTTACCAAATTAATTGAAATGTATGGATATAAATATCTCATTTCATGCTTAGTAGTTGATAAAGTGGAAAAATATTGGATTGGTATCAGTATCAGCAGATACTTAAAATTTTAATATCGGTATCAGGATCAGACCAGAAAAAATTATTTTGCGCCATGTCTACCCAAAACTGATTCCATCAGGCAAATAAGCAAGATACCAATGTATGTTCTGCTCCATAAACAGTTGTCAGCAATCCATCCATTGTTGCCTTATGCAGTAAATAGGGTTGCATGATTCGGGTAAAATATGAATTGCATTTTTTTTTTTACATTTCAGGATCGAGATTACGATTCAAAATGATTAATTATGCAGCCCTAGTGATGAAGTGCCCTGATTCATCTGATTAGTGCTGTTTGCCCAGTCTGTAAGACGTTTTTCTTAATGAACATTGCTATACTGAATCTTGCTCTGTCCTGTCCCACTAACTGCACCCAAGCTGTGACGGCGGACCCCACATCCCATCGGATTTCTTTCCACAACCCAACACCCATTTTTTTGTCTTCTTCCCCTAGTGTTGACACCAAAATAGATATTTTTCTTTTTGCTACTCAAAACTGCATTTTTTGAACCCCTCTCTCTTCCCATCTCCTGTTTCCAAAGGTTCCTATTCTTTTTTCTCATCCTTGTATCATGAAATTCTGTAAAATGTTCCATCCAGTATTACAGCAGTTTTTGTAGAGATTTATTCAGTACTAATGTAAACGTGCAAATGTACAAAGGATTCTACTTGCCAGTTTTAACTTTAAGCTGTTTGAACTTATTCGTAGCTTGTAAATAAGTGTTGATTTCAAATTCAATCTTTTCTTGCAAATCTGAACAAACCAAGCTCACTTAATTAAGGCTAATAAGCAGTTTTGCTTAATGACACAAGACTCCTTAATTACACATTCTACAATGAGAACAAAAATAAACTATTGATTACCACATTCCAATCAGTTAAATGTGCATTAAAATAAAATGTTTCTGTTTTAAGCCATATTTCTATGTAGTGACTAAATATAAGATCACAAAAATGATACAGTCATGTATGATGCTGAATCTATCAGAAAGGTAACTGTACATAAGAAAGAGATCTTTCATTACACTCAGAACATTCTTTGGCAGACATACTCAGTGAAAATGTATTTTAACTAAAGGTCAAGACTAATTACAATGAAAATGTACTATTAAAATACATTTCACAGTGAAGTAGCTCAATTTCACCCAATAATAAATACAGCATTCAGTAAAAACGTAATAATTAGCAAAAATCTAATAATAAATGAATAAATGAATAAATAAATAAACGTAATAATCTTTGCCCGCGAACTTAGAGCTGGTTTGAAATTAATAAATAATAAAAAGATATATACATAGATAAATAGATAGACAGACAGACAGACAGACAGACTGACTGACTGACTGATGGATGGATGGACGTACGGACGGAAAAGTCTTTTTTTAATCTCTCTGCCATCTTGTTTATTTTGTTGAGGGAGTAGCCAAATGCAGTAAATGGCTTTCTCATATGAAGCCATATCCTGGAATGATTAAAGGTAGTTGTTTGAATTTTTTTCTTAAGAAGAGAAAAGAGAAAAAAGCAACATAGATAATGCTGCATTAAAAAAGGGGAGGCAGAACTGGAGGAGGGAGCAAAGGAGTCCCAGAGAATGGACAGTACTCAAACCTCTATTAAAAGCAGCATGCTTGTTAAAACCTGTAAAAAGACAGCAAATCATTGAGTGAAATGAAGCTTCTTTGCCAATTATTGAATAGAAACTGCACACCTTCAAGTTCTTTGTACTTCGCAGGACCAGTTGTTCCATCTCTGGCTATTGAGCAGGGTACATTAGTGATCAGCCATGAAAAAGAGAGAGAGAGACGTTTACAAAACTCGAGAAAGCTCATTTTGTTCCTGTTGTTGGCAAGTCCTTTCACCGCTTTATACTCCAACTGCTGGGGCAGTTTTAAATGACTCTATCTCAACCTTTTCACTCAAACATTAATTTCTCTCTTTCTTTCCTTTGGTTCAGCAGTGAGGAATTAATAAAGGGTGTATTTGGTAAAGCTCTGCACTTTTAGCCATTTAAAATGCACCATACTATTTTACCTGGTTTGGATGCCAGCCTGCTCTTTTCTGCACAGGATTGGCAGTGATTTTCCTGCAATGGGCTGTAGATTCACCGTACCCAATCCTGGATTCAAATCGTAGTCTTATAGATGTCATTGCTCCTTCTAGATAAATTATGCTGGGTTTAGCATTATCATTTGCACTCAATTGTCAATGAAAGTTTTTGAATTTTGCATCGGATGTATATTCATATTACGATGTAAGATACCTCTTTGTGGGAGGCTCAATCAAATGCTCAGCTATGATTCTCTTTGTGCTGTTTTTCAGGTTACCTATTACATCATGTTTGGTTAATACATCAAAAATTTTAGACAAGCAAGACAAGTTTCAAGTCACTCAAGATGTTGCCACAAGCAGTGTGTTAATAAGATTTTCATTTGAACTGCTGCCACACATCCCGTATTTAGTATTGTATAAGTATAGTAAAATTTAATGGTTTGGGCTTTTGCTTAATGTTAATGTCAACAATGACAAAGTTACTGGGGGTGGGAGCTGAGCATGATGGGAGGGGTTGGCGTAGCAGGCTCCCCCCCTGTCATCCACGCAAGAAAACATGATTCTGACAGCTATTTGCAAGGTTAATGCGGTAGAAAACAACATCCATCTTTCAAACAGTTTCATTAGCCCCATCTTTCTGACCTCCCCACATAATGTTGTCAAAATGTGACACACATCAGACTATCGGGAGTGTGGAAATCAATAAATATGCAATGTCGCTGCGTAGAGTGCTCCTGGCATGGCTGCGAATAAAATGCCATCTAGCACACCGCCGAGCTGCTGTCATTCGTCACCAATCTTTTAATAAATGGACAGGCTAAAGGCGAGAGCTATCAATAATAATAATAGAACGTATGGGAAATGATGAATTAGACCGCAGCTTTTATCGGCCCGGCCGTGATGCATTGCTGTTCTAAACGAACGGGTCCTAGACAAACACGCTGAATCTGGGGATTACATTAGTTAAACAAATCCATCGCTGAATCAATACGCTACTGCATTTGTAACGGGTTTCCGTTCCATGGCACAACCGGTAATTTTACAATCGCCAGGAACAAGCAGAAAACCATAGAATAATGGCGAGATGATTTTGAAAAAGTTGCCCGGCTAGAGCTTATATTACTTATTATTTAATGATAATCAGTTCAAAGTATTTTGTAGCTATATATAACATTGCACTCACATATGCATATATATACGTATGCGTCACTTAACGTCTGGTGCACAGCGCATTAGCACCCCAAAAGTAAGAGCGAGGATACACATTAAAATAACCATAGCAAGTGCAGTAAAGTAAATACATAAATGTGTAACATAGATTTTTGATCACTATCCAGTATAGTGGGTATTATAAGTTATAAATGTACTGTATTATTACAGGGCTGACAGCCTAATTGCTTTGTTTACAGCAGCTACACGTGGTGCAGTGCCCCCTTAGCCCTTATGTGACCTCGGACATATATGCGGTCAGGCGTTTTACAAAAGGACGTTAAGTAACGCATAACTGGAGTCGAATATACAAACATTAGCTCAAGATTACTTTTTCAAAAGTAGTTATTTGTAATACGAGCTGTAGTCTGGAAAAATTAAGCAGGAATATAACAGCTATATCTATGAGGTCATTGGAAATCCTAAATTAGATTCAGAGATCATTTATGCAATGTGTGAAGGAAATGCAGCCTTTTGAAACGGAATTAAACGACTGAAGATGATTACATTAACTTGACAAAATGTGTTTTGTGTACTGATGTCAATTTTTTGCAAACTGGAGGTGGGGGGGGGTTGAAAAACAGTTGACACAACATTGAGGTAACGCAGAGGTACACAGTTAATATATCTTAAAACGATATATTTATGGTGACGTGATGTTTTCCAGACCCTGCTTCTCAAAGTCATCAGGTTTTCTTACTAATGTTTCTATAGCTTTGCCACTAAGCTCAACGATACAGTGGTGAATCAAATGAAGTTAAGCACATTGATCTAGCACATTAAAAACAAGTGCTAGAATGACTACATTAGTTAAAAAGGAAAAGAAAGTATTGTTAAGCTTTCACTTTATAATTTGGCGACTACCCGACTTAAAGTGCTGCGTGACACTATTCTGAATAACCAAAGTGCTAATCTCACTATAATGTCAACTACTTCTAAAAAAATATTCAGATAATTCCTTTCAAATAGCTGCACATAATAAGCATCATTTCAATGGAGGGACATTTGAAAGTGGGTGATTCTATGTGCTGCACACATAAAACTGCTAAAAGCCATATTTTGAGGTGTTCAGACCAGCTAATGGCTCCTTTATCATATAGATACTGCCTAGTCCATTGCTCTAAAGCTTTATTTTCTAGCATGTTGCAAATTATTGCACTATGTAATAATAAACAATACTGTACACATGTATTAATAAATCATGTCCTAAATGAAAGGAAATGGCATGTAAATAATACATTACATGAGATAAAACACGGAGTATTTAAAAATTAGCTAGAGAATGAAGCAACAGAAATGGAAAATGGGGAAAAAAAAGTCTTGAAAGCTTGAATGCTCTCAATGTGAATCCCCTCTTGAATTGTTGCATTTTGGGAGATAAATGGAATTGTACATTAATGTGTGAATGTGTCTGACTTGGGGAGATGCACTTTTTTAAATAGAAGACCATTCAGCTCTGAAGCGAGAGCATTGCTGTGCTTTCAGCAAAAAAAGGCCTCTTCTGGACCTCTTGATCAATCTCTGACCTTTAAGTACATCACCATCTCATAAATAGAAGGTGTGCTACCAGAGACTTCAAAAGGAACGGGGGTCCTGATAATTCAAAAATGGAGCTACATGGAGTGGCTCCGGTGGGGAGTTTATAAAAGTGGCCTTGTTCTCAGTACACCTTCTCTCTGCCGCACAACAGCCAGTTAGGGTAATAGCTGAGGAGAAAGCATAATTAGAGGTAATCATTGACTGGGAAAGAGCTAGTGATCATTACAGTATAACAGATTGGACTGTTCCCTGTTGAAAACACAGTGACTGGCTCGGCTGCAGACGGCAGGTAACTACTGGGAAATTATTGTGCAACCTTAAACCTCAACAATCACACCCCCCCCTTCATTTTTTTCCTGCCCTCCTTCTTCTATCTAACACGAAAGAAACAACTGAGTAAAACTCAATATTCTATATAATAAGGAAATGCCCTGTTCATTGTCACACTTCAATTGAATGTATTTAGCAGGAGATCTGGTTTTGGTTTAGGTCTTGTTAGGGTTAAGTAAAACATTAGGCAAAAGTATCTCATTATGCGTTAATATTTTATGAATGCTTATTTGATTAAAAATGTATTTACGGTAACTTAAATACAAACCACCTAAAATGAAACATCGTACAGTTCTACATTGCAATGCTGTGCATTCGTTTAAGAGGGTTTGTTAAAACTAATCTATTATAATCCAAAATAATTGCAAAAAATTATGAGAGACACTGCACTTACATTATCGATTTTTTGCTAAAATCCTTTTTTCAGTAAACAGTCCCAAACCACATTCATTAAACAGAAGTGCTTCAAGCTCTGCTGGGAAATTCAATTTTACCATTACCATGAATTACACTGATTATCAGTCATTATTTCTCTTGGCCAAACAGTGAATTTCAGTCTCTTGTTATTGTCACTAAGCACAGAGGAATGTCTCTATGTATTTTTTGTCCACATGCGCAGTGGGTCGCTCCTTGGTCGTCCTTATAACCATCTCCCACAGTAACATAGGGTGGAGCGATGTTTTAATTTTTTTTAATTAACTTAACAAAATACAGAGAACAGATTTCTGACACGCCACACTAACAGTTTAGAGAGACTGATTACATTCTGATTTCAACATGGCATCATAAAACCACTAAATATCCAAAAACAAAAATGTCACCCTTGGTCCAGTTCATCTGAAAGTTTAGTCAGGATGTGATTATTGATGACAGCAGCAGGAGAACTTGCCTTCATTTTTTCAAAACACTTAATTACCATCATTCTTCAGAAAAAGCAAGAATAAGATTTTTTTCTCCAAACTGTGATAAAACAGCCCTTTTACACTTCATGTGCACTTTAGGGACTTGATTCATGACATCTGGCTACAGTTTCACACGTGCTGCCATGACGGCCCTGTCAATCAGTGACACTAAATAACGAAGCTTGCAATTTCACAGGTGTTAGCCCTTGTGTTCTATGCCCCAACAATAGGCAGGTGGATTCAAGCACCTCCCCAGATAGTTCTCACTTCCTACAGTGAATGCAGAACAATTAACACTATTATGGAGCTCAATAATACAACAGATTTCTCAGAAAGTCAGAATAAATTTTTCCTTGTTCTGCACTACGTACTTTGGTCCCCGGAAAATCATGTCTATTGCAAAATGTAATCTAACAATGAGTGTATTTACACTTTGGGGGTGACAAAGAAAAAAAAAGTTTTACAAATGCGACACTGAGCGGCAAAGGGAAAAGCTATTGATCTGGGTTGTAAGATATGAATGAAACAAGACCATAATTGCATCAGTTGTACTAAAACAGCTGATCAATCAAGTATATTATATTCTACTTACACCTGTCTGTAACTGAATATACTACATATCTAAAAGCAACTGACTGGCAAAGACAGCTTTAAGAAGGAGTGTAGCATGGCGCTTACAATCAGCAACCCCATAATCAGTTAATTAATCCTTTTTGGTCTGAGGATAAAAATTAATTTGAAAAGAGTGAATAGAATTGATTGTGTTGGTTGATAAACATGTTTATTCAAAGCATGCAATTGGATATTTACTTGGAAGAATTGATATTACTTTCCCCCAGGCAGCAGTAAGTATAAAAGATTTATATAAAATATGTTGGCCTAAAGTCTATATAACGATTGTGCCATCTGAATTAAGGTGTTGCTGGAAAAAATGTGTCACAATAACATTTGTTTGAAGCTGTGTATCACAGGAAGCAGAATTCTTTATTAGAAACTGTTGTAATTATAGTAAATAATAATAATAATAATATGGTAGATTTACGTGGGGGAGCATCTTGGGTCAGATAATTGCAAGTGTGAGATAACACATTACTACAGCGTGCCATATTCAGCAGGCGAAATCCTGAGAACAGCCTTAAGGCACTAATCCAGCAATGTCACTTAAGATCCACAAGATCCATGAGATCACAGTAGCTTTTTAGATGTGCCACAATGGTGTCAGCGTAAGCCATTCTGTTTAAATGAAAGCCCTCATGATATCATTGCATCTTAACCTAAAAGCCACAGAACACAAGAAGAGAAGTACAGGGTGCCCTGAAAAGAAAAAAAAAGTACATTTTTGATTAGAACTGTTAAAACAGCAGGTGCAGTGAAATAAAAGGGAAAAATACTAATACATCTGCATCGAAAATGTCTCTAAACTCCAGAGAACTACTGGATATTTTACATAGTGTAAAACCATATACATGAAATGATCATTTAAAAAAATCACTAAGTTAAATAAAATAATTACAAAATATCAGAAATGTGACATTACTTAGGCATTCCCTACATATGCAGCTAAAAACATTATCTATGATGCAGTGTTTTTGTTTATTTTCCAAGAGAATTACCAATAACATTGGTCAATAAAATATGTTGTAATGGATATATGGGTCCGTCATCTTCGCAGCTTAATCTTCCCTCCAGGTATTCTGTAGATAGGTAACGTGAGCCTCAAAGGTCTGTCGCATTAGTTCTGCTTAGCTAACCGTGAATACTAATTGCAGGAAGGACAAACTGCTCCCCTTTGCCCTGTGGCCATGGACACATTAAATAACACGGGAAGTTTTGTAGCCACAGAGGACAAGCAAAGGCATCAGGCTGTAAAGGCCTGTAACTGAATTGCTATAGGGGCTGAACAGTGAATGTTTGAATGAGCTTAGTTAAGTGCTGTCTATCCTAACGCATGGTGATGGAATGCAGAACCGACCTGTCTCTGATCAGCTTGATGGGTTTAATCCCCACAGTGAAGATGTCAGAATTATTTGATCATAAGCATTTATTAATGCAGTTTGTTCATTTTCCATTCCATTGCCATTATACATAACTCTTTATCCAATGCAGAGTCAGGGTTATCTTGGATCCTACCCCAGGATGCACTGGGAATGAAACAGTTTGTACAGGATACTAGTTTGTCACAGGGTACACATACACACAAAAAAGTAAGCACACGCTAATGGGCAGGTTTGATTCACACCTCCTAAGTCTATTTAGAATCAAACTTTAATATTTATTTTTGCATTGAAATAACACATGTAAAATATTTGTAGATGTTTTATATTGTGTCAAACAGCATTCATTTTTAGTAACTGAATGTACTATTTTCTACATTTGTATGAATATTAATATATCCCTGCAATTATGGCCTGGGGGAGCTGTTAGAAGACTCCATGCTCAAGTACCTTACCCACACCTACTTCAGTCCACAGTCATTAAGGGTTACTAAGATCTCTTTATATTCAAAAGAGTTTTGTTTGTTTCTCTGTATCCCATGATAGAATATACTTGCAAGTGCAAAGCAATGAATGAATCACTGTATTATTGATACTATTAGTTTAACAAATCATTTTTAACAACAGTAGGTATCAACTTCACAGCACATTTGAGTCATTTTGTGTTTTGAATGTGAAACAGAAGATAGGACGTCATCTGGAAGTCTTTCCTCAGAAACCATTCAAAAACTTCAACAGTAACTAAGAACTAGGTCACTATCATGTACAGCCAGAATAAAGCACGCCCATCTGCTGCCTTCAGGCAATTGCACCTGAAAGTTGGCTTGTTAGGATAACTACATTTTGATGTGGACCATTTTGAAGACTATTAAAGTAGTTCTGTAGAGAGGAAGCAATTACAGATTAGAAAAGACTGCTGTCGAGCTGCCATGTACAATGAATTTGTGTTACACTTTAGAGTTTTTACCTTAACGGATTTTTTTCTTTCTTTTTGCAAGCTCTAAATCAGAAACTAACAAAATCGGCATTCTAATTTCCTTGTCTCATTGGATGAGCAGTGCTGGAAATTGTTGCTAATTGGACACCACCAAGGTTTATTATTATGGGCCCAAGTTACTTAAGATCTTAACTGACAATAGCAAATAAACAATCCACAATGACAATATTAAGCTAATTCAAGCTTTGAGTTAATTAGCTCACTAGAAACCAACAGCTCATTGCATATATTTTTTTCCTCAAAATATGCTCTTTTTTGTTCATTGTAGAACAAGAACCAAACAATTTAGAATAAGACTCCTCCTCTGTGATCCACAATTACTCAGCGATGATGCGTTGCATGAAACACAAGAGTAGCGATAGCTGTTACAATGCAAATAAATGGAACAGGAATATAAAAGGCGAAGAAAACACGATATAAGGCACAGTTAAAGACCACACCAAAGTCTAAGGTAACTTCTAGCCATTAAGGCAGTTTTCTCTCCATGCAGAGGCATTGGCCATTGGTTGTAGATTTGTCCTTTTGGCCAGTATTCCCTTCCTATATTGCCTGCAGCTACCAAACTATCACATGACAACTGTACTAGCAGCTCCTATTTTCCTGCAGTGGAGATTTATTGTAATGATAAGATAGTTTTACAAAAGTGAGTATCATTGTTTTGTGAGCTTCCCACAGGGCTCTCTTTGATCACTGGCCTCTGACCTGTTTGGTTAAGCCCCCCAACATAACTACTTCCAACGTGATACCTGACTACCCAGTAGGTCATTTCTTTAGTGCCATCATTAGTTTTACACTCGTTTAACATATGTATCTTCTCCTCATAGCACTTTCTCATTCTTAGTGTCATTTACGATCTCCTTCAAATTGATGTTTCACAGAGATCGACCAGAATATTTATCTCAGACTAAAAATCACAGAATTTTTGCTAAAAATGAATCATGTCAAATAAGCAAAACCCCTTGACATGCTGTGTGTGTTTCTGCAGCAGAGCTGGCTTTCAAATTTCCCAAAAGATTTGAAAGATCGACAAGACAAGGAGAATGGACAACAAACTACTTTTGAAAATCAGATAAAAGGTTTAAAGCAAATTACAGCGCGGTATTTTTGTTATCCAACCTCAAAAAATGCACATTTAAAAAACAATGTTTTCTGCATTTTAATTTCTGTGGATTGTGTCACATCAGGGACTCGGGAAAATGTGCAGGGGTTTGTTTGGGTTGTTAGCCAACCTCCTTGTAAGTGTCTGGACTCTGTCTGGAAGACACAGTAGAAAGAGCCCTAAACAGAGATCCCTGCCCACTCCAGGCTGTAGCTTGGCCCCTCGCCCCAGACGATGAATAGAGCAGGTGCCACATCTAAAGCCATTTTCCTGCTGCTGGAAGAGAACATAGCACCATGTTCATCAGAAAAAGTGTTATCAAACAAATGCAGCATTTAACAAAGTCAGAGTATTTAATGCAGCCCAATTCAAAAGGCTGCAATTATCATCTCTGAGTGTGCAAACCTTAACAAAAACAAGACTTAAAGTAATTGAATACATTTTGAGTTAAAACAGATGCTTTTAAATTTAGACAGTAATTTTCACATATTATAATTCATGCATATTCAAATTAGGTAATAAGTGTCAGTTTGTGTTGTATTACTTACACAAAATGGGTTGTTCATGTCCCTCCTGTTTAATAAATTGCTTTAGTATGTGCAAGTTTATGTGCAGGATCTTCAAAATTGTTTCTTTTCATTTTTACTTACAAAGAAATATATTCAATAGGACAGATAAAATATATCATTTTCAAGATATGACCTACAACTTGATATGCTTCAGCAAGGTTTACTAAAATGTTTAAAATATTAGTGTGTGTGTGTGTGTGTCACAGCATTATTTTAAATGTTTTGGGGGAACTCAACTCATTATAGATAAAGAAAAATGACTAAGGCACCATATGTAATATAATTAATTGATATTACACCTGATCACATTTAGCCCATGCCCACTAAACTTGGCTAATGTCCTGGAGACATAAGATCAAGCCCCTCATTGTTCTGGTACATTCAACTATATTGTAGCATTGTGGAACCAAACCTTGCACTCTCTTACTGGCATCCCAGTTAAGAAAAGGTTGTTTGGGGCATAAGAATAGCCAGGGCTCCTTGGCCCTAAGCTTTACTAATTACTTTTGAATGTAACTACAATTCTTTTGAAGAGATGTTCACCCACTAGGCAGATCCCTTTAAAAGCATCCCGGGGGCAGAAGTTAGACTGCAATGAGCGGCACGATGGTTAGGGAGGGGCTCAGGTTACCCTAGGCTGCCACGAGCCATAATCTACTGGACAGCCAGTCTCCAGCCCCCAGTTCTAGCAGCAAACCACCACTGCTGGAGAGGAGTTGCTGACACCGCCGCAGAGAATGCACCCTGCTCATGAAACTCAACACGCAACTAATGGTTACAAATGTGTTTTCAAAGAGACAATGTATCTCCCTCTACACTATGTGCTGACTGACTAGATGTTGCCTGTCAAATGCATCTGTATATATATGGATATGTTGGAATATGGAATTTTATGGAAATTCTTTAAAAATGTATCGTTTTTCACATTTAAAGAAGACATTCCAATTCTTAATGCCTGACCTTTATGCAGTGCAATTACCACATTCTTGGTACCATATAATTTTTACAAATGTTTCCGTGCACACCACTTTGTCCTAAAATTCCATTCCACCTGATTCAGAGTGAGTTTGTTTTTTTGTGTCTAGATTTCCCAATAATCCCAAAATATTATACGTATGAAAAAAGTGAAACATAAAGAAAAAAACAAGGCCAGTTCCTGAATAATATTCAAATTATGTAAGATGAAGTGAGCAGAAGGTAGGTACTGTAGAAGGGAAACAAATTGCTTCACTTGAGAAATGCCTCGGCGCCCACTCACACAGCTCAGAAACAGGCACACAAACAAACATTCCATTTTCTTTAGAATTACTAAAATCGAGAATATAAAAAAGGTCTCTTTGAAAGCTGTTTTTTTAAACGGTCCTTAATATATTAATTATATAATATACATTTTTAGGTTATGTATAATGTCAGCATAGTGTATGATTCCAAAAGCCGCAGTTATCGTACAAAATTCTTCTTGTCTCAACCTATTGCAACTATTGCAACTGATGCTTTGAAGAAGTATATCAAAAGCCTTAGGACAAAGTATGTTTACATGAAATTGTTACAAATGCCTTGGCGTGTTTTACAGAGTGAAATTTCAAACCGCATTAAATTAACATGCTGCTTTCTTCAGTTCAGACAAATTGCGTTGCTTTCGTGCTGAGCAATCAGGACTGTCTAATTAGTTATCCGTTGGTAGACCCTAAGACGAATAGCTGCAGGGAGTCCAGTCAGTAAGTAGTTTTAGTCTGAAGTGAAAGATAATCTTTCCACGAACCCATCACTGAAAGACACTTAATCTCTTAAAGAAGAGCTGGAGTACCCTATGAACTCTCAGGTGAAAATTTGCCATAGAGAGATTTTACACTTGTGGTCAAAAGAATGTATAATTCCAGAACTTTAATGCAAAATAGACAACCTACTAAAAAGTTATTTATGTACTAAATTCTACATGTCATGGATTGACTACATTGAGCTAAGATTCAGGATAGACTTACAAAAGTTTAATATTCTGGAGTACAGATGTCACAAAGAAAAGACACTGTTGATTTCAATATATAATATATAATATTGATTACAATTAACACAGGGTGGTCTTATATAATATTCTGTAGTATAAAATATATTACCTGTATTATAATTTTACTTAAGACATTTTGCTAGTTTTTGACATTAGATTATGCTACTTTTGAATTTGCTTCAATGGACAAGGTGGTATTTGTGATATTCATACTACATGAACTGTACTGGATAGTGGCATAGCGTCAGCTAGCTGCTATAATGGAAATGGTATTCTGACACTGAGAAATTCCTGCAAAGGTCACAGCAGCACTCAGGGCAAACATAAACCACTTTTTGTGGTTTGAGTAAATGTGCATCATTGCATGGGAGAGCATAACGTAGCCCATTCTAATTGTCCTGTAACAGGCTCCTCTAGAGCCAAATTGTCTGCCACACTTTAGGACTGAAAATGAGACGCTGAGCTCCC
The DNA here is from genome assembly GCA_011763525.2 of Mormyrus iriodes. NCBI lineage: Eukaryota > Metazoa > Chordata > Actinopteri > Osteoglossiformes > Mormyridae > Mormyrus > Mormyrus iriodes. Next base: position 9,216,220 of record JAAGVU020000061.1, read on the forward strand.
ACCCGTCCACAGCTGCGGTTAGCTATTTGCTGGGGATTTTAAAGAATATCAAGCCCAGCCATTTGGACAGTGTTCAAATTTATCTTTACACTGAGACAAAATATGACAATTTAAGCAAAATATGGCAAGCCATTTCTTGACACGACTCAAGAGAAACCATTTGTAATATTTCAATTCAAGCTCTGCATAATGTCTAAATTAGATCTAAATATCTATATTTTTACAGAATATAATAAACAAGGTCTGACACAAAGCAAGTTCTGGTAATTTTTTAATTTTTGTCCTGCAAACAGTGCAATTAACATGAGTCAAGATATTGCACCAGCAAAAAATAAATAAATAAATCAAGGCACTTTCCCCTGTGAACGCAGCTAATGACTAGTCTGCTAAAAACAGTGATATTTTCTCGACAGCAGCTTTCCAGATCATTTTAATGCAAACGTCACAGTTCTAATGCTTTGCCGAAAACTTAATTTTCTAATTTGTGGGAAGACAAGATGGCAGGAAACAAGGCAATTTGCCATTCACCACACAACAAAACCCCAGCCTCTCTCTCCCTGGCTTATGAGTGGTAATTATCCCTAAAAAGGATGCCATTTTATATTAAGATGAAGCTGCATCAAAATGAGAGAGGCTGCCTCATTACAAGTAATTATCAGAGAATTAGAAACATCATTTAACTAAACGAGAAAATAATGTCCAGGATATTGAAGACGCTGCCTGCACTTCTGCCGACTGCTGCAAGTCCCATTACAAAAATTGTAGCTCTTTAATAGAATAATTGCAAGCTTTATCTTCTCTGGGTCTTATTGTGAAGTGCTCAGAAGTGGGGAGAAACGGAAGACTTCAAACAACTGAAAACAACTCTTGCAAAGTGCTTAGACATTTGTATATAGAAGCCCAGTCGCATCCCCTCTTACAGTGAAAAGAGAACACATACCCGCCAGTCTCCAATGGAAAATGTGTATTAATTACTCCTCTAAACAGGGATGGCAGTCATTAAGTCTGTGCATTAGTATTGTGGTCAATGTAAGCATATAATATCTCATGGAAAAGTGCTAAAATGTATTCACATGTAGATTAAACATTATATCTTAGCATTTCACTTTACTTCAATGAAATTCATAGATACTTTTAATGGTGGTTGTATTTCAGTAAACACTGCAAAACAAATGGAAAGCTATAATAATAAATGATACCAAATTCAATATATACATAGTGCTGGAAATGCAATTGCTTAAGATCCCAAACTTGGCATAAAGTGAAAAAAAAAATCATATATATATATATATATGTGTGTGTGTGTGTGTGTGTGTGTGTGTGTGTATTGCT
>JAAGVU020000061.1:9217651-9228771 GCA_011763525.2 Mormyrus iriodes
TTTAATACGTCCCGTATTGACTACTGCAACTCCCTTTTCATTGGCCTCCCTGCAAAATACTAATACTAAAGCTTCAGTATATTCAGAACTCAGCAGCCAGAGCTCTCACTCACAGTAACCGATCTGCTCACATCACACCCATCCTCTCTCAGCTACACTGGTTACCTGTTCAGTCTCGTATAAAATTCATAATATAGTTTCTCACTTATACAGCTCTACATAACCTTGCTACTTCCTACCTCAGTGAACTCTTGACTCCCTACTCGCCCTCTCGCTCTCTCAGGTCCTGTAACAATAATCTCCTTGCCATTCCACACACTAGACTTTCCACGATGGGCGGCAGGTCCTTCAGTGCCATGGCCCCCAAACTATGGAACTCCGTGACTGTTTCTCTTTCTCTTCCTTCAAATTTGAATTAAAGACATTTCTTTTCCTTGAATATTTCTTTTCTGTCCCTTCCTCCTGTAGTGATTACTGATTTTTTTTTTTTATGTAAAGCGACGTTGGATTGTGAAAGGTGCTATATAAAAATAACATTATTATTATTTTTATTATTATTATTAAGGTTTGTTTTGATAACCTTTATTTGATGGTACCCTCTTGGATTTATTCTAAAATTCCATAATTTTGACTCATTTCCATATAAAGCCAGTTAAGTTTGCCACACATGATTTGGAAGTGATCAAAAGACACTATTTGTAGTAAAGAGAATATATGAAACCTCAACACACTTTACTGAGATTTTGCTTCCCCATTTCTCAGTTGCCATCTTAGGTTAACAGACAATCGTAGTAGACAATTTTTAGGAAAAAATCAAAATGAAAGATATAATAGTAGAACAGAGAATAGAGAATTTTTGCTTGGATCTTGTATACTGTGAGCTGCCAGTGGGATGCAAGTCAGAGTATTTGAAATAGAACTAACAAACACAACTTAATAAACAATGCTTTACTATATTATCTGTAACAGTGTACTTATGCCCAGACAGAAATCTGTCTGTCTGATCTTTTCCTCACAATGCTTACTATACTGATACATACTGGCAAAATACAGACTATCGTGGTGCCAAAAGCATAAAAAATATATCCATGCTGGTTCAGTTGTTTATACCATATTGGCAATGAAAATAGACCAGAAAATTTCTATTTACAAAAATAAAATGGGGGCTTTCCCTTCCCGCTCTCCATTTACTGATGATAAAAAACAGAATCATGAAAAATCTCTCCTGACTCAATGCAGCTTTTTAACCATTACTCAATAAACGGAGGGGTATATAGTTAACAAATGACAAGGCAGCATGAAAACCTTGTTACATTTGCCTCAAATTCATTTAAAGGCAGAAACGAGTCCATAGAGTTGCCTGTCTTAATGCATTGCAATTGCTTTAAAACTATTGTCTGAAGCTGATTCATAGCTCTGCATCTTGTCACTATGTCACCTACAGACTTTTTTCCCCATCCATTGCTTGTTTTATCAGATGGTTTATACAGTTGTTAAATCACAGTAATACTGACTATTAAAGCTGGTACTATTGCTTCTAGATTAAACTGTAAGTCATGCTTAAGAAGATTACTAGCATGATTAGGCATTTGATTTGATGCATGAAATATTAATTCTAAAGCAGACCTAATTAAAATATACTACCAATACCTTGACTAGGGTAAATGGTTACAAGATGGATGGATGGATGGATGGATTGATGGAACCTAAAAAAGCCTCCTTGATTCAGGGGAAATTTGCATGAATAGATCAGTATGAATCAATATTGCCAAACTGAAAAACAAAAAAGTTTCAAAGATAAACTAGCCGATCTTTTAAAATTACTAAAATCAAGATATTGGTTTATGCAAATATATACACTGGGGAAATCTTGATGCATACAGAAGCTAGAACAAAGCACAGATGAATATACATATAGTGCTAAAATAAGGGGTTTCTTTAAATACAAATATTAATACATAAAATTAATAGAAATAAAATATAAATACAACAGAACTGCTCAAAGTACAATGCATACAGCCTAGAAATACTTTTACTAAACAGATTTTAGGAATAAGGGGTCAAGACTAGTCAAAGTCAATTAACACATTGCAGTACCGAGCCATCAGTCATAAATAATATGCAATGAACACTTGAATGAAGTGTTAATGATTATGTCATTAATAAATGCAAAGATAAAGCAGAACCTACCCAAGCTGGTTTAAGGACTCTCTTAAATTCCAGTTCAGATGAATAGGCACCCAACAGAACTTTACATAGCCTACCAGGCTATGTTACCAACATGTTAGTTCTTGACACTAGGAAATTAACACCAGCACATTTAATACTATATGTGAATGTTGTGTACAAAAAGGCTACAAATTTTGGAATGTGTGCCATCATTATATGAGCTATGGCCACAGTTTATAGTTTTATGCTGGCAAAGCACAAATTCACGCATCACCCACACATAACCTTACTGCTGCATAAATGAGCAAAACTGGAATTCTCATATGACAGCAGCACTGGAAATTAGAGCAATATTTAGATTACCTAAACAGTTTTCATTTGCTTGCAATGCCTGTTAGGAGCCCATGCCTATCAATTACAGGTCTAATGTAATAACTGTAAAATTAAATTCCTGGATTTACATCATTCTACAAGAAAGTACAATACATGTGTATCATTTGATGATATGAAGTAAGCATGCATCTGTTTTAAAAGCTTTATTACTATGATTGACATTAAAATTGTAACCACATGACAAGGCAGGAAGGTGCATTATGACTAGACGGATTTCTTGGCAACTGTTAATTACCTACACCTGCTTGCAAACATAAATATGACAAAATACAAAGCCAAACAAAAACATTTCCATTGTCTGTATTAAACTGGCATCCCATTCAGGGCATTCCTTGCCTTTAGGCCTGCACTTCCTCGGACAGGCTCCGGGCTCACTGCGACCCTGTACTGAAAACAGTTATATGGAAGATAGACGGATGGATGGAAAACATATGAACAGATGTTTCCAATCTGTCAGACTTCAACCAACTGGCAAATAACACAGAGCATAAGACTGCATGAGTCCCCAGTTATTTGGGCTTAGTCACAACATCTGTGACCTGATGGAAGATGATAGCATCTCCTGAGTGGCTGATGTTGTCCTCTATGCAGAAGGATGCAATGACCAGTATTGAGCCATCATTGCTGAAGACCAGGGACATGATGTTGGTAAAGTAATAGACTAATTGATACAGGCATTTCTTGTTAAAAGGGCCCCAAAATCATTAGAATGCCCACGTTGAATATGTAATCAATATCCTCACTGAGTAATTTCAGCCTTCCTTCTTCAGAACATATGTCTCATAACCCTAGAGCTTTCTAGGATTTCTAGCACCCATTTCATATACCATACTGCTGTAATAAATCTTCTAATCTCAAAAGCATAGCAATAGTCTATATATCATTTTGCCCTTTGACATGTTTGTCCCAGTGTATAAGTATAACGTGATAGACATTCACTCAATCAGTTGGTGGAAATTACTTCTTTTTATAACTTCTGTACTTCCATACAGGGGTCCAGATAGCCAGCAAAGAGACTTATGATTGAATTTAAGATAAAGCCATATAACCAAGTTGGATCCAAGGAGAAACAAAATTACAAAGCACCAAAGACCATGTAAAAGGTCCTAAACTGTTAAATAGGTTAAATTATCTATATAAATAACTGAACAAGATGTAGATAATGTTGCCAACATACAGTGTGATCAGTTTCCTACCTGCTGACTAGAAAAGGCTAAAATGCAGCAAGTGTGGTACTTCAAACTGTATTTTCGTCTTAGTTGTGCATAACCAATGTCCATAAGATCCCAAAGCACAAGCACTCCTACATACACTACTCAAACAATCAACCTTTCTCCTGCCACAGAAAGTGTATAGTTAAAGTTTAAAAACCGGTACAATTATTTATCGCCTTAAGTTCCAAAATACTTCTTCCCCTTAAACACTCATACTTGAGATGTTCCCCACATAATAGGGACAAAAACCTGTGCATCAGTGACATGAGTTTATGGTGCCTATTATTTTTGCCATAAAGTATACTTACTTTTCACTTACCCATGGATTTGATTAATACTAAAGCACAGCACAGCATCTCATCAAATCTTCAATGCAATGCCAGCCACTGTCTTTTTCAGTTCAGCCACTTCAAATCATTTTGACGGCCCCCACTATTAAAATTTGTAATTCATACCTGCCATTTAGGCAATACATAACACACACTCTTCTTTATAAACACCAGTTGTTGGCCAGGGATTACATTCCACGTGCCATCATCTTCTGCTCTAAATCAGACACCCAAGCTGACAGGTCATGCAGATTCTTATAAGCCTACAATGTGCAAACATCCATCCCAAAGAGTATTACGGAGACTGATGACATAATGGCCAAAACTGATGGCGTAATGACCGCTGTGGAACTAATAAACAGCTTCATTCACAGAAGCTGTTCTACGCTCGCCTATCTGTCACAAATTCATCCCTGTACCTTGACGGTGCCAAAGTTGCCCATAAATCACTGCTGTTATCTAATGCAATCCATTTACAGGGAGCACAGCACTATTGCTGAAATTGGGTCAAGAATAATCTGTGGAGCTGAAAGCCTTTTAAGCTATGAAGCCATGTGTAATGTAGCCATTTACACAGAGACAAAAGCTGAGCGGTATCCTTTGGCAGGTAAGGAAGAACAAAAAACTCACCAATGACAAAGACTTCTGAGGCAGTTTTATTTAGTAAGAATCTATTTTACGGTCACCTTGTTGACAGGCAAATGGCAGTCAAAAAATTAAGTTAGGGAATGGTTTCCATTCAGAGCAACTGCTCATAAAATGTTCCCATTTTGACTCTGAAAAACACATTTTGTTATATTTCCCAGTAGCAACAAACAACCAGTTTACAGTGATGTACCTTCTAGCATAACACATAGGTTATTTTACAGAGGGGGCAGGTTTGTGGCATCCTTCTACACTGCATGCCCATTTTACCATTTCTCCTTACACATTATTAGTCAAATGATGACGTTAAAACAAACCAGCAAACAATCAATCAAACAAATCTTGGGACAGAGGATAGCCATCTTAAAGTACAGAGAAAATCAAGTGTCAGTTGTTTCATGTCTACTAATATTTGAATTAAAGAAATTATTTATACACACGGGATTTTTTGCCATACTTAAAATTACACAAAATGCATCATGAAAAATCTGGATTTCTGAAAAAATATATACATCAATTCAAATCTAGGTTTAATCTATGTGGATTTCACACAGTTTGCTTAGCTAAGTTTATCTTACAGGTTAGCCAACCTATTCATTCTGTGTTAATGTACCAGCATTACATGAGGCCCTTGGGTCCCAGAGTCAAACTGACCTGTGAGAGATTCCAGTTACCATAACAATGACACTAGACAGTACTTTATACCCCAGGAATGAGCAGAGTGTTCCTCTACAGTTGTCTTGCAAGAATGGGACGAAACACCTGTTGCATTACTGTTCGTTGAGGCAACACTTTTTGAATATGTAAATTTACAGAAAAAAAAATGACCAAAATGGATCAACCACATTCTTCATTAGCTTATTGTGGAAACTTCAAAATAAGATGTTGCCAGAAAGCATTACTACCAGAATGAAAAGTAGAACAAAAATGCTGTCCAAACATTAAAAATTTGAAATTAAGATCAAATAGTTCAAACATTTAAAATGTACACACCAAGTGTCCCTTGCACTCCCATACTTGTGCATATTTTTTCTCTGTATGCTGGAAATATTATTTTTCAAGTGCCACAGATTGTGCATTAAAATATAAGTGATTGCCAATTGTACTATTTGCTAATGACCAACTGAGACAGTTAAGATGGCATGAACTGATGAAATCACCCAAATTCTCATTCTGCAATACTGCATAACAAAACTGAAAATCTAAGTGATCCACCCAAAATATACCAAAGATTTGTGTACGAATGGTAAGGTTTTCTCTATTATCTGGTAAGACTCGTTTTCTTATTTTATGGTGCATAGATGCACGTGATACAGAGATGGGATGATAGAAATTGGACTTTATTACGGGTTTGAGTTTAATAAACTGAGGAAGAAAAAAAAACAAACACAAAATGCAACCATTTTGTCTTTGGAAAATGTGAAACAATAGGCCAGGAATACAATCCAGGTGTCAGGACCCTATAGTTAAACATGGTTCGGTCCGTTTTAGGGACCACGGGGGAGTAACCTGACAAAAATTTGCGCAACTAGACATCATGCGATCTATGCACTCACAGAACTGGAACCGGGAATCAAACGGTCAGTTCTGGAGATGTGAGGCCAAAATGCCACCCCACCGATCGTGGCACATTACTTTTAGTTAATGTTTGAATTTAAACGTTCATCAAGTTGTAGCGGCTGCACTTGACAGTGGAAATGCTGTTCTCAAAACTATGACTCAGCTTAAATTCAATCGATCCTGTCACCTGAAAACGTGAGAAATTTTGACCTGTATTTATGTAGCCAAGGCAAATACAATGTAGACCAAATAACACTATTTGGGCATCGCTCACTCTTGTAAAATTATCAAGTCAGACGTTAGAGACGTTGACTAGACAGCAGCGACAACTTGGAGATGGCGTGTTACACTTTATTGTTCCAACTGCATTTTGAAGGAATAAAGTCCATCCAGTCAGCCTGCTAAAAATACAAACCCAACGGGAATTCGTGCATCTAGCAGTATCTCATACGATTTCCCGTATTGTCGAAACAGACCACATTTTAACACACTTAACATTTGCTAAATCAATAGCCCTGGCAGCGAAAAACACGCTCAACAACCTTACGCAGAGGAAACCCACCAAGCCCTACCAACCGTGTACTTCCTGCCCCCCCCAAAAAAATAAACCATTTACATGTGCTGCATTACTAAAAGCACAAGACATACAAACAGAATATAACAACGCAAGAAAATAATTGTCTGACACGAATAATTCTACCAAATATAATTAACTGTTCTACTCCCAGCATGCTTTTCTCTGACCAGGAAGTTACACAAATAGCGACAGAGACGCTACAATATAATAATAAAGAATGAGAAAGAGAAAAAAAAACAAACAGACCGCCTATCCAATACTAACGACACTCATTCTTTCTGCTCTCGCAAACTCTCCCATTCTTGCCAGTGACCCTTTCGGGCTTTACTGCCTAACTTCCTTTAGCACTCTGAAGCATTTCCGAAGTCAGTGTGTCCGTCATGTGACACGAGAGCCTCAGTTTTCAGTCGTACGAATTTTAAATCGGCCTTTTCCGCTCTGCATTTCGTGTGCACGTATATACACGTGGGTAATAGTGTAGCTAGTATTGGTGCTTCCTACTTCCAGGGTTGATGCTGCGAATGAAACCGCCGCTATGTGTGTGGGTGGGGTTTGTATGTTATCCCCTTTTTCGCATGGCTTTCCTCCCAAGACATGTCAGGCTAACTGGCATCTCTAAATTGCCAGTGTTTCGCTGGGTGAGTGTATGTGCCCTGCGGTGCACTGACACCCCATCCAGGATGTACCTGACCCCCATCACGAAACCCTGACTAAAATAAGCAGTTATAATACTAATTTGTATGTAGGCCTATACGTACTTTTCAAATACATAAAATAACTTCAAACTTGGAGCTTGCGTTCCACGCAAACCTACTATTGGCTATAACATTAATTGCATTGTATAAAAAGACACTCATTATTTTGTTTGTTGTGTTTATTTCAAAGTTTTCTTTTAGGTTGTAATGTAATGTAATTTGTCTGCTTGTTTCCGGGCTGTCGCTAATGTTTCCTTTAAAAAAACAATTGCTGATAAAAACGAACATTCGCAATGCAAAGTATCTTATTCAGTATGTGCTGCTATACGTTGTCGCGCTATAGCGTCAATAATTTGAGTAAAATCAGAATGCCCATGCGAAGTACACCTTCGCCATCTGCTCCGAGTTGATAACTGTTAGTAGGAGTTATCTAAAGTAGGATAGTATAAATACATGTATAGTAGAGAGACAGACAGATAGATAGATAGAGAGATTTATTGATTGATTGATCGATTCGTGTGCGCGTGTTACACAAAACCTAACGAATATCCTCACCTGGTCCCGACTATTTTATTAGGCTATTATTTTTCAAACAGACATGTTACAATGATGTTTGATATTTAAAATCAGATTTTCAAAATCAGGTAATTCTGCGTTTATTCAGTCAATACTTTTGGCATGCAGGGCAAAGATTCAGTCTTCTGTCTGAAGTGTAGGTCTGTCTGTGTTAAATTGTGCGGGTAATTTCAAAAATAATTTCAAGATATTTCGAAGGTACGCAGGGCCCTCTTCCGTGATCATTGTTAATGCGTCAAACGAGTCAGAAACGAAATGAAAAAGGCATTGCTGGAATGAAAGGATTTTATTGAGTTAAAGATGGTGAGTTTGGAAGGTCTAACTGTGGTAAATGTATAGGCCTAGACCATTTTTATTAGTATTTTTATTTTATCTTTACACAGATTACGAAGAACGGTCTTAGAATTGACGTTCTTTCTTTTCATGACGCCTGATTTTTGTTGCTGGTTTTAGTAAATATTGAATTAGGCCTGTCACTTCGAAAAGCTGATTTAGTAATTCCTTATAGGCCTATAACGCATAAAATTCAGCAAAAGAGTAACACCCAATTAATAAGTACAAAATAATATATACACATTGTGTATTTAATATATATATTCAGAGATATATAATACTTCCCTTATGTTGTAATGTAATATAAATATACATAGATTATTCCAAACATAAACTTATGTATGTACTTTTTAAAACTTTGTAGTTTTATGTTGACATCATCATGAAGTCAATATTCAATCTTGTTATAAAGATTGTATAGCGGTAACGCCGGTAAATTGTTGCCAGGGTAATACAGAGGCGTTGGAAAGGCGATAGATCTTGGAACTGGCACTCGCAGCAATGAATTGTCTCTAAACACAAGGGGCATCCCAACTAAAGTCTGTGCTGAGGCGTGTGCCATGTTAGCCGCTTCCAGTTCGGCCGAGAGCTGTCGTTTCCATTTGTTTCTTCTGTTTTGAAACCACGTTTTCACCTGAGTTTCAGTCAGTTGGAGACTAGAAGCCAAACAGGCTCGTTCAGAGCTGCTCAGATATCGTTTCATGTCAAATGTCGACTCGAGCTGGTACACTTGGCTCCGTGAGAATACTGTGCGTGTTTTCTTTTTTGCAGAATTACTCTGTTTTTCCGCTGCATCTCTTTGCCTCTCATCGGAAACTGGTGACATTTGGTTACACGGTCTCTCTTGCTCCTCTTCCTCTTTGTAATCCTGAGGAGGCTGCAGACGCTCTTTCCCACCTTCCGCGAGAGTAATTCCTTTTCTGGCATCTAAAATAAACATAAGTAATCCGCGAATTATTAATGATTAAGGTATGATAGGTAGGTTTTGAAGAACCAATAGTGAAATACTGACACATTCGACGACACACAATATAACATTAGCCTACAACGTTTAATGGTGCAATATAATATTAGCCTATTATTATTATCATCATCATCGTTGATGTTGTTACATGCATTTATGTGCATTCATACAGTCCATTATCCGTTTTGTTCTATGTATTGTTATAAAATAAAGGCAACATGTGTAGCAAAATATTAATTTTATGTAGGCTGAATGAATTGTAAAATATGCTTATCTTCAAATGTCTGAACACTGATTTATTTATCCGCTGGCCTCAGCAAATGCAATATTTAATTCTAACGCTTTATTGGATACTTTGTACAAGAGGTAATTAAATTTTAGCTTTGAGTGTGTGATAGACTGTTGAAAGGTTAAAAGTACCCAGCGGAAAAAAAACAATATATAATAGGACTAACCGGCGCATGATACTAATTATAATAAGGTTACGGTGTGCGGTCAATTGAGAAAATGTAACACATTTATTCTAAAAGCCTGTTTAATCAATTAACGGACTCAGCTGAATTTGCAATAAGAGGAAATTAATTTAATTGACGTTTCATGTGTTCTCCGACGACTCAAATAAGATACAGAGCACTTTAAATGTAACAGCGATTTTTCAAAAAGTCTCCTGTAAATACTAACTGAACAACAGCAATAAATAATTATTACGTCGATAGTAGCTTATACTTACTTAGACAAGAAAAGTTAAGTGGTTTGTGCTGGTTGCAAGAGTTGCTGTTGCCGGACCCAGAGCAAAAACACTCCGTAGAATCTTCTCCGCCGCTGCATTCCCCCTCAGAAGACATGGACAGCGTGCGTTTCCTCGGCAGACCTCCATTGAAGTTCTCCTTCGCACCTGATCGCGCACCGTCAGATCTGGTGCCTAGGATTGACTGAATAGTAAAACTGGAAAGTGGGGCCGGCGAGCACTTGCTACCGTTGTCTTCTGTTGTGTTCATTCTGGATTCATAACACCGAAGCCGAATAAAGTTTTATTTGCATATGTCTCTCCCTGTTTGTATCTAATTTAGAAGTGTATAAAATGACCAAACCATAAGTACTAAAATGTTCTGGAGAAACGCCAGTGGGAAAAAATGCTTTGGAATGCCCCTTTCATAACGTTTGTTGAAAGTTTGTTGTTTTTCTCTGAGCCCACGGTGCACGAATGTATTTCTGTCTGCTTCCACGCTCTCTCGACTAAAGCCAGGATTGTGGCGTCGCTTCATTTGCATGAAGGTAAGATCCCCCTGAGCCAATCACAGTCGTAACGTAAACCCCGGAAATTTCAAACTTGAAAAGACGGGACAAAAAGCCACTGGCAGAAAAATATCGAAGAATGGCTTTAGCCAAGTGTACGGTGTTAATTTTAATGGACAAAATAATACTATGCTTATAAAAATATGCTACTCTATGATGCAACTTTCGTGTTAGGAATTATATTTAAAAACTCAATAATTTTGCGGCAGAACCGGCAGCATATAGTAAAATATATTAATATATTAGGTTGCAAAATGCGAAGAGGAGTATCGATTTAGCCATTTTATATATATATATATATATATATATATATATATGTATATGTGTATATGTGTGTGTGTGCGTGTGTCTGTCTGTCTGTGTATGTAT
>JAAGVU020000061.1:9232327-9256573 GCA_011763525.2 Mormyrus iriodes
TCTCTCTCTCACACACACACACACACACACACACACACACACACACACACACACACACACACACACACACACACACAAAAGCTGTCTCTCTCTCCCTTCCTCTCTCCATCTATTTATGTGTGTATCTATCTAGTTTCGGTATTATCTAAGCATGTCAAAGCAGTTGCGTATTGAATCTTTCAGCCGACAGACACCTTGCAGGCGATGTCAATTGACTTTACTTTTGATGCATTTGATTTGTTGTCGATTTTTACAGTAAAAATATTCATAATTATTTTATCATAAAAATTGAATTGTCATTATTTCACAGTGTCTAAGTAGTTTAGTAGACTGAATATTACACTTCCTGAAACACAGTAACAATGATAAGTATAATGAAGCAACAGCAACAACAATTCTTCTTCTTTTTCTTCTTCTTCTTCTTCTTCTACTACTACTACTACTACTATACTACCAACACCACCAGGGGTGCCACTAGAGATCTGAGGCCTCATGGAAGCATATTGGAAGCACCTCATGGAAGCCCAGACCAATCCAGTTATATTCCAAATTTTTTAAAGGCATGCCTGACTACTACTACTGCTAATAATAATACAATTAATATACTTTATATGTCGATTATTATTAAGATACAAAACAACTTTTATAATATGGTTGTAATGATCGTAAAGAACTTTATGCTTTGCCTGCCAATACATGTAAGATCACACGAGCATATTGTATAGGAAGAGTACATAGAGGAAATACTGACATAAATTGTTTGATGACTGTTTACTGGAAGTATAAAATATCTAAAGATAAAATAGTATATACCTGAAATATGACTATATACTAAAAAATATTTATTTTGGAGAATTCTGGGTAATTAATTGAAATACGGATTCTCCGTCAAATCAAGACTCAAACGGGCCATCAAAAATGGGATAGAATGTGTTAAGTATATGAAATATGTTCGTTTGAATAGTTTAATTTAATAAATGGACAAACATTTACATTTTGCTTTAGTGAATATAAGTTTGCGATACTCCTGCAGCTCAACAAGTAGAGCACTGCGCCATCAGCTCGAAGACCGTGAGTTTAAATCCCTTATAAAACGCATAAAATGTAAGCCGCTTTTGATAAAAACATCAGATAAGTTTAATTAAATGTGCATACGTAGAAGCTTCGAGATAATAAAAAATAGAATTAAAAACGCCGGGAAAGTGTTACACTAATGCAAATTGTTACACGTAGCATTCGGCTATAATCGATCATTAATTAGGCTATGTAGATTTCATCAGTGTTTTTGATGTGTGACACACTATCAAAACGTTAGCCGTACTTATTATGTTTAAATTATATTTTATATTGTGTAAACATCAGTCTAAGAAAGTAACGATACTAATAGAACACTTCCTGATCCCTGATTCTAATGCACAGGCCTACACTCAAACAAAATGCTGTCGCTCTTAAACTGCTGCAAGATCACAATACGCATCCCATTTGTTTGGTTAAATCATTTTTATGAAAAATAATGCTCTAAAGGGTAAACGGTTGACGGTGCTATGTGCACCTGTTCCCCATTAGCTTAGGAAGTAGCTAAATTGCCGAGATGACCTAATGACACTGCAGAAAACAAAAACGCGATGAGTTTACGTTGATTATTCATGCCACTGACGATTTACTTTTTAAAAAGAGTTTACCGGCTGACATTGTTGATCCTAAACCAATTAATAGGCCTAAATCTTTCATTGTTATATTACTGTTTACAGCTTGTTATGTGGATGACAGAAATAAATATGCTTAAAATTAATTTGAATTAATTCTTGTTTATTTAACATAGTATTAATAAAACAGCCAGCAAGATACTCATTGTTAAATTACGCCAACATCTTATTCAGACAGTTATATATTACATATGTAACTATAAGTATAAAGCATATTCATATTAGTCATAGAATAATAATTATTAGTTATTTCAACTGCCTGCTTGGCGAAACTGATCTCTTTTCTAGCAACATAACCACATGAATCGCTTGAATACAAATACGCCAAAGAGTAAAATTTGAAATATGTAATCGACTACAAATAGTCAAGTGAGAAAAACACCTTACTAAATTCCTCAATGTCTTATTAATAAACTTTAATATCTCTGCATATACGTAACTCAGTAAGATTGTAATAAACGGTTGTTCCTTAAATTAATTAAAATTTTAACTGTGAAAAAAAAATTGAGGCGGATAGGAATTCGTGTGTAGGACCAGTGTCCCTTTTCAATTAAAATAAAAATAAACCTATATTTCAATTTTAAATTGCATTGATTTTATTACTTTTATTTTTATTCCTTTCTTTTAACTTCAGGTTACTACCAGTTTAGTTTACTACCGAATTATTTAATTTAGAAAGTTTTTGAAAAAGGGAAGGTTCCTCAAGGTTACAGTAAAAAAACTGAAATCCCTGCCAAGACGTATTTTTCAGTTTCTATATCCATAAGGACCGAAAATTCAGTAGCTCAAACTATACTATACTACTGTATTATACTAACCTTACATGCAGAATGTCCTGCTACGCATAAAGTAACAGCAGTTAGTAATAAATAAACAAACGAACAAAAGAAAGATAGAATCCACAGTTGAAGGAATAAAAATGATTTGCTTTCATACACCGAGACGTCGAATAACGTTATTTAGTAAGGAATGCTTGTGAGTAAGGAATGTTTATTTCACAACATAGATCAAGGTAACGATACAATATTAAAAAGTGTTCATATTTTTACAAAGTAACAAACTCATTTCCCAAACTCATTTAGATAATATTATGTACAACTACATTTGTACAACATCCCATCAATTAAAATGATCAATTGATGATTGTGTTCAAGTAAAATCCAAATATTAATAAAACAGATTGAGTACACCTAACCCATTCAGTAAGTTTATACAATAAAAAAGCTTGATTGTCCCACCGTTAAAGCGCTTCAATATGTGAAGAATGTAAGCTGAAAGTGACACAACGTAAGTGCTGAAAATATTTCCCTTACTCAGTGAATCTATTCTGCCAAATAATAATAATAACAAAAATAACAATAATAATAATAATAATAATAATAATAATAATAATAATAATAATAATAATAATAATACAATGATGCACCATTCACTGTACAATGCGATAGCTGACAATATTGCACAAATAGAAAAATAACCATATAACTTACAAACCAAGTCCATTTCATAACGATTTCTCGAATAGAAGCATTTTGTACATAGTCTTTGATTGCTTTTACACAAATTGTCTGTATTAAACGTAAATGTGAACAACAGAAATAACCAGATACATGGGGGAAATCATTTCTGCAACTAATTTAACAATTTAATTAAAATGTATGATATATTAAGAAAGATAGAGATACTTTTAGGTGAAAAAATAAAAAAAACAGTATACACTGTTGATTTTAATTCCGTTCGAATTGCATGTTGTTCTACAAACCTAGATAGCATCCCCCCATTAAACTGTTATTATTATTATTATTATTATTATTATTATTATTATTGGGGTATAATTAATATTAATAGGATATAATTACTTAAAGGAGGAGAATAATTATAATTTGTGGCACATGTGTTTACAATTGGCTCTTCAAAAAAAAAAGACAGAAAACCAAAATACCAAAATTGCGGCTCCCATTCGTAAGAAAGCAAACTTCTTATTCAGTAATTCATTTTACTTTTGTACAAAAATAACAACTATAATAATAGCAGTCTTGCTTATGTTACGCTTCCATGTCCATTACAATGCAAATATATACACACACATACATACATATATACATACATGCATACATACACACCCACATACACACATACATACATACATACCCACATACACACACTATCACACACACTTACAAAGCATATTAAACAGGTCTCAGCAGTGGTACAGAGGTAACTATAGGATGTGAGTAATACACAGGATGGGGAAACGTGAGGAGAGGTTGGCTAACTGGCACGTTGCCCGACGAATTGCCTGTTTCAGAGGCCGAGTTCTCGTGGTACAAAATAGGCACTCGCACTATCCTCTGTGCGGCTGCATGACTCAAATTGGCCGCCTCCAACTCGGCAGCCAGTTGCCTCTTCCACTTATTTCTTCTATTCTGGAACCAAATCTTAACCTGAGTCTCTGTAAGATGCAAGGATGCCGCTAGTCCTGCCCTCTCCGAGCTACTCAGATACCGTTTCATGTCAAAGGTAGACTCCAGCTGAAACACCTGACTTCTCGAGAAGACAGTGCGCGTTTTCTTTTTCCGGCACGGTTTTTTATCCGGACTGTCCTCTGCTTTTTTCCAGTCATCCACCCCGTTCTCTTTCTTTGTTTCTTCATTATCACTCTCTTCCAAAACTATTTCATCGGCACTTTTGTTCTCTTCGTCTTCTTTGGCGTCGGGGTCGGATTTGAGCATCAGATCTGGCGAATCTCGATCAGTACCCGAGGCTGGAGAGGAGTCTCTTACGTTTGCCTTTTCGGCAACTAAAATTGAGATGGAAAATCTCTGTTACAACTATTGTGATCACACATTTATTGGGCAAAACATACGCATTTTATCAACATTTCTAGATCCAAGAATAATCCGGCCATTGCCATAGTACTGACTAAGGCATTAAAAATGAGAGAGGTGTAATTTTAAAATAATAGCTGACAATCAATGCGATCTGATTGTTTAAATTTAGACTCTTTGGTGAAACATGTCATTTGGTTTATAAATAAAGCATGCCATTCTCTTCTTAATCTACAGACAAAATTATAAAGTAATTGATATTTTCAAAATGTGGGAGCACTACTTGTTAATAGGAATGAATATTACATTCTATCCACACGCTGTGAATCCCACTTTTCACAGAATCGAGAAATGTTTAGGTAACAAACCGGAATTGTTATCAACGTGTCAGTGTCTACACATAATATTAACTTCTTCATATGTTGCCACGTATAGCCTGTTCGAGGTTCTTCATGCACTTTAAAATTCGCAGGGATGACAATTCATAACTATGCATGCGTTACTCTACGTAACGTAAAACTAAGATGATTGAACCCTACCGTCTGCCCGGTGTAGATGGCTTGATGAGTTGAGAGTATAGGGGTACCACCATGCTGAGGCTCGTTCCAAGTAGTGTGCTGGTAAAGTAAATCTTTGGGTAGGCAACTCAAAACGAGGAAAACTTAAGTCCCCGACCTGAGAGACTGAAATGCCGGCCTCCAAGGCTTTTGGCGAGGTAAGGAAAGGCTTGGGTTTGGAGGGTTTACTATCACAGTTCAGAAGGTTCTTAATGAAAAACGAAGACTCTTTAGCCCCAGTACAGCTATCTTGCGCTGTCTCGGGCATTGCCACTGTGTTTCGTGGTCCGATTGTCTCAGACCACAAGTACAACGCAAAAGAACAAAATTAAACGACAGCAGAACGACTTAAAACAAGAGTATTTTACGTTTGTCACTTCTTGTTGTTCAAATCGGTAGGCGCCGAGTACGTTGCTGATGATGAAGGTGACAAGAGCGTCCAAAAATTCAGATAAAAACCAAAAAGTAATATCAATCTTCCGTCCGGGTCATGTGAAGATCTTCAGTGTAAATGTAACAGTGTTCACTGCGTCAGTCTGGCGCCAGATGCTAATGATGAAATAAAAATGTCATCCAAGTTAAATGCGGAGAGTATACGGCGATTGGGCACGTACAATGGCAAATGGGATTAAGGAAGGGATGGGCAAAGAGAGAGAGAGAGCGCGCGCGAGAGAGAGAGAGAGAGCGCGCGTTTACAATAAGTCCACCTTCAGACTTCATGCTCTGACTGTTAGCTAATACATTCTAGTGTTATTGGCCATATATGGTCCAATTAGACAGCAAATAGACACTGAGCTGTTTTTTTCAAAGGGACATTGGCTTTGGATGATTGCTAGTAGAAATATTGTAGACACGTCGCTGGAATTTAGTCATTAGTGTAAACTGTTAATGCTTATAGTGTTTATAGACCTAATTGTAAATATAGGCCTAGATAAACGTGATTTTGCACTTTTTGAAATAATATGAAGTAGGCCTATTAATGAGTTTATCCGTAAAATATAGAGATCATTAATTAACAAACAAACTTTAAAATGTGTTAAAAGCAAGCAAGTTAAATGTTTTGGACTGGATACGATGTTTACATATTACGTGTTTTTCTCATAAGCCATTGCGCATTTCGGTTTGTATGTTTAAATACACGAGGCATTAATTTAGCAGTATTATTATACTCGTTATCATTAAACGCGGTGTTTATTGTTGTTTTAATCACCGACCAGAGTCTGTTTTACCATTCAGAAAGTGAACTGGGACACCTAGTATCAGAAATAGGCCTAGTTGTAACAATATTGTTTGTTTTAATATGTTGTTATAGGCCTCAGGAACAATTATAATGCTGATCCTTGTACTGGGCCGAATTGCGAAAAATGAAAGGAAAAAGAAGAAGGAATGAAAAGGTGATAAAACACTTTTATTTGTTATTTGTCATAGGGGACCTCCAAGAATAACAGAAAGTTGTATATTGATCATGGATCGTAATGTAACGTCTAAGTTTAGCCCTCACCCCACTTGTAACTTTAATTTCCCTTTGCAATTAAATGAAAATGTGTATTTGCTTATGTTTAACTATACATTATTTGAACTAGTCTGCATTCTTATAGTTACAAATTTACTTCATTTAGGTAATAGTTGGTTTAGAACAACCTAAGACAATAATTGTGTTTATATTTTCTAACTAATGATACGGCAAGTAAGCGAAACGATTCGGTATGGGGAATATTCGAAACGGGTTCACTTCACTGCTGGCTTTGTATTCAGACCGTTACTAATGTGTGGCGTTCAGCAAAATGATATACCTGTCCTTCTGCTCAAATTGCTGCTCACTGCGGCCGAGTCATATAGGCGGAAATAATTTTTAAAATAATTATAGTTAATTAGCCAGGGGCCCAGTAACGGAATGCCTTGTTTGGGGAGCCGCCCAACACGCATGTAATGGGTCATTTATAGGACGGGGAATAAAATATGAATTTTGTATTTTACACTTAAATTTGACCTATTCATATTCTATATGTGAACGCAATTCCTTATTTCGTAGCATTAAACACAATTCAAATGCCGGATTCTGATTTCTGTTTCTTATTTATTATTATTACAGTTATAATTGCCTTTTGCAATTTATATTTTGCACAGCATCTCTCATATAACGCTAAAATATGTATAGCCCTATGTATGATTTATATAAATCCTTTTTTAAAATGTAATTTCTTCCATTAAAAGCTCCGTTGGTATATAAACATTGTGAAACTGGCGTCCCCTGTAGGTTAAGAAAGACTTTTTAACCCAAAACGTTATATGATAAAGCAAATAGGTTATGCTGACCTAGAAACAACAGCGTCAAACGATACAGGCCTATACATTCAGAATTAAATGTACTGAGGCAGACACATGCAACCTTGTTAGAATATTCAATACTATTTAAAGGAAAGTATTTTTGTTTAAAATCTTTATGTCTTTTGAAAAAAATCAATTTTCATTAAGAATTATGTATTGTGTACGTGTCTATGCATATATTATGCACACTATTGCTCATTTTAATATAGATGTGAAATGTAGGCGATGCATTATCAACACGTTCATTTGTAGGACTATGTCTCGTGAAATATCGGGAGAGATTAAAAGAATAGAATTTCGGCTAATGATATTAGTCTTTTCTCAGTAATTCAGCAAACATAGAAAGAAAGCGCTTTACATGTGTTTTGTATGGACAAATACCGTTAAGAACCGAAATAGATAATCGCGGCAGTCGCAATGAGCAGGGTAAAGCACTGCATGGTATGTACGCTACAGGGAAGTGTGTTTGTAATTATTAAATACAATAAGGAGGCGGGAGACACCACTTCTGTTTCAGTGTATTTCCTGAGGGAGGGGTACTTATTGCAGGTGATTAATATTAGTGGTTATTTATAATAGACTCGACATCGGTATTTTAGATCTATAATCATCATGGGAAGTAATCTGGTTTTTATGCATATTATTTATCGGGAATACCAATTTCACCCCAATAAGATTAAATGAGATAAAATAAAATAAAATAAGATAAAGACTATAATAATAATAATGTGTTAGAGAGGAATGCAACAAATTTTTCAATCAAATGCTGCATTCAGCAGATATATATATTACTACTTTTCATAACAAAGAATCTGCAAATTAGAGAAAACATTTAAGGCGGGTTCATCCACAGAACAGTAGTAGCAACAACAGTGATGATGGCGGCAAAAGTGATAGAAATTCCATGGTAATATCAAAAATATAATTAAGCACGCGGTTTCTGTCTACTTTTGTTAGCACTTTAAAATTGAAATTTTCATAAGGGTTTCAGGTACGACAAATGATAATGTAACAGCTGTCCCAAACTAAATATATTTGTTCAATCTTCATTTTTCTAATCAGATCAAAGGCACAAAATTTCAATTCTCTGTATCCGATACTTAATATTAATGAAGTGCGATTACATAATCGCATAAAAAGTGTTGTCTACAGGTATCACCTAATTAAGCTCAAATCTTTAGTTTTTCTTTTAACTTATATAAAATTTAAATTTTTTAAGTTTTTGTCCTAGCTAAAGTGTTTTGTAATATTTTAGTTCTATTATGAAATTTACTTTAGTTAATTTTATATATATATATATATATATATATATATATATATATCCGTTTGTGCATCTCACTTTAAATGACAAGACTTTAGCATTAAAAAACATATATTTAGGGCTATTTATAGACAAATGAGAATCTACAATACACAGTACACGTTATGCTTTACATTTATGCTTTAAGCTTTTTTTAATTAATAAAGAATAAAAACAGGTAATGCAGCGCCCTCTTGTGCTTGCTTTATAAATGTCATTAGCACAAGTGTTAAAAAGCTAAAGTGAAATTTAATGATTTGTCATTACACTGTCAATTTACACTGAAAATAAAATTGCATGATTTGATTTCCATGAAATTTTATGTCCATTTCTTAATCTAGAAAGAAAGATTATTTCGAATACTCCGTTCAATCTTGGCCTATGTGTAAAATTTTCTTTAGAAATGCACCTGCTCATCCATGTATTCTAATTTTGATGATTGCTACCATTAGCCCCAATAAGTGTAACAAACAGTTGATAAATCAGAATTGACTATGCAAAGTAGTGAAATATTTCATTATATTATAGTAATCCCTTCCAGTATTTTTCCATCCATCCATTATCCAACAGCTTATCCTGGCTAATATTTTGTATTCCTGTTTTATTAATAATACTTGTTCCTCTATATTCTTATTTACAAATCGCACTTGCGGTAGACTGAATACTTATTGTTCAGTCAGATAAGAATGCATGCATCCATCCATCCATCCATCCATCCAATGAAGGTGCTGGAACCTATCCTATGCAGTTTAGGTTTCAAGGCAAATGAACATTTTTGCATGTTATAAAGACAAAAAGTTCTAGTACTCATATATTTCACACATGACTGAAAGGATGGCAGTCTCATGAGAGATACATTAATTAAATTATTATCTATTTATTTGTTATTTTAAATTTTAAATGCAAACGAAGTAGGTCAAACTTTTTCATTAATATGGAGTATTAAAAATCACATTGATAAAAAGAGAGATAGAGGTTTTCCTTCTCTGCTTTATTTTCTCAAGCAATAGGAAATCATATAATATACTGACATTCATATTGTTTATTTCAAAGCCATGTTATTGATTATGTCACATGAAAAATGACAAATGATACCAACCAAATGACACCATCAGCAAGATCTATTATAAATGATAGGACTGCATATGGTTTGTTAAAAGGTTCAGTTTAGACAGTTTATAGGTCTACATCCATCACCGTCTAATGACTGAAATGATGAAAAATGTGTGCTTGAACACAACAGTTCCAATGTCAAAGTTTATTTACAGTTTATGTATTAAAATTATGCAGTATATCCATTGCAATACTGTAACCATAGTTTATTATTCTTAGTTAAAATACAGATTAAAGGTTTGAAATGTTTAGTAAAGACCAGTAAATCCACACATATCTTTCGCATTGGCTAGCTTTTCTATCTATGCATTCCTTTCCCATGGGCATAAATGAAAGTTTCTCCTAAGGAGATACACGTTTAGTGTATGTGCTGATGTTTGAGTTGAGGTTAGTTATAAATTCCTTACTTATTTCATTAAATGTGACTGAATTCCCTAAACCATCTTCTCTCTTTCCTGTGATTTGCACATCTTGAAATCCGTCTCTATCACAGAGCAGAGTTGCATTTCATAGTAAAATGTATAATATTCTCAGACTACACTAATTTTATACTCAAGATGAAAAGATCGCATTTCAAGCAATTCCTGGACAAGGCCAGAAATCTGATGCAGGAGACCAGAACAGGTGTTCTGGCCATAGATATACAGTATGTCCCAAATTAATAAAGAACTTTATAACATAATAATAATTCAGTTTGACTTTTGTTTGTATAATATAAAGAAAGCCATAAATGATAGAAGGCAACCGGAGACTTAAATATTCAGGATATAAACATTATACTTTTAAAAGAATTTTTAGTGTCTTCTCTTTGACCTAATTGTAACTGTCTGGGTATTGATCATTGGAGATAGAGCTACTGTGTGATTAGAATTGTGTCAGCTATTTATTTGAGGTTTGAACAGTGAGGACTCATTGACATTGAGCTGGTGAGGAAGTGTGGTCTTTTACCATGTACAAGACCTCCCACTGGCTCCTGAAGAAGTATCTGTACCTGTGGAATTGGAAAAGGTATTGTTATACTTGCGTCTGCCGAAAGGTCTTTTTGTGCTAGACTGTCACTGTAAGTCCTATTCAGCCTTGCAAATAAATGGGTAGCAAAAACTGAATCCACTATGAAACTGTAATATATACGAACGCATAATAGGCACTACGCTTGACAATGACAGCAAAGATGACAAAACTTTGTATTGTACTTTATCCTATATGTAATTAAGTCACTATGTTTAGTTCATTTGTAGAATGAGGTAACATTCATGAGAACATACAAAGCCTTAGATATTCGAAGATGTTTATTATAATTTCCATTTTTAAAAATCATTTTGTAAAAATGATTAAATGCCTAAAACAATTGCTTTCAAAACCTGCTAAACATAGTGTGTGAGAATCTTCATGTAATACCCCATTTGTAAATATCTTACTCCCATATTTTTTGGATGATTGATTGTATAAAATACCCCATGACCCTATACTGGACAAGCAATTGGAAGACTGATGGATTATATCAACCACGGTTCAGAAGTTTGTATGCCTTGGAACCTTTTTACATTTTAAATGATCACACTGTTGGAAAATATAGGTAAATACCAAGGAAAATAGTTACTGAACAAAGATGCAGGGCTAAGTTAAAGTAATACTGCTACTATTGAAAGTACTGTTCAAATTATTCACATGAACCAATTAGCTTGCAAGAATACAATCTGTTTATATTACATCATATATAAAATAAAAACATATAGGAAATAAATTATATTCAATATAATATTCTATTTAATATAAGTGCTACTTAGCTTAAAGCCTGCCAGTCTATATCTATTATATCTACTATATATATGGATTATATCCAGTATATATTCCTATTTAATAAAATGATAACATGTTGGTATAAAATCTTCCAAAATTTTATTATTTTGCCAATTTCATTATTTTGATGTTTAGCTGACAGATACATCCAAAGAAACTGAATATTCCTAGGTAAAATGAGTTTAAGTGCCTTCTTAAAAGGTACAATAGCAGACGCCTCTTGGAATATAAACTTGCCGTCTCACAGCTTTTGCGTACATTGTATAGCTATTTTTCTTTTAAATGCGAGGATCATGTGGGTTAAATTAAAAGTCAGATATCAAAATATTGAAATGACGGTCGTGAGTACTCAGTATAATCTTCACAAATGAATCATTTGTTAAGGCAACTCATTTGAGAATGGTCAGCCAGCCTCAGAGGCAGCAAAAATTCACAGTAAATCATACAAATCGGGCTGCCTGACAACGTGGTTGAAGTTTAACCTTTTTTGACCCTCCTTCACCATGGACCACAGGATTACATAAATTATGGCAAAGAAAGATCACAGATGGGTTAATGGTTATCCTTCATACACACAACTCATGAGACAGATCTTTCCTTGGAAAACAACACAACTGATCTACAAGAAAAGTACCCACAACTGAGAAATACTGCCACCATACTAAGCATATAAGTGGTCAGGTACAGAGAGTAATACCAGAAAGAACATTTCCATATTCTAACTATGTAAAACTCCTCGGCATTATCTACAGGGACAGGGACTTGTGTGCCATGGTCATTTGTTTTCTTTTAATATCCCTTTCTTAGGTTTACGTCACTTTCAGAAGAATGTAATTGAATCATATACACTCCACATACATCTAACCCAATAAATCATTTAAAAAGATTTAGATGTTATGTATTTGACTAGGCCTGACAACAAGGAATATCACTGTCATTACCAAGGACACACAGTTCTTTGTTCTGGTGAAAACAAGCATCACATAATCCTGCACCAGGAAGAAACTGATAGATTACTGATAGCATTGTCATAGCTTATCAATTTTATCTGTTTTTATCTAAAGTTACAGTTTTACTTCA
This sequence comes from Mormyrus iriodes, assembly GCA_011763525.2. Classification (NCBI taxonomy): domain Eukaryota; kingdom Metazoa; phylum Chordata; class Actinopteri; order Osteoglossiformes; family Mormyridae; genus Mormyrus; species Mormyrus iriodes. The sequence goes on from JAAGVU020000061.1 coordinate 9,245,040, forward strand.
TTTATACAGCTGGAGGATTTGCATGATTGAATGAACTGCCTCTTTAGGGGTACAACCACGTCTTTAAGGTTTTTTTTTCCCTAAGCACCACATTACCAGCATGCTGTGCTATGATTTTTAACAAACACTGTAGCCATACTGTGATGCTGCTAATTCACAGTTTAATCAGGGATTTTTTTTCTCCATATGGACCTGTGGGGTCTTTCTATGTTTTCTACCTCACTTCAATGCTGGGCTCAGCCCTCTCCAAGTACCACCTGTCTCATCATGTCATTACAAAGTGTAATCTGGTCCCAGGAACAGAAAGGTTCTTATCAGTGTCAGGCTGAGATATAGATATGGGCTGGGTTACAAATGGCCAAACGTGCAGGCAGGAGAGCAGGCTATCAATAAAGCAATTTCTAGTGTCATAACAGCTACGCTTTCTGTAAAGCCACCTTTCAAAAACTTTTCCCTCTGCAAATCGCGGCAGCCCCGGCCATTAGAGTCTGCCTTGTGAATTTAATGGATTCCGTACAAATAATATTCCACCATAATGGAAAAGGTTGAAGTCAGTGAAGACAGATGAAGTCATAAACACGTATAATTGAGAATCAAAGACCGATAAATTTTAAACTGCTATCCATTTTCTCTTTTTAGATGGTGATCTATGTCATGGCAGTGGCTGGAAAATGGAAGAGATTACAGGGGAAAATTATAACAATAAATTTTCTAAACATACACCTTGATTATGCTTCGATTTTTAGGGAAGGCTAGGATTGCTGAAAGCTTGCAGGGCTAAATGGCACCATAAAATAGGTTCCCTGCTCTTTTGCCTCTAGAGCACGGCATGCCTGGAGGTGTGATTTTCTCTCTCTAAATGGAGGAAATGAATTGTGTAATTTATTGCAAACTCGAGCACAGTGAGATTAGATCAGCATATCCCATCAAAGGAACAACAATCAATCAGTCCCTACTTAACAGCTTGAAACGCATAAACCAGGGCAGCTAATGGCTTTCCAATCTAATAGATTGATAGACTTATCCATTCCTAAGGGATGAATTAAGAAAATCGGTTACTTTCACACTTTTGACAGGGCTTTTTTCCCCCTCTGGTTTTTAAATACAGCGACGCGGTTAAAGTTCTGATGATCCTTTTAAAGGCTGGGACTCGGATTTGTTATTCAGATGAGCGGGGAAGTGTGTCAGATGTGGGGAATGGGTTCATTTAAATGACCTGATTATCGAGGGTCATTTAAAACTGTGAAATTGGGTCTATTCAAAGCCACTTAACAATATATAAATGTGACCTGGGTGACCTATTCAATTGACTGTGAGAAGAGTCTCCTTTGTAGCAGCCTTTAAGCTAAAATGTCAAACTTATGTGGGCAGAACTAAGCAGATTATAAGTGCTGATCACATCTCAGTAGTCTTTAACACAAGTATGACTTTTACGCTAGGTTGGTCCCAGGTCCCTTGCATAATTAAGAAGGGGGTAGTATCAAGAATGCACTTTCACAGGATGAGAATGTGTCATTTTAGACAGGTGCCATCAACCCTGGCAGTCCTCCAAACTAGGGGATATGCATGTACACAAAAGGGCCCAGCGATTTCGCTAAAAATGCTCCAGTCTTTGTAAGGCAAAAGCGTACGATCTCAGATTGGACCGCTATCCTTATCCTTGATTAAACAACCACAACATTCATCCAAGACCATGTCATGGTCCAGCTACTGCAGTTTAACTTTACGTCTTGGCTCTCTCCAACATCTATCTTGCTTCACGTGATACCGGTGGGCCCAGATCATTAAATTGCATTGACAGTAAAAATGGATGAGGGTTTCTGTTTTAGAACGTCACAATGGCTATGGTATCAACAAAAAGGAGATGGATAACCCATTTTCTGTACAGCACTCATGTAGAGTGGGATGGGGTGGGGAGATAAGTTTGCACTGGCATGTTGCTGGGAGACAACTCCGTTGAACTCCATGATGAGGCGGTGGATGGTGAGGAAGAGAATATGGTTAGCTTACCCAAATATCATTGCAGCTACTTATGAGACAATAGCTGTTTATCTGCTTCCTCTGATGCTCTTTGTCTGACTGTAAAAGTGTGCTATTACTGCTTGTCATTGGTATGCATGGAGTCCGCCACATGGCAGGAACCCTGGCAATGACTCCTTCAGCAGCTGTCAGAATCCCAAATGGCTGCAACTTGAGTAGCTGTAAAACTCAATCCAAAGGTACCATATCATGTTGTCCGTAGGATCCGTTTCACTTGTACAGTTGCCTGAATCCTGCGTAAGCTTGGCCATAGCCCATTAGTAAACCAACATTAACATGAGAAAAACATGCACAAATTTTGATAGCAGGAGAGCATCTTAAGACATGCCTGGCTACGTTGCTTGGGGCACATTTACAGAATCTAAACATGGCATTATCTATTACTCGCCTTGTTCCACAACTGGACGGCTACCATCAAGTTGGAAATCTGATTTGCAAGGAAGTCCTAAGGGCAGCCAGAAAATTAACCATCAGCCATTTCACAACCATAAATTACAGTTCTGCTCAGAAGGATCACAAATCAACCCGATGCACATTCATGCCCCTTTCTCCAAATCACTTCTGGAGAACGCAATTAAGGATTTCATAGAAGAGGTGACAAGTCATATGTTATAGCAATGCCTCGCACATACCAACAACACATCAGAGGAAATTGTAGCATGGTGGCAGTGCTTGAATATAATATGTAGGACTTACTCTTTGTTGTTACTGTAGTGAAACTGTAACCTTGCATTCAGCAAAGGAAGTCTTCATCCACAACGCTGGCTCATCCAGTCACTTCCATTTGCCTGCTTACATACTCCCTCCTTCCTCTGAAAGAATAATTCAAGTTGTCCTATTAGCAAGTCAAAATGAAGCATTGATTACTTGTAAAAAAAAAAAGGCACAAAACAAATGTGCACTTCGGAGGAACAGATGAAAGGTGCTCACCTGTAAACACATGAAAATGCAAACAATTATTAACCAATTGATTTTGTAGACATTGCTTCTTTTATTTTATTTTTTTTACCTTTGCTGTAGTCCCATTACCGAAACAGCTCCTTCAATCCTCTGACACAGAAGGGAAATTTATTCCCTTGCTTGGAATGAAACTTTTCCTTCAGCCTATTATATATTTTGCTTCCTATTTCAGTTTAATAGCAAAAAAATTGGTTACATATATTTTTAACAACACCCTACCCCATTATTACACTGTTGTCATTTGATTATTTATAGAAAACTATTTCCTGCTTACTTACATTTGCCACTTATTTCCCCATTGGAACCCACAGCAGATTCAGTCCATTTCAAAAGCCTTAAAGCCAATTCTTTATAAGTCTACAAGTCAACCCTTACAGTTCAGTGGGAACATAAAATGCAGGTCTAATGTGGTGGTGGTATGAAAGATAAGGAATAAAGGTGGGGATACAGCAAGAAGGACAGAGAAATATAAAAGGTTGTGGTTGAAAATGAAAAGTGTACTATAAAAGTACTATAACATAAAAAGAAGAGGAGGGAACAGTAGTGCACTGTGAGATAGCGAGGAACAGGAGTGTGCCAGGAAGGAAAACTCGGGTACTAATTCTGATGTTTGGTAAGATGGACAAGGATAAAACACTCATAGTAAAAGACACAGGGATTAATTTTTTGCTACTTTGAAGGGAAAAGGTAGCATTTATATGGTGAAAAATATAGTGTTAGCAAGCCATGAGTGAAGTGAAGACAGAAGATAGACAATGAAGAATAGCACAAAAATACGAGACGTATATAAACAGTATGACTGAGCAAGATGTACTGAGGAAGCGGGAGATTGGATAAATGTGGCATTGTTTTGATTACTGCTAAATGCAGCCTTGTTTTGATAAAGAGTAGTAGCTTGTGAGCAGAGGTGCTGTAAGGGGTAGTGAGGACAATTTTTTAAGGGCCCCTGAGATATAGATATAAGTAAATGCAAATGTAACATAATATCATTTTAACTTATAGCATTTCAAATTTCAAATTCTGTTTATCAATTGGGGCACTTAATGTAAAGATTATTTCTTTTATTGATACTTCTATTGAAAGGCAAAAAGGGGCCAAAACAGAAAAAAAAACATAAAAACACAAAAGTACAATAATACGGAAAGCTCCTGCTCAGGTTTAATTATACTGTTTTGTTAGCGATCCAGGAAAACTAACATACATCTGCATGCCTTTCAATAATTGTAATTGTCAAAATTTGTCAAAAAGATAGCAATCATGCAGTTGTACTCTGGTATTGAACATAATCTTTTATGTGACGCATTCATTGCTATATTGTAAGGTCATATTGTATCATAATGTAAATACAAATTGAACAATAGAAATGTATAATTAATAATCATATTTCTAGTCTTTGGGCCTGGAATAAGTAACCGACTTGAAACAGGCATTCTCACTCGTATTTCTGCCTGACTGATTTCCCTCTAAAGATCTCAGGAATTTCTGCCAATATTTTTCTGTATTTTGTATAGTGACACTAATAAACTGCAGTGTAACATGGGGTGTTTGTCAATGTCACAGGTGAAAATGTAATTAATGATGCAGGGGCCTAAGCAGCCCAGTGCATTTGCCTTTAAATACTCCTCAAGCTGACTGGGTTTCCTGGGGACCAGCTGGGTCTGTGCAGGGATCGATAAGGTCAAAGTTCAGTCATTCGTCCCATTATTAGCTTGGCCGTTCCCATCATATCCTGGGCTAATGATGCCTGGGGGGGGGGTGATGACAGTGGACCCAGGCATCATGAGTTGCCACTTTTCACTAAGGACCAACCAAACCTCAGCCCTTCTTGGCAAAAACCTGATGGGCCTCCAGACTGGGGCAGCAAATGCAAAGTAGCTTCTCTATGCACCACTTTTACCACTAGGTTCAAAGTTTGTTCCCCCAGATCATATATACAGTTGCTGCGCTTAAAATTGTTTTGATGTCACGTAGCTAACTGCTTACTTTGCTAAATAGACTGCTTATGTAACTATTCTAAGCATACTATCTGCTTTCCAATCTCCAGGAAAGAGAAGAATCTGAAGTGACCTTCAAGCGCATTATATTGTGCTGTCTCGCATTGCGTGTAAAACTAAAGAATTTTAACATATTGCCTATTCAAAAGTTTCACCATTACTTGTACATTTCTGATTGCACATTTCAGAAATGGTCTTTACCCCTAAATCTGTGCAATCAGAAAAGGATAAAAGACCACAATGGCTAGTAGAAAGTTCTTTAAATTACGTACTTATAGACAGGCAATCTATTAAACCCTTTTCATACCGTGAGCAGAAAGCTCGTGATAGGGCAAGTGTATGTTCAGAGATTCATTCAAGAGAATGAACTATAGTCTTCAAGTGACAAGCTAGAGAAATGCTCCCACTTTTCAAGCTGTACAAATTACGTTTGGCCACGATAACTCACAACTGGACACTTCATTTCAAGTTGAGTGCAACTGGACCAGTCAAAAGCTATTATCCCATCTTCTTTATTTGTAGCCTGTGGTTTTGGTGTTCGGAGTCTCAAATAAATACTAGTAAAATGCCACTTCAATCAAAAATATTGCCTAATCGTTCTCCAATTTGACTGAGTCCGGATGGTAACCCATTTCAAATGACATAAACCATTTCAGGTCATGTGACCAGGCTACCTGGCTGTTATTGTGCTTTAACTCTTGTGACATAAAAAGTGAAACTATGCTTCACAGGCTACAAGAAGAGAAAAACATGTCTGTATGTTAGCAAGGATGAGAAATCACCGTATAAGCAGTACATTATGGTGAGTTTTATGTCAACCCAGCAAATCACGTGTGTGGTACGAACACCTAAAATAGTTAAAGGGCTCCAGATGATGTGCTTCATTATAGCACGGGAGGCATTTTCTGTTGAAACATCGTCATAGATTTAATTTCTTTACTATTCAGTTGGTGAGGGTATCAGAGACTAGGAAAATAAGTCAAGAATTAGCAAAAGTAAAAATAGCCCCCTTCCCTGTTACAGGTGTTGAATATGAAAGAAGAAGCTGTTATATGAACAATATCTAGTAAATAATTGGGTTGATTTGTCTTCTTAGCTGTTTTGGGACATGTTTAGGAATACTTGCATGTCTTGTCAATAAATCTGTGACAGTGAACATATTTATCCACCTATCAGCCAGACCAGAAGTTCGCCTATTAAAGCAAAATATAAGTGAGAGGAAAAAAAAACTCTGGAAGCTGCAGGAAATTAATCAAGGAAATGGGTTTTGTGCCACATATATCACACCTAATCTGTCCTTTGTGCGCATGTAGCTTGCTCCAATTCTTAGCAATCGAGAACAACACACTTCTTTGTGAAAAGCCACTTGTTCCCTGCATAATTAGAGATCTCATAGTCAGGGTAAAAGAGGGGGTGGGGATGAACTGAGGTGGGGGGGGTCTTGTTTGCCCATTTAAAGTGTGAACCAGATAATAGTATTTTCATCAAAGGCAGCAATTACATTCATTAGACAGGGTCTGGCATAGTACCACGGAAATTAAGTGCTGGGAGAATGAAAAGCTTAATTTGTACTTTTTAATTGTAATCCCTTCCCCCTTGTTCTCTTTTTTGAAATGCTCTGTGTTGAGCACAGGATCTCAAGGAATAGACTCGCAACAAGAAGAATAAATCCAGGGACCTCCATCACCTTTTTTTTGTGGTAATGACTAAGCAGACATGCTTCTGACTACTGCTACCACAGGCCCACTTTCCAAGAATTAAAAAACCTTTCTTTAGGGCTAATATCCAATGCAGCTTTTAAATGAACCCAGCATATGACTAGAGTCTTGAAAAAAAGCTTCAGGGCTTTTCAAAATTAATTCCCAATTCCTTTCAGAAGGAAATTAATTGTTTCATGTCCTATAAAACTGCAAACAGCACATAAATCAACCAGTTTAGAAGGAATGGAAGCCTTTTAATTCAAGCCCTTTAAATGTGAATTAGGGTAAGTGGACGACTCCATCACTTCCTGAAAAGCAGGTGCAATTTGTAGCGGTAGCATTTATGCCAGATTAGTGATTCAAAAATGTAAAACAGTAATATCTGTATGTCATAAAGGCCATCATATGTGTATCACAACAATATTAGCAATTATTATATTCCATAAAGCCAAAATTATGAAAAATATGCAAAAAGCATAAACATGGGGAACATTAATATCAATCCTTATACGCAATGTAAAATCAGAAGCATTAAAAAACATTGTATGTTATACAAATACAACATTAACAACATTATCTTAAGATAATTGAATGTAGTAATAAGGAAAATAAGAATTAATTGATTAAGTTATTTTTATTTTTAAAAACCTCATGTTGTAATGAAACAGAATGTGATTTAGTAGGAATTAGTACTCAAAAACTTAGAGTTCTTCATTCGGTACTTACAATCAGAACTATATGATATTTTCACATGCTGTGGCCCACGTTAATCTCAAACTGTCCCCCTGCATAACCTGCTTCGCAACCAATTAATATAAGTTGCTCTTTTGTCACAGTGCATCATGAAAACATCCATTTTTAATTAGGTCAACGTCCATGAAATCTTGGCAAATTATTCACTGTGAAACATTTAAGCGCCTTCTGAGCTCAAACGTGTAATTAAGCAGGTCAACGGCTGAGAAATACCAATGGCTCTCATGGACATTTCATGCAATTATTAGCATGATTTAAAAAATATATTTTTGTAATATGTCACCATGTGAACTGTTAGAAGTAACTAAACTTTTTTAAGAGAATTTTTTATGAAAAAGCCAATTTACAGATTTTTTTTAGCTATTCAATTATTGATGCTCAAGGGGAAGAAAGTATTTATATCTAAATATCACCAATCGAAAACCTCAAATTAAATGACTATAAGATAACATCAATGCTGACACGCCATCAAAGCTTCTATAACTGATGATGCTCTCGGTGGTAGCTGGGTTCAATAAGTATTTCAGATATACAATATTTCAGATCTTTTTCACCAGAAGTAAGCAGAAAACTCCACCTTGAACAGCCTTTACAATACAGATGCTTAAAATTCATTAAGCATGTCAGTAATCAAAGTAATATTTGTTTAGCATGACTATAATCAAAATCTTTTTTTTATTTTTATAACAAGCTATTTAGAGCATTACACATCAAAACCCTTATCGGTCTTTGATTCCCTTTTTATTTTCATTATGAAATATTTTGAATTTGTAAATATTGTAATATAATGTTGAAAAGCAAACTAAAGTCTGTCACAGTGTGGAATTCTCAAGTTATGTATTATCATAGCATACCATCTAGTGTTTAAAATGAGAATTACACATGTACGTGGTTAAATTATACGGGACATGCTTACGGCGAGAAGATATTTAATAATTTTAAATTGCATTGTTCCACTACTGTAGTCGGCTTTGATATCTTATATACAAATTTATCTTTAACTCTCTGATAGGATCTTTGCATTTGGCTCTGTCTGTATGCCTGTGTGTTCATTTTTTCTTCCTGGTGAAGGTGGGTGCGGCATTGCACTATTGACACAGCCTTGCAGTCCAACTTTCTTCCACATTCAAAAAAGAAACAAAGAAACACAATCAAATTTCAATATACTTTTTCCAGGTGTAAAACTTTTACAACCTTCTAAAAACTTGGTTGTGACTATACCTATATTACGGAGCAATGTATCTGATCCTTATAAAGTTTTTTGGTAGCACTTTACTGAAGGTCATGTTTTTAGTAATTTATAAACACATTCATAATGCATTATAAACATGGCTATACATTTTAATAAAAAGGCATAACACATTATAGCCATGTTTATTATGCATTATGACTGCCTTATGAAGCTCTCATCTATAATGTGCTATAGATGCCTTTATAATGCAATACAAAGCATCCTTAATGCTTATACTGACCATTATAATGCATTATAAAGGTATCTATAGTGCATTATAGAGGAGAACTTCATAAAGTATTCATAATGCATAATACACATGGCTGTAATGTGTTATGACTTTTGATAAACATTAACAGTCATGTTTATAATGCTTTATGAATACATTATAATTTGTTATGAATGTGTTTATAAATTACTAAAAACATGGCCTTCAGTAAAGTGCTACCAGTTTTTTTTTTAATAAGTTTAAGGATTAATTTAGAAATAAGACTCACATACATAAGCATAGTAAGTAATATGATACGGCCTTTGACTGGGGTATTTAATTATAATGATGTAGCAGATGGATATTATGCTAGTAATTATCTAGCAAAAACTGTTAATGATTGCGTGAAAAAGAATTTTATGCATCCATATGTAATGATGACAGATGCGTTTTAGTTTATCACTCCAGTTCAAATTTCAGAAAAAAAAATTCTGGGTGGCAGCATGGTGGTGCAGTGGTTAGCACTGTTGCTTCAAGTCTCTGGGACCTAGGTTCAAGGCTCTGGCAGGGTTCTGTGTGTGGAAGTTGCATGTTCTCACCATGTTGTCATGCAGTTTCCTCCATTTTTTCCCCCACAGTCCAAAAACACGCTGTGGCTCAGTGGAGTTATCAAATTGTGTGTGTGTGCCCTGCAATGGGTTGGCAGTCCATCCTGGGTTGTTCTCTTAGCCTCTGGGATAGGCTCCAGATCCCCCGTGACCCTGCATAGGGCAAGTGGTTTCAGAAAATAGATGGATGGATGGAATGGTTTAAGCATCTGTCTTTTTCTCTGTCGCCATCTGCTGTCATAAAAATATGTAATAAACCTTCCAATGCAAAACATGCATTAAAGATGTTTAAGAGCCTAAAACTTGCTCTCGTCTGTATATACATGTGTGTTTGTGTCTCACATGAAGACCCAAATGGGAAATACAGAACTTCTTTGGCACTCGGATGAATAAAGTACTATTCCAAGCTGGTCCTTGCGAATGGTGGTTCTGTCTCTATGAGTAGAGAATTTATGCAGGGGTATAGCTAGAAATTCTGGGCCCCCAGACAAAATTTTTGATATTCCCATGTGAAGTGTTGGGTCCCCTGAATTCTCCAGGGAATCCATGCCCTTCTGATGGTCCTTAGAATATCTTCCCTTTTTCTGGGTTTGCATGAGTTTAGTCACAATGCAAAACATGCATAAAGATGAATTTGTGTCATTAAATTTCCCTGCAGCATATATGCTCTGTGTTGGACTGTACTTCTGTAATGTGTAGGCTTCGCAGTTGGGTAGTTTATGAGATTACCTACATAAACATACAAGTTTGATTCAAAAAAACTAAAACTGAAAGGGAAGCGGGTTGAGGAATAATCTAGCTGATTGATACTGGGGCTAGGGTTATTTGTATAGAGGAGGACACTAAATATTCTGTGACAAGGAAGCTCAGATTTATGAGGGAACTTGGTATGGGAACTGTAGACAACACAATAAAAATGGCCAGTGATGTTTCAACTGTAAGTAAAAATATGCATAGATGGGCAAGTAAATTATTACATTTATGAAGGATTACCTGTCTATGAGGGGCTTACCCAAGTACGACATGCTTCAAAAAAATCAGAGGTCAATCTGGGATTTTTTTCCAGCAGTGTAATTGTACATTAAAATATATAAAAGTAGTTTTGTGACAAAGCTGTCTTAGTTCATCTTTTCTTTCCATCACTTTGGCAGCTGTTGTAATGCTGTAATGTACTGTGATACAGTGCTCAATCAGCTGTGTTTATTACTGTGGTGTTTATGCCTACTAACCTGGTCATATTTTAACTAGTTGCAGGTTTTATGAGTGCAGACGCTGCTGATGTTGTATATGTCAAGCAACAATGCTTGCTCATCATGTCTGATTTTTTCACTTGTTTCATTCAATGCATGCGTGTCATGTACGTTTCCCGTAATGAAAGTCTCCCCTTGAGCAACAGCTGTGCTTATGTCGCATGACATAACTCTTTTTAACAGCATAATTTGCATTACCCTTGTTTCAAACCTTTCTGCTGACTTTCAAATTGGACAGCGTTTTGGAGTTCTGGATATCACCCCGTACAACTGCGAACTAGCTCATTTATAGCTGTTAGAATACGCACCATTAGTAGTAACTCAATAAAGAAAAGACAAAATGTCATGCTTTTGTTAATGCTTTAATAATCATTATGTAGCTTGTTGAGATAAAATAAACGTTTTATAAATGCTGTAATCTTAAAGTAAGTTATCATGGTGTTCGTTAAATGATTTTGATGATTACCAATATGATTGATTTTGTAGGAAATATAAACATGAGAATGTTATTTGTCGTGCCTCAGCCTTTTGTATCAATGGTGTCTCCCCCCTCTGTGTCACGAGTATCTGTAAAAAAAAGAGCACATTGGTTTGTGCAAGTTAGGACTTTGTGGGCATGATTTGGAGGTTGCCAGGTCAAATCCCATGTCTGGGAGAATGAATGATGTCACAGGTGGGCTCTTGAGCAAGGCCTGTTCCACAGGCGATGGACACTTGTACGTTTGTCTCATGGAGAATGAGCTGGGATATATATATATATATGTATGTATATCTGCAATATACATATATA
>JAAGVU020000061.1:9257416-9270821 GCA_011763525.2 Mormyrus iriodes
TTCTATGCTATATAAGAATAGAAAAGTGATACTTTATTCATCCCTATAGGGTAAAGGTTCTTTTCACCAAACCCATCTTGCTCTAGAGCACACGGTTAAGCCAGTATGCAGTGTCCCTGGAGCAACAGGAGGCTATCGGACTTGCTCAGGACTTGTGGTTGGATAGGGTCGTAAACCACTGAGCCACACACCGTTGGAACAAGCATTCACTTATAAAAAGCAGGGTCATAGCGACAGTATTAACGCTAAACCTAAACAGTTCATATTAATTTGTACTGACAAAATATAGAACAATAATAAATTGAAGAAAAAGGATGAAAGATGTTCATGGAAGGGTAACATTCACCTTTTAGTTTGATGGGCCCCAATATTACAGTGGTATCTTTATGGGCAGAGCCCAGGGACCTCGCCTTGCGGGTCCGACACCCTTGGGTGCAACGTGAGTTGATATCGTTGGCCTGACACACAACAACTTTACATTGCAGGTACACAGAAGGATACGTGCGCAGGAACTTGAAAGCCTGGAACCTGAAGCGGGCAACACTTTTGGGACCGCCAGTATATGCATAGTAAGTGTTGTCTTTTTTACAGCTGTTAGAGGAGGAAAAGGAGAGTCATTAGACAAAGCCAAACACGGCTAAGCGTCATGTATCCAGATAACAAAAAGACCAGAGAACAACTTCTGCATTATGATAACTACTTGCAAATTTTTTTCTCCTCTGGATTTACCCATTCATTACCCAGAATTTGATAGCTTTGTCTGAACAAGTAACCAATATAATCATAAACATTCACAATGGTGTCCTATCCAGGGTGTACCCATGCCTTGTGATCTATGTGGCCTGTTAATAGGTATAGGAATGGATGGATGGATGAATATTGACACTAAGAAACTGAATTACAGCATTCGATAAATACATAACACTTTTAACTGGAAGGTTGCCTAGATAAAGTGTTAAAGGCTAAATTAAAAGCAAAACCTATCTCACCCATTGCGGACCAGGTCGTATGTCCGAGAATTAAAGTTATCTTCATAGGGAGAGGCGACACAGGTGTCCAAGAATAACACCAGGTTGTTGAAATGTCTCTGCAACTGGACTTGCACATACAAGTATTCGTTCAAAGTCACCCAGTAGGGTGAGTCGAGCACTGGGTAATAGAAGTCGCTTGAGGTATAGAAGACCATGGTGGCATTGAACTGCCCAATTCCTGTGATGTTCCCGTCGACTTGCTCAAAGGTTTCATACATAATATGGGCTGTGGTGTCCGGTTCCATGTAACAACCCACGTGCAACTGGAAATGCGACAGACGTGTGATCTCTCCAGTTTCTGACCGGATAGCCCTCACATCATTGGTGTAGACAACTTTACCATTGCTGGACTATCAGATGAAAAAAAAAGATCATGTCACACAATCTGCAAAGAATCCCACCTTTTTTTTCCCCCAAGTACCAGGCCAAGTGAATTGGGATTAAGGGAGCAGTATGTCAGATAGTCAAGACTGAGTATTGTACAGGTTTTTGAATATAATATAATTAAAGTAAACCAGATTTTTGTGAATTTGACAGCCTTTAGCTAATGACACGTATGATAATAATGACAATATTTCGAATTATGCCAAAAAAACATTTATTTTTTCTCGGTTGAACTAATGCTGTACCTCTTGTCGTGTACCACAGGTGTTCAGTGGGAAGTTGAAAATGATCTCAGAGGAAAACACCTGAGGTCTGCAGTATTGATCATTGAGATATAAATCATTGCCACTGTACCCCATTCTCCTGAGGTAGGAAGCCAGAATTACTATATTCATTTTGTCTGAAGAGCAGTCCACTTTTCCTGAAATCAAAAGTTCAATCGGGTCTTTTTAAATATATCTTTCTAATAGAACTTGGAAGACTTGCAAGATTATTAGACACAATCCAAACAATGAACCTAGCTGCTTTTCAGATTTCTTACGGTATGCTCCATATCCTTTCTCAAGATCCAGATCATTCTATCTATCTTTGAACTAAAGGTCTGTCACAGTAAACATGGAAATACTTAAAAAAATAAATAATCTCCCCCCCCCTCCCAGGTACTACCTGAGCTTTCTGGAAGAGAATTGCTGTAAACGGCATGAAAGCCTCTTCCAACCTCTGTGTAGTCTGTCCTGAACATGACAGTCAGGTATCTAGAAGAAGAGTGGAACATTCCTGTGGTGCTATTAAAGCATATGTTGCCAAGAAGCGGGGAACTCGTGGAGGGTCCATCATACACAGAAATGTAGTCACAGTTGCAGCACTTCTCCAGGCTGTTACAAAATAATATGTCAGGTCACATGAAAGGCAATTTGCATGGAGATGTATATGTATATGAAAGATTACTATTAAAACAATGTAAATGTAATATTTACTTAATGTCGCTGAATGTCAAAAAGACTCTTTGTTCTGGAGGAGCAGTTATGTACCAAACACACTGAGCATTGTCATAGTAATAGTTAGGATAATTAGGGCTGGAAAACGATCCAGATCCATAGAGGTGCTCTCCACAGGATGACGAATCTTCAGGGAGAGGTAATGATTAGATATTTACCAAACTGCAAGCATTTTTTATGAATTCTGAGAAACAATTTACAAATGCTTCTTTGCAATGAAATATCAATGAGAATTTTTCTCATATTCACATGCAAATATTTATTACCATTATGATTATTATTATTGTTGTTGTTGTTGTACTTTAGAGGTGTCAGGTCACACACTAGACTGCATATAAGTGATACATAAGATTTCGGAGAAACAGTAGGAATGGTACCTGTTGTATAATATGCATCTGTTGTAGAATGGGTACAGTAATCTGTAAAAACAAGATAAGGGGCTCAGTAACATAGATCATACACAGTAACAGTAACAACGAAAACTGGCATAACGATCTCTCTGATGCGACATCTGACATCTATTGCTTTTCCATACTCTTTCTTTGTAGATGTCATTAGTCACATCTCATTGTAGAACAGAATGGCAAATCTTTGTGATTACCGTAGAAGTCAGGGCAACAGTTGCCATAGAACTGACAAGAATCTTGGCATGAACAGGTTCCCATGTAGTAGCCACAATTATACATGCAAGACGCCGAAGTAACACCTAGTAAAGGAAAGAATATTGGTAATACCACAAGATCATTTTCTTTTCTCACCATAAAATGCTCGAATGTGGCATTTATTCACAAGAAAATAAGTTTTGGCAAGAGAAATGTCATAACGAATTTCTTATTTTGCCTGAAACGGAAAAAAAGTAAAAGAATAAAATCTTATTATTATACAGACAACAATTAGATAAACATAATAAAAAAAAAACACAATACTTGATTCTAATGTTGTCATAGGAATTCCCGTTGAGCCATAACAGTATTCTGTCAGAGAGAGAGAGAAAAAAACCAATGTGTTATAAAAAAATGCACAATATACAGAATACATATGAACTGATCATTATCTATTCATATCTTACCAAAATTCGTGAAGCTACAATGGTCACAGAAATCAGGACAGCAGTTTCCAGTGACTTCACAAGAGGAGGAACAGGAGCAATACCCTAAATTGTAGCCACAGTTGTACCTACAGCTGTATTGTCCAGTGTTGTACATGGCTTTAAACCCATTATTGGTAACAGAGGAATCTGTTTTGAAGACTACTGTCAGGTAGTTCGAAGAAGAGTGGACTGGTTGGCCTCTTCCATTATCACGACAAAATGTTTCCAACAGTCTTGAGCTGGTTGAGGCGCCATCATACACAGTGACACTATCACAACACATGCAGCTCTCCAGTCTGAAAAAAACATTGACTTCAGAAGCATGTGATTTCCCATCCTTGCTTGATATGCAGTTTTCGACAACCCAATGGGAAATTCCACCCAGAAATGTTAATTTTGTTTCTTATACTGTATCCAAATTTAAACTGTCTCTATAAACCTGTGACACGTATCTATCAATTTCCACCTGAAATGCCTATATAATGCCTTATATAATGAAATTATATAAGAAACTAAGAAAGAGTGTGGACTACGATATCATTTTAAATCATTTATATAATCGTTATTATTGGTATACTAAATATGTTATTTAACTACTGCTAGGTTTACCATATAAACTGGATTAGTTCAATTTCTAGTTCAAATTGGTTCTAGTTGTATATCTGAGTAAGGGTGTGTGTCTGTGAATAAAAGCATATGCTGTATGAAGAATAAAAAAAGGATTTGCATGTTCTTCCTTCGGTTGTGTGACGTTCTTCCCATGGCCAAAAAACATGCAGTGAGCTGGATTATTGTTGCCCTTAGTGTGTGATAGTGTGCCTTCGATTACCATCCCTATCTGGGTCTCCCTCTCCATTTTCCCCTGTGTTTCAGACTCCCTGCAACATATTATCAACATATACTCCTGAAGATTACTCATCATCGATTATAACACACTTACTGTATGTCTACAAGTGCCAAAACAATTCTTTGTCCACTGGGAACCTTAATTTGCCATGTACAGTATGCATGGTTGTAATAGGCATAGGGGTAATTAGGGCTGGTAAACCACCCAGATGAGTTCGTTAACACGCCTCCACAGGAACCTAAAGAGACCCAAAAAAGAGAGCAGAAAGTATGGCTTGCAATATATTGCGAATGCAACATGCACTGTGAATAAACCAGTCAGATATAGTTTCTTTGATTTTCCTGAGAATTATTTTGAAAATGAGTGACAGCTTCAGAAATGGTGAAATACCTGGCATGGTACTTGTTACTGCATCACAGTACTCTGTAAAAAGAAGAACAGAATTACCATGCAGTTCCCATAAATTAACCTCCTTTAAGTGAAGCCTACAATGGTGGTTGGATCAGAAAAATATGTAACTGTATATATATGGCTAGCATTTTTCATGTGTCAAAAACTCCAAATACATACAAATCATATTATTTACTAAGGTCCTTTAAGGCATATAAAATTTGAATAAATGCTTGCAATTTGCATTTTCTTACAGTTTTTACCCTAATACTATAAAACATCATTATTTCAGAGAAGTGTGCAATGCATTCTTCCATTGAACTTTCCAACTAACCTTAAGAAAAATCTTGCAAATATGGTTAATAAATCTCTCTACATTATACATATGAAAAGACTCCACAGCTACCTGTTTGAACATAATGATGTCAGGCTACTTCCAAATTTTTTGACAGCATAGCGGCAATCAGTTTTGGTAGAACTATTCATCAAAAGTTAAAGCAAAGCAGACATATCTACAGGCATTAGACTCTAAACACCATAAACATGTCATTCACAGTAGCTAGAAACTGTAATATGAGATAGTTGCCCAATAATGACGATGATGATGACATGTTTTATTTTATAGGTGCCTGTCAAGACATTCAAGGTCACCTCATAAAGACTAAAAACAACAACATGATAACATCAATACAGTCAGACATTACAAAGTAAAAAGTTACAAGCATTCAAGCAGATGGACTCAAAGTGAATATGCCAGCCTGAAAAAGTCAGTTTCCACAAAAGTTTTAAATTGTGTTATACAGTCCATTTGACTGGCTTGAGGGTGGAGAGTTCCAGGGTTTGGGTGCAGACCCGCTGATGAGGATCGGAGGGAGAGGGAGGGAGAACAGGTCTGCAGAAGGTCAGTAAGATGGGAAGGAGCAAGATAACGAAGAGCTTTGAAAGTTAAAGGCAGTACTTATATTTGGCAGGACACAGGGATCCACTTACCTATGTAGTCGGGACAACAATTATAATTGTACTGGCAGTCATATGTGCAGGAGCAGCTTGAGTAGGAGTAACCGCAGCCGTACATGCAGGAGGCCATGGGATTGTCAGTGGTGAAATAGTCTAGCAAAGAATTTGCAAACATCTTATTATGCATTATGCACATCGGAATGTTCTAGTGACAAAATTCATGGGTTTGGCTGAACTGGATATGGTGGGAAAATAACTAAGATAGTAGAACCTACTGGTGATATTTATGTACTTCTGCAAAATTGCTACATGGAAATTAGATGGTTTGCAGTGTCTGTTCATGACTGTTTCAAAATCACTCATTGCCTTCAAATTGTAAAGAAATGAGGATGTTCCGTCTTTTCAATTGAAGGGAATGTCGGTAGCATGTTGATTCACAGTCCAGTTTGAGTTAACTATATTCAAACATCTAAAGTGCCATTATATGTTAATAAATTTAAAATGTCAATAATCCATGTAAATCAGCTTTGGTATCACTAACCTGTTACCCAGTCCCATCCTGAAATAGATGCAGAGTGACAGTTTACAATCATTCTTCTGCATAATTCATGTAAAACATCATTAACACACATACACAAAAAAACTGAAAACATAAAAAATACATTTATTATCCTTATTACCCGTACTGGCACATATTGGTTAGCTTACTTAGCTAATAAAAAAATGTGGCAAATTACAATAAATATATGTATTAGGTGTACATACCATGTGTGTTGCTGATGGCCAGTAAAAGGCTTAGCAGGAACGTTATGGTCTGAATCCCCATGGTTCACCTTCCCAGGTTTGTTTCAAATGACCCTAAATGATCGCTTATATACCTGATATGCCTAATATTTTTTCTACATTCGTTTGAGGGAGCAATACACCTGTGAAAGATTGCTTATGAGATTGCAGGTGAGATAAATTGTTAGCACCTGTAGAAATCACACGGTTTGGTTAGCCAATAAAAACATCTACTGCTATAAATTTGCAAAAAAAATAAATAAATAATAATAAAATATGTTCAATATATACTTGAATGCAACCTTAGGGGCATTGTAAAACAATTCCATAGACCAGAGAATTTATTGTCAGCTGCTGTCATACGTCAAGGGCCGTCTGCATTCTCATGGTCCAGTATGCTGTTTCCTTATCTGAGGTGTTCCCTTTTTTCCTCAATGTCCTACCATGAACCCCTATATGTGCCTCTACACATGCCCTGTGTAAACACTGATAAACATAATCTTTACAGCCCCACATCCCAGAAATTTCATTATTGCGATAAGTGATAAAATGCTTGACTTCATCACAAACTCATAAACCATATTTCCTTAATTTGTTCTAGAAATTAAAAAAAAATATATATATATATATATATGTCATGGTAGTGCTTCACTGTAAAACACCTGTATGCTTGTTGGTGTGCGTGTTGTTACTCTTTCAATCAGTTTCCATAGCTACTTATTCACTGAAGGGTTGTGATGACCCTAAAGCCTATTCCAGGAAGCTGAAGACTGGGGACACCCTGGATGGGACATTTCTAGACATAATGCATACACAGAAATGCATACAGGAAAGTGCAAATATACTGTATAATATATTCAATATACTGCAAATATATTCCTTGATCGGAGGATTGGATTTTTTTTGTTTGACCAGCATTTCTGATACAGGTTTTGCAAACAGGATTTTCCATATCAGCCTGAAATGATGAGTAAATTACCATCTCTGCACCCTGTACATATTACTACAAATCCCTCATACATTCTCCAGTTGCTTATCATAATAATAAACCTTTACTGATCCCTGTAGGTAAATTCTCTTTTTTCCTAATCCATCTTGCTCTCCATGAGACACACATGCAGGTGAAAGCAAGCTTGGAGATCACAGCAAAGGGTCAACCACCTGTGGTGCCCCATAGCTGGGAGTTAAGGGTCCCCAGACATGTGACTATTCTGCTGAGGCTGGGCTTGAACCAGAGACCTTTCAGTCACAGGCACAGAGGCTTGAGCCCACTGCACAAACAGCACCCCCACACCTATCCTAAACATGCATAAGCAGTGCTAAATTTGTAAGTGAGAATTTGAAGGAATGTGAAGGGCATACGACAGCTATGTATTTTTAAGAATAAATCTAAACTAATAAAAGTGAAATTGCATGAAAATTGGTCTGTAAATTAAAACACAAACATTTAATTTTTTATTTAATGTTATTGTTTTTTTAACTAGAAAGCTGCTAGATCTGTGCAAATAGATGCCAGAACGCAGATAGTGAAAAACAGAGAGGTCCTTAGAAATTAAGCACTAGGTATAAGGTAGGGATACATCCTAGACAGGACGCCATACAGCACAGAACACACACACACACAGACCTGTACTCATATCTTTGTGGGGACCGTCCATTCATTTCTATGGGAAAAACCCTAATCCCAACAATGATAACCTTAACCCCTACCCATCCCTAACCTTAATCATAAGTAACCAAACAAAATACGAGACTTTGGGTATTTTCAGTCTTTTGATTGCAGTAAATTTTTTGCAGATTGCAGATTTTTTATAAAACTGAGTTTCCCCTCCCCAAAACAATGGTCCCCACAATGTCAATATAACAGGTTTTTATCACATTGTGGGGACATTTTTACTGAAACATACAGTTTCAATAAAAGTAATCACAGAAAGTGCAGCAGCATATACTGCCCCCCCTTCCGATTTATAGAATCAAACGTTTGATTCATTTAAATGAACGGTTCGATAGAAATGGTTCTGTAAATTAAACTGAACTTTGAATCATTAATACAAACAAGCGAGAACAGAAACGAACAAGCCATATTACGCAGAATCCAGAAGTACTTGAGCAAGCAGTCATTTGTAACAATAAAATATTGTCTGTATCACCCACCACTATGCTATTGTGTGTCTTTAAATGATACAGTATCTGATATGAGGTCTGATGTGGAGAAATCTAGCAAATGAAGCAGAGCTTTATTCATCCCTTTTCATAGGAACAGGGGACAGGTATGAGGGAACAGGACAACAATAAAGCCTTCTAAGGAATAATAGGTAATGGCTGAGCAGAAACCACAACCTTACAGTACAAACACTCGGGTCAGACATAGTCGGGGGAAAATGAGATGTAAAGGACACTAAGGATGAGCAACAGGTGGAATGAATCAAAATGAAAATAAAACACCCGCCAAAGACAGAGCCCCCCCCCCAGACTTCCACACCACACACACATGTACACACACAATCCATGATCAAGATTTTACAAATTAATCTAGACAATTCCTTATAATCATCTATGTAATATCTCCATAGCATATATAATATGAGCTAAATATATACCTCTACAGTATTAGGAATATTAATACTCTGCGTTTTTCTAAGATTATTATGATTTTTAATTTTATTTGCAAAGCGGTGATGTAAATTGACTCTTTGGGTCATTCCAGTGAATAAGTCAAACAGCTAAGTGTAATAATAAATTTACTGCAATGCATCATGGTTCTAAGTTGTGCAAAAAGGCAGTTCTTTACCAACTTAAAAGAAGACTTCAAAATATAATTTATTCATTTCAATTACATACACAAGGGGTTTTCGTTTACAACATTCAGACAGGACTTAATAAAGTAACAACAACAACAACAACAATAATAATAATAATAATAATAATATGATTTGTTCTATTGCTAACTATTACTGAAAGTTCTGGCACAGACTCCAGGTTGAACTCAGGATGACTGCATGTATGGCAACATCCTTCAATAACATCTGCCACTACAACTGTGGTGAAAGATGTACATGTTACCAATGTTTTCATTCTCTGATTTTTCATAATTAAAGTAAACTCAAAAGATACTGTGCAACAATATTCTCAAATTATGCTACAACAAGAGTTATGATAATGGATAAAGATTGTACTGATCAGGTTAACATATTAACATTCTGGGTAATAAAGTAAAATGATGTAGTTTAATATACTAAGAATATTACTAGTGTTCAACTGTAACAACAGTAAAGGCCATTAGAGGGCAACACTTTCCAGGTTTTCCCTATGTTTACGAGTACATACTCCATACTGACGGCCAACTGAACAGGACTTTCTAAAAAATAAAAATATCAGCTACCAAATATTATATACAAACAATGGAATAGTGCAGAGGGTAGACGTGCAACTGATATCATTAATAACACTTGGATATGCACCATTGCCCTTGAGAGGGGGTCGTGTTACTGTATTCTGTAAAAATATACTATATACTGTTTTTTAGGAATACAAAATAAGTAAATATGCATCCTGAAATAAGAAGATACAGAATATTTAACAACAACAAGCATTGTTTGGGGAATTCTGGCTCATTTACGAGCTGAAAGTTTACAACCTCCCTTTTCTTCCTGTGAGTTGCTGTCCACACACCATAAAACCCACTGGTGAAGAAATGCACTCTGGGTAAACGTCTCCGCCCCTAATCCTCAAGCAGGCAATAAACCAAAATGAACTAACTTGTTCCATATTGTCTGAACACGAATGTTCTATATATTTCCAATCTCTGCCAACATTCGGATTACATGGAAATTATTCTTGCCCCTCATAGATAATGTTCGGGAAAAAGACACAAAATATAAAATTAAAGAGGGAATTAAGTTCCCCAGACATTTTGAACAGTGGCACAAGTACAGTACAAAAAATTCAAAAAGAAAAATAACATAATGAACACTGGTTGGCTAACCCAAGAGCAGTGGAATCTCTAGTAGCATAGACGGGACAGTGTTCTGCACAGTTTTCTAGCCACTGGGTGAGGTTACAGCCTAGTTGATGGCAGAGGGAAGAGGCTATTGGTTACGGATTATAAATCTGACAGCACTTCAAAACCACACCCACAACGGTCTGCAGGGAGGTACAGAGAGACGGCTCCAGAGGATGGAGGGGATGGGAGGGATGTGGTCAAGGGTCAATCTCCTCCGGAATGATGGTGAGGATGGCGTCCTCGTTGCCACGGCGCACCACCATACGCAGGGTGCTGTCCCGCTTGATAGCGCTGCTGACATCCCCCGTGGAAGAGATACGCTGCCCATTGATGCTGATGATGATGTCATGCTCCTTCAGACCACCCCTGCAAGGGGAAGAGAGGAGAAAATAAAAATCCACATAGAGACCAGAGCTAAGCTTGAAGTTTCAGCCGCCGAGCACAATGTGGACCACCCAGTACACGATTAACACTACAGAAAATGAACCCTATCAATGGCGCATATAGCAATCTGAGTCAGTCACCCAAGGAGACTTAGGTCTGCTACAATGATGATGTTTTTCAGTTAGTTCCTTCTATTGGGGATTCAGATTAATGGGTTATTTCTCTTACCCGGTAAGTGCCAATTATGGTATTATCGGTTAAGTCCATGCTAGCTCAGTTCTCATTAGCAGCCACTTTCAATATTTTTAGCTCTCTGGTCATTAAAAGTAAAGGAAAACCATAGGATATTTCAGTAATCCAGAAATAGAGCAGGTCTTGGTCACCAGCCAGACTATTAGAGACAAGTCACTGTTTTCATTAAGTGGGAAACTGATGCCTCAGCAGACCTCAGGTTAAGGAACGCTGCAGCAAAGATACATCGTGTTTCTTTGCCACACTTTGCTGAGGGAGTATGCTATCCCTGTCCACAACTAGACACCGTGCAAAAGCAGACATCGTGTACAATTCTGCAGAGCAGACATTCAAACCTCATTCTTCAGTCCTACCAGCAAGACAGAGTGTAATTGGCATAATCCGCAATCTGGTTTTAGTGTGCAGTATAGCAGCGGGTAACACAGAAATTAACTTGTTTCCTGCAAAACTTCATGTTAACCCCTGTGTTATTTTTGGGGTTGAAGTTACCCCAGTCCATTTTCAAAATGAGGATAAATTCTATAGAATCTAGAATTTACAATGGAAGAAGTAAAATACACAAGGGTTAAGAGGAGAGATAACCAGCTATAATACATATTAAATATATAAATAATACACTTACGCTGCAGCGGGTGTCTTAGGGATAACTTCGATGATGTACGCCCCAGACGTGACATCTGGGAAATCTTTCTGCCGAGCCTTCAGTTCCATTGCAAGTCTACAGAGGAGTATACAGACTTCAACCCAATAGCACATGATGCTTTAAAAGTTTTTTTTTTTTTTATGAATTGCAAAAATACTTACGCTGCTGTGAGTGTCATCATCTTCACTCCGATGTATTTCTTCTTTAATGTTGTCTTCACTGAAAACATGACACCAAGTGCAAACAGCATCGGAGTCAACTTGCTGAGATTTAATTATAAGGGGGTTACTTACATGACTTACGATGCTTGTTCTGGACAATCAGAATGTGCTTTCTGGGTTTAGTCTACATAGAGATCTGTTACGTAAAATGGAACTGGCTGATGGAATTATGAGTATGATGGACTCACGCACAGTACCTTTGGCCTGCCTGCCGTATGACTCGGCCAGGAACTGCCGTATTTTGTCAGAGGGGATGGCGAATGAGATGCCTGCTGTGACCTTCAGGGTGTTGATCCCAATCACCTCGCCATCCTACAAGAGTAAATCCCATCAGAGCTCTGCTCTAAAGGCTCTCCCTGAAATCATTAAATGGTACCAGCCGTGACTTGCCACTCTGCGAAGCACACTATACGGCCACACGTACATGGACGCCAGCTGGACCAACTCATCTTATTCCAAAACCAAGAATATTAATATACAGTTGATTAGCTCATTGTTGCTATAATAGCCTCTGCTCTTCTGGGAAGGCTTTCCATTAGATGTTTGAACATTGCTACTGCCATTCAGGTTGGGTATTCATAATAGATGATCAGGTCCTTTTCCGCAAGCTTGTTTGGCTTGGGTGGTATTACGGTATTTTAGTTTAGAAAATACCCCAAACCTACCCCCCCTCCCACCCACTTGGCAAATTTTATCAGGAAATATCATACAAATGCCATGTGCCTTGGTATAATGCAGAGGTGGAAATTTCAGGTCCAGAAAGTAAAAATCCAGACCAAGATTTTGTTTCAACCAACCAGTTCAGTATTCTATAAGTGTGAGTCTTTATGCTCAACTGGTTGGTTGAAACAAAATCTTGGTCTGCATTTTTACTTTCCAGACATGAACTTTTCACCTCTATAATATAGTATAGTGTCAGTATCCTGTTGCAATGGTCAAACTTCTGAATAGCGGGGTGACAGATTTTTGGGACATTGCACATCATTCACAGCTATCAGAGAGCTGCTAGAATTTGCGGGAAATGTGGGATGTCTACAGTGGATGTGGTTTAATGAGCCAATTCCTCAAATTAATAGGGGCAACACCATACTTTTGGTTATATAGCATAATAAGATTCATGTATAGCAGGGTATATGAAGGACAGAAGTCCACCTTACCAGATTCACCAGTGGGCCTCCAGAATTCCCATACTAAGGAATAAAAACATACGTGCATATGTTTACACGCAAAGGTAAAAAAAAAATATATAATATTATAGGTTAACAGGGCATATTCTGCAGATTCCTTTCTGGGACATTTTTGCCCTCTTTTCATATCCATCCATCCATTTTCCAGAACCGCTCAGTCCATTTCGGGTCGCGGGGGGTCCGGAGCCTATCCCGGAGACTGCGGGCGGAAGGCAGGGAACAACCCAGGATGGGG
>JAAGVU020000061.1:9270921-9297942 GCA_011763525.2 Mormyrus iriodes
TAGTTTTACACCAACATAAAGATCATTTAAACATCATCTTCTTTGGCTGCCTAAGACTTTTGCACAGTACTGTACATCACATGTAGAGAAAACTACACACGCATGATTGATGGCAGTTGTTTTAACTTTAATTTGTGTGGTGTTAATTGAGTTTATTATTGTATAGTTGGTGGAGGATATAAATCAATTACGACCTTTGCAACACCTAATTAAATCAGTCACATTTTTTTCCAGCCATTTAGTTTAACTGCTTGAGTAGAGTCACACAAAATTGGTGTCTAAAAGGGTGTGTGTTCAGTTAAATCTGTGCCCTTTGTTTTAAACAAATTAATAAACCAAAAATTCCATCCATCCATCCATCCAGTACAGGTCTGCATGGGATCTGGAGCCTATCCGAAGCAGCACAGGGCACAAGGATGGAGGAGAACACCTCTTTAGTTTTATCTTTTGTTCAGTTTTGGGAGTGTTACCTAATGCCCGCCAAGTGTTATTAAGCAGATTATGGTATTATGACGCAAGACTGAACTCACGTTAATGATGGCATCTGTCTGGATATAATCCATGTCAGAGTTGCGCAGGCCCAGCTCTTTGCCCCCCCGCTGGGTCGTGCTAACGATTCCTGTGGTGACGGTGTTCTGCAAGGAGAAGGGGCTGCCTATGGCCACCACAAACTCCCCTGGCCGCAGGTCAGCTGATCTGCCTAGCAGCAGCACAGGAAGTTTCATCTGCAGACAAGAGGGAAAGGATCTAGCCCTAAGTGCAAATACATAAAAAAAGATACAGACTTAAAACACATCTGGACATCTACTGAACTCCAAAGGCTGTTACACTGTTCTATACTTAGTTTCTTATTTATAGAAAGGCACTTCTGTTTCCAACGCAGCTCAGACAGAGACATAAAATCAGCAGACTAATTGCAATTTCGCTCAACAAAAACATTAAAGATTTTACCTGGTTTTAAACAGTGATATATGCACTTGTAATTATAACCAGATATGCACATACAATGTACACAGTGAAACTTTCGGATATTTGAGTTCTAAAGTGGCTGTCGGAGCAGGCAAATAACTAGTAGGATAGAATATGGATATGATTACTAATTATTTTTGCATCTAGCCTCGTACCGCCATTAGCCAGTACATAACTTTGGCACAGGCACACACAACTACCCCTAAAAGAAATAGGGTAAAATATCATTGGGTATTACCAAAATATAACGTTTCTTGTCTTTTTATAACCGTAAGATTTATAAAGGTTTATAAAATGACTAAATCATTAAAAACATCTGTGACGCGACGGATTCTACGACCTGCTTGGGTGACATCTATGAGCTGTGGTTAAAAATAGAGGAAGACAAGAGAGTGAAAGGTCACTGAGGAATAAAGGAGGAGTAGATTAAATGTTCCTCCGTGTTCTTGTCAAAGGAAGAGCCCAAGCAAGACACAGGAATAACTGGTTGCTTGGGGTAAGCAGGTAAACAGACGGAAGTGCAGAGAGACCAATCCAGACGCAAGGTAGTTTGACAAAGAAGTGCTCAAACGAGCTGCTGTCTATGTGTTTATTAGCCTTATTTTCTTCCTTGAGCTGGTGCTGATTCTATACGTGCAGCATAAACTTTAGATTAGGTTTTAGCTGGATTTAATATAAAATTAAAGTTCAGTAAGTCTTGAGGAAGGGTTATGCTATTGTATTTAAGAAACGTACTTGCTACATAACCTAATTTTCGGTATTATACATCCATTTTCTAGACAAGACTTACAAGCATTTTATATACAAACACATCATGCATCACTTACATCAAATTATTGGGTTACATGGTAATTAAATGATATTCAGAAGGTTTTCTGTAATATTTCAACCAAGAAATGCTGTATACTAGCAGTCTCAGCAGTTATGATTTATGATTCAAAGCTTTGATTATTTTTTCTACTAAAATGAACTGACAGATCATTTTTATTAATAAGAATAATTAATTAATAATTTAAAATAATTCATTAAAAGTTAATAACAAGAATGAATCTGAATGAAAAACATGATTATTTCCTCAACATCCAAGATAATTAATGGTTCTTTAAGTTGCATCGGTAGGAGGTAGGAACAAAATGAGGCACAATTAAGCTACAACTGTGACTGATAATGTAATTACCTGTGCATTCAGATATAACGAAGCAGTACCGTATACAGGATTCTTCTAAAACACTGAGTCTTTTCAACTTATATGAGCTGATTGATATTTAAAATTGGTTTTTCAGTGATTTAAATCCATTGACCAAAACTGAGCCCAAAAACTCAATTCACCAATCAAAAGCAGAGCAATGCACTCCTGTGGCTTTTACCTTAAAGCTTCACAAAGGCATTTTTTTTTCTGGACATGCTGGGAAGTCTCATAAAATAGCAGAGCTAAGGGCGAAACCCTTATTTTATTCCAAGTTATCTTGTGAAAAAGTTGCAATAGTTGGCCAGGAACTCTCTTTTACATTCCAATCCACATCTGCTGAAACTTTATTAACGGTCTTCTCACACAAAAACTACACTCCTGTCATACCAGCTGCTTTCAGCATATTTCCAGTTTCACATCCTTCTTCTGCTCAGTGCTGCACTGCCGTAAAGGCTACAGCTGTCTACAATGTCATCATTTGGATATCTGCCACCGGAAACTCATCACACCAAAGAAGTTACTTTAAGCATGAATAGGGAAATAAATAATATTAGTTTAATAGTGGGACACAATGTCTCAGTATATTTTACTAAACTTTATTGACAGTCAAGTTGCGCCAAATATATTTATTCATGACATTTTCTATGCTTGATTTTTCTGTTTGACCTTCAGGTTCTTTACTGTAATTTAATTTCTGCATTATTATGCAGCTGTTGGAACAAAACCAGCCATTTTAGAATATAAAAAATACTGGTGTTGTATTTCTGTTAAAAGGCTGTGCAGTACAAATGAACACTGAAGCAGACAGCTATCCATGTAACAGAGCATTTTGTTTGAGCAACTTCAAGCAAAAAGGTTATGAAGTTTCACAGTTTCAAAACTATATAATTATATGTAACTGGCCTATCCCTGTAAAACACTAAAACATTTTAAAGTCAGTTAGGTTGAATCTATTGTTTGGTTACTTTTCCATTGCAAATCAATGTAAAACAGCTGGAGATAAACAGCCATAACCTGCTAGAATGGAAAGAAGGGGTGCTCAATTTTCCTTACCCATAATTACTCCATAAAAGAGTTCCACAAACATTCCTTTCTAAACACTGATTCTCAAAATCCATGGGACCAGTATTTAGACATTTTATAAATACATGGTTAGCTTTATTGGCAACGGAAACTTTGTCAATTTCCCCATCTTTGCTGTATTACCCTTTGGTAAAAAAGAAGTGCCTTGTAATTGATAAGAAGGACATTACTCTAAAGACAGTCAAGCTGTAGACCAGAAGAGGTCATATATATATACACTATATTGCCAAAAGTATTGGGACGCCTGCCTTTACACACACATGAACTTTAATGACATCCCATTCTTAATACATAGGCTTTTATATAAAGTTGGCCCAAGCTTTGCAGCTATAACAGCTTCAACTCTTTTGGGAAGGTTTTCCAAGAGGTTTAGGAGTGTTTTTATGGGAATGTTTTACCATTCTTCCAGGACAGTGTTTGTGAGGTCAGGCACTGATGTTGGACGAGAAGGCCTGGCTCGCAGTCTCCCCTCTAATTCAGCCCAAAGGTGTTCTATCGGGTTGAGCTCAGGGCTCTGTGCAGGCCAGTCAAGTCCCTCCACACCAAACTCGCTCATCCATGTCTTTATAGACCTTGCTCTGTGCACTGGTGCACAGTCATGTTGGAACAGGAAGGGGCTATCCCCAAACTGTTCCCACAAAGGTGGGAGCACGAAATTGTTCAAAATGGCTTCGTATACTGAGGCATTAAGAGTTCTTTTCACTGGAACTAAGGGGCCAAGCCCAAACCCTGAAAAACAACCCCACACCATAACCCCCCCTCCACCTGACTTTACACTTGGCACAGTGCAGTCAGGCAAGTACCATTCTCCTGGCAACGACCACACCCAGACTCATCCATCAGATTGCCAGACAGAGAAGCGTGATTCGTCACTCCAGAGAACACGTCTCCGCTGCTCTAGAGTCCAGTGGCGGTGTGCTTTACACCACTGCATCTGACCCTTTGCATTGCACTTGGTGATGTAAGGCTTAGATGCAGCTGCTAGGCCATGGAAACCTATTCTACAAAGCTTCTTGAGCTAATCTTAAAGGCATATGAAATTTGGAGTTCTGTAGCTATTGACTCTGATAAAAATTAGCGACTTCTGCACACTGTGCACCTCAACATACGCTGTCCCTGCTCTGTGATTTTACATGGCCTACCACTTCGTGGCTGAGTTGCTGTTGTTCCCAATTGCTTCCACTTTGTTATAATATCACAAACAGTTGACTGTGGAATATTTAGTGGCAAGGAAATTTAACGAATGGACTTATTGCACTGAATTCGCTGAGCTCCTGAGAGTGACCCATTCTTTCATAAATGTTTGTAGAAGCATGCCTAGGTGCTTGATTTTATACACCTGTAGTCATGGAAGTGATTGGAACACCTGAATTCAATGATTTGGAGGGGTGTCCCAATACTTTTGCCAATATAGTGTATAATAAAAACGTACAGTTTTACATGTATGACTCAACTGTATTTGCAAGCTAAACACCAGATGCCTGTAACCAAAGGCATCTACATCTGAGACAATGTGGCTGTTTTTTTTTTTTTTCTCCAGCAGAATCTGTGCCACATTTTAATGGAAATTTAGGAAAAAAGTCAGCCAGAAGAAGCTTTCCTTACATCTTTCTTAAAGATTATCACTATATATACACTAGGGTACACTAATTAGGACTTAAGTCTCATGGAAAATACTGGGACAATACTGGGACAACAGACTGTAACTAAATTGCAGGTTTGTAAATTTTAATAGTAAAATAAAATGAAACCTCCAGAAGATTACTGCTGCCTGGTTAAAAAGAAACAATAACCATTTATTGATGAGAATAAAACCAAAGTGAGATTAACAAAGATGTTTAAATATGTCCTAACAAACGTTCTCCATAAGAATAAAAGAGAGCAAATAAAATAAAAGAAAAATCTGGCCTTTCTCAGTTTAATCCACTGTGCCATCAGATAACATTCTAGCTCACTGTAGAGGCCTGCTGATATAACGTGTGGCCACCAGCTGTTCATCTCAGACTGTATTCAGACTTTATACAAATCTGAGAAAAGAGATTTTACATTGTGTATAGCGAAGTGTGTGGCTCTGCAGGTTACGATTCTTTGCCTGCAAGCAGATGGTCATGAGTTCAAAATCCCATGGTTGGCAGAGTGTTCCAGGACCAAGCTATCCTTGCTCTGTGATCCTCACTTCTATGGATCCTCTCCATAGAATCTAAAGTATATTCATACACTGGAAGGCAACTGTCTTTTGGTGATCATTTCTTGTTTGCTTTTCTCCTCCACACTCATTTTTGTTAAAGTTCATATTGTCTATGAGTGAGTCTGACAGCAAGGACAAAAATGATTATGACTCAGACAGTACATGCAGACCTCATACAAAAGCAGCAGCAGTAAACTTAATTTTTTTTTTACATACTAGATAATCTTGAAAAAGAACAATCATTAAAACTGCAAATCTTGCAATTTTGCAGTTTTGTTTCCTATGACAGAGTAAAAATGTTTTAGCAGTTTTAAAATATTTAACTTACTGTCTTAACTCAGCTGGATATCACAGTCCTTGCAATGTGAGAATTGCATGTGCATTAATATTGCACGTTGTGTGGCCCTACTTTGCATTAAGATATGTTAAATCTTTGTACTGATTTTCATTACACGACAATGCTAAGCTTGTACTCTTAACAAAAGAGTGCAAAACATTCCACTTAGGGGTCATTTAAGGACAGATCTGGAATCCCTCCTCCACAAACAAAAAACTAGTTCTTGTTATAGAAGTCAAAACATTAAAAAAAAATCAAAAGATCATAGGATGATATATATGGTGCCAACATACCACAGCAATACAGTCTTTTGATAGTAGACTTGGATGAATGCTCAAACATATACTCACTCTCTCTCTCACACACACAGAGCTGGACTATTATGAGAGACAGCAAAACTGGGCTTAATCCCTGCAGAACATGTTGGATAAAAAGGTTATTGAAAAGCTCACATTGGGCACGCATGCAATAGTCATGTTGTGAAAGGATGCGATGTAAGACACATTTACAATAATTGTAAAATAATAAAGAATTCTTAATTTTAAATAAGACTCACACTGCTTATGATGTAGTTTCACAACTGAACATAAGTTGACTGAAAAAAAAATAACTGATCCATATAATGACATTTTTGCCTGATATATGACTGCAATCATCATTAGCTATACGTTTCCCATTACGGTTCCGCCTTGAATATCTGCTCATGTGACATTACTGAGGATGTGGTGAAAGCTGCAAAAAACGCAGGGTGGCAGGGAGGTTCTGCCAATATTGGGGGGGGGGGGGCTTGCCCCCAATTTCCAACACCCCTGCCTGGTGGAAACCTACACGACACAGAAAAAACAGGCAAACTCCACATGCAGAACACAGGCAGGATTCAAACCTGGCATTGTGAGACTTGTGAGATCGAAGTGTTCACCTTCACCTCACCTGCACTCTACCAGGTATCAAGTGATGTGGCAAAGTGATTTTATTTAAGACAACACTTACCCATCAGAAACTGAGATACCGCATATTTTGCTCTAGATTTTGTACAGCCACCACATTTACAAAGTAATGTACAACTAGATTTTCACTAATTTACAATTGTAGCTAAGATTGCTTAGAATGAAGCGCCTTAATCAAAATGCTCAGTAATGACACAGACAACACAAACTTATCCTTATCATGTGGCAGGACATGTGCATCTTACCGGGGTGTCAATCTTAATAAGGGCAATATCAGCCTTCTCATCCACGTCCTTGATCTTGGCATCATAGGTGGCACCATTCTTCAGCTCCACCTTGACCCGATGCTTGTTGGCTACCACATGTGCATTGGTCACGATAAGCCCGTTTTCCGAGACCACGAACCCCGAACCACTTGCCACGGCCACTTCACGCATGGAAAACATCATCCTGGATTATGAAGAGAGAGGGACTATATTTTAAAAAGCTGATTAACTATTGAACATCTTCCATGGAAACGAAAATCAGTTGCAGATCACCGGTGACATTTAATAAAGCTGTCAGGAACCTTCCCACAATCTTGTAAATGTCTCTTAGGTGTTCAACTATGCTGCGTTGCAAATCCCAGCATTGCTGCATGCAGCACACCAAAACTCAACATCACAGGTTCGTAGGGTTCAAAAAACAGAGAAGGACAGAGAAGAAGTTTGTGCAGTGGCTTATTGTTCAGTATTGTAACTTCCACCTCCAGGGTTGGCGGTTTGAATCCTGCCTTGGGATCTGTGGGTGTGGGTTTGTATGTACTCCTATTGTCTCTCTCGATTTCCTCAAAGCATTTTGGCTTCCTCCAAAAAACATGCACTTAGGTTGAATTAGAGACTTAGTTGGCAGTGGATTTGTATTTCCTGTGGCAGACTGGCTTCCCATCCAGGGAATTTCCCCTACTGAAGCCCCATGTTTTATGGGTAGGCTCAAGGCTCACCATGACCTTTTCAAGGAATACGCAACTGCAGCACGAATGGGAAAATGGATATGTCTTTGAAGGACTTTAATTTTAATATGCATATTCCATATTTGCAATCTTACTGCTATTTGATATTGAATGGTGCCATTTCGCAAAATAGTCTCTACACAAGACAGCTCTAATCGACAAAATTTTGACCTAAACAAGCCGACAATTCATATTCCTATAGGTTGCAGGTGTGTGGAAATGCGCTGCCTTACTTCAATACTTCAATAGATTCAAAGGCAAGGAAAGCCACTGACCTCAACCGAAAAACATTATTAAAATATCTCTGCATATCTTGGCAAACTTGACATTTTTTAATGCATGACATTTATACATGAATGAACTTCAGTGCCCCAACTCATCATAAAACAACAATTCTATTAATTTGACTCTATTTGTGTAATATAATAAAATAAATGAAAATATAGCTTTGTGCCCTATTAGCAGCATTCCCAAAAGTTTCTGCACCCGCACCTCTCATTTTACCACTATTTGCATTCAGGGCCGGTTCAAGACTGTATCAAATTGGGGGGGAGCAATAAGAAATGCTGGTGGGTCGCATCTTTGGCTTTAGTGGGGCTTGCAGAACATTTGGTGGGGCATTGCCCACCCCCGTGCCCCTGCCTAGAACCGGCCCTGTTTGCATTCAAGGTAACAGGCAACTTAGAGCTTTGTTTTCATGGTCTGTACTAACCTACATGCAGGACCGAAAATAAGGCGAACATTACGGGAAGACTATTTTAAAGTGACTCTGATTCAAGTACTGTAATAAAATAAAAACAGTAATGCAGATTATTATAATCTAGAACTGCTACTAATTCTGAAATCAACTGCTTAGTTTAGCAGAATAGTGAGATTATAAAAAGATTCTGATACTATAAGATTCCACCTATTTATGTTTGACCTGAGGGACTTACAGAATTAGAATGAGTTTATTAAATGTTCGCTTGGGTTACACATCCATTTTTGAATACTGTTTAAAGGCATATATACTGTTAAGTAAATATTTGTTTTCATAAGTTCCTAACAATCCTTGTATATAAGCTTATAAACAATCATCAAATATTTTCAAGCATATATTTGCTAGCTAGCTCTGCATTAGCATCAAAGTCAAAATAAAGTAAATCACAAACTTTTACAGTGTCAATCGTCTTTATTGCTTGAACCCCATTACCTTGGAGGCGTAAAGCAACAGGGTTACCCTCCGCACTACTTTCAAACAGAATTTTGGAACGAAATTTAGTTTTCTTTAAGGCAAAGAAATTTTCAAAAAAATGCATATATTAAAAATATTTTTCTATATTATATTAATGTTTTTGCTCACTTTCTTGCAGGGTGCCAGTATTCCTGGAGTTGACTATACATAATGAATACAACACAAAGACGGTGTTGCATGTACAGTAGCGTAATCAACATATTGAAATTGCATACCGAAATCCAGATATATATAAGAGCAATTTATTTTTGATACTTTATTCAAGATATTATAATAGCCCCTTCCTGAATTTGAACTAGCTTTCAGCATGCCAGTCCCTGCTGCATAGAAGAAGAAAATAATACTTCAAAGTAATAGAAGTTACTCTGGTCCCAATAGGTTTTTATGGGTAATAGAACTCATGGACTGCAAAACCAGTGGGGCCACACAGGCACACAATGTAACGTTTGGGGGATCATTAAGAATGCAGAAATGAAAAATCATGAAAAAATATCCAGATATTACAGAAAAGCATTATTAATAAAAGCCTGAATTATAGCTGTGTTTTTTAAAACAAATGTGATATTTAGGCAAACAATATTGGCTATTCATGTGTTGCTGTCTGAAATCAATTTTTAAACTGCATATTTAATGTTATGTCATTGACAGTGTTAGCATTGCAAGGTAGAAATAGTGCAACGTGAGGTAAGCTGGCTTCAACAATCCACAAAAAAATGAAGAGCCAGAAGGTTATATCTGAATTTTTCAAAAGCTCACAGACAAGTGGACATGACTTTATACCACCCCATTGACCACCCTTGTTCAGATACATTCCGCAGTCCATGACAGAACTTCATTCTTGCAATTATATATGATTTACAAAATGTGGTTATCAATCAAGAACTCAAACCCTACAACTCAAGCTTCTAGTTACAGTCCAAAGGCTTCATTAGGCCACATACTCTACCATGAGTTTCTGTTAAGGTAGGCCTAGATGTTAGATGTGTTAGTACCACCATGCCTTAGTTTACTCGCTGTAATGCTAATGTGAGATTCCTTACTTGCGGAACAGTTCGATATGGACAACAGCAGGGGCGATTTTCTCCACCACATCAGCAATGAAGTTGTACTTGTGTCTTAAGCTGTTTGGATTCTCCTGTCCTGGAAAACAATGAAAAGAAACGAAAGATTTTACTTTCAATTCTAAAATAGTTAAAATATTTAATTTGTACCATAATTTATAAATGTGTTTTACTATGGGAATATGAAGAATTAAAAGGAAAAATGTTTGTGAAATTGAGAAAGGGGTCTATGTAAAGTTTCACAAAGATCAAACATCATATTTATCATATAGAATGTAAATTTTAATATACAAAGCATATATTTATAAGACATCTTACTGTGGATGTTGCCATTTAATTGCACGCCATAAGCTCTGTACCTGTACTCAGGACAATGAAAAAAAAGTTGAATCTTACCTAATCTAATTTGGAGACCCAGCTGTTAAACAGTATATTTGAAAAATAATTAACGAGTACAAAGGTAGCATCTAATCCCACACGCCATCCACTTTATTCCCTTGGTTCAATCAGTCAGTGAAAGTAGTTAGTTCGCGCTGTCTTTCGAAACTAAACAATTATATTTGCTCACTATCCCAGTCACTTGATAATGACTTGACTTAAACTGTACTAGAGAAACTATATATGTATATGTAAATATGTGTGTGTGTGTGTGTATATGTGTGTATGTATACATATATATATAATTTTCACTGCTTTGTGCCTGTAGCCTCCAGGATAGGCTCCAGACCACCCCCGTGATTTATATAAAATTCTTCAGAAAGGACTGTTTTGGATTATCAAAACATACATCCAGCAATGGGGATAATACTGCCAGTGATATGCGACATTACATTACTTTACAGTGATGCACCTATGGATTTCTATTTGCCATTTGGTATTCTTCCCAGTTATTTAAATCTGGACGCATCCCATTTTATGTACTACAATAATAAAAAAAAATCATTAGTACAAAATTGTGCAAAAAGTTAAATGCATGTCGTGTTTCTCTCTCTGTTTTTTGCAGAAAATCACAGAGCTGTTTTATTATCTCTCAGCCTAAACATAATAACCCACAGATGGAGAAACAAGCTACTTATTCAATGGAAATATAAATCAAATCTAACACTGCATATGCTCCGAGTAGTTTGTTCTGACGTTAAAGTAAGTTACTTTCTCACATCTACCCACTGCCGATAGTGACACAAAAAAAGAAAAATGCGTGTCATACTTTAGCAATCTTTAGCATGAAAGTGAAATAAAACCTGCTTCACTTGCCCATTGCTTAGATCAACCAGTATTTTGAAGACCATCTGGTCTTTTGGAATTGAGGTCTTTGCTTTTCATTGGATGAAATTGGGCATATTCATTGGGCATAACAGAAATTAATTTTCAGGTGGAAAATGTCTTGTTGAGTACTGCTCTCAGAAAATAGGCTTGCATTCCCTGTCTTCTGCAGGTAGGATAATATAGAGCTCACCTAGCCTATCCCTGTCTGAAAAATAATTTAAAATACTACTCAGTTTGATATGCAATATATTCAGTTTAGTAATATCTATAAATATAATTCATTCAGCAGTCTAATCAAAAATATTCAGGAGCCCCGCTGGAACAAAATCATATACAGCATGCTACCAGAGATTTCAGTCCTATTTGACTGTCCTTTATGTAGGTTGAAGTACGACAGAATTAGAAATGCCGTAATCCAGTTGAAAACAAAGACAGATTCTGATTTTTTTTGTTCACCCAAATATACCAGTCTATGTATTATATTACATATTTCATTTAGTGAAATTCAGTAAACATACATCACCAGACAGGCGGGCATCCAACATAAACAGACGTTACGTCTGGTTCCAGGAAAAGATGTTTAGATGCTGACAGCAGACTTTTAAAGGGAGTAGAGGAAGTTGTGATGGAAAACTCAGTACATGGATTTTTATAAAATTATATATATACACACACACACAGTCCTGCTTCTAGGAGCCTGAAACGAACTGCCCTAGCAGTGCACTTCACACCTGCACTTAATGTTTTCCATTCCTTTAGGTCACTTGATGTCATCCGATGATTCATAAGAAACTGTCGGATTAGTTAACGGTCATCTCTGGCATTATGAAGTCGCTTCTGCCCTTTACCTGGCTGGTTTCTGGTAGTTCCCAGGGTCTCCTGCTTCACCTTATGCCTGTGTTCTGCTGTCTTAGAAATTTTGAGACTGGAAGCAACCTGCTGCTCACCGTAGCCTTCTGCCAGCAGAACCAGGATTAAACCAGGAATTAAAAATGCAGATTTAAAAAAAATAATTATATTGTCTCTTATTTCCAGAGCTGTGCCTGTATATATGTATGTATGCATGTATGTATATACTGTATGTGTGAGTGTATACATTATATATAATACGATACACACACACAGGTACCAAAACTATGTATAATATTTTCTATATTTTTTATGAGATTGCTGTTCTATTTCAAGCCTGACATTTACATGCTGCGAGCAATAGGTTCTTGTTGTGATAACCACAACGTAGCAGCTTTCATTTCTGATACAACATCACAGCTATTATAATGGTCTGTTTGCATTCAGCTGTGATGGTGTTGATTATCACTGCTGAAGATACATGGATACATTTACGAGGACTATTATTTTTTCATTTAGCCAGTTCTTCCATTCAATAGGATAGACATATGAAACACCTAAAATGTTTCAAATATTGGATTGTTCTTAGTAAACCTGTAAAGAAACATGTCTAACTATAACTAATAGTACAAAAAAAAACACACTGAGAAAATTCTGTAGAAACAGAGGTAGTTACTTGAATAAGATGCATAATACACTTTATTGGGTTTTAAAGTATCAAGCACCTTGGTTATGGGATGATTTTAATATAGTATATATACAAGCATATATACAACATAAAATATATTCTTATTCTTCAAACGATTCTTTTCCCAGCTACTTAGCTAAGCTTACAGATCAAATTCCTTTGCAGTACAGAAACTAAAGGAAAAAGAATGTTATTGACAGACAACAGACGGTTAGCCTAGCGAGGGAATAGTGGTATTATCAAGGTTAGTAAGGATCTAAACAATGTGCATCTAGACTCAGACCGATATCCGGAACAGAAAAATCAATGTCATGCATACATGGTGAAGCAAAAATTGCAGAAACAATTGCTGACAATTGTGTATTTAAGTATCTTTGTCAAAGGCACAATAGCCAAGGTCTCCCCAGGAATTCCTTATGATCTTATGATCACTTATCCTGGATGGGTGGGGGGCTGAAATCTATCCCAAGCACAAGGCACATACTTTACAGGCAATTCACATTTATTTATTTAGCAGGTGCTTTTATCCACAGCAACATCCAGTTGACAAAGCAGGGTCAGCCAGTCCCTGAAGCAACTGGGGCTAAGGGTCTTAATGAAGGACCCAACAGCCAAATGACATGGGATTAGAACCGACAACCTTCCGACCATAAGCACAGAGTCCTAAGCCACAGAGCCACACTGAACCAGCTAAAAGCTGCCAGTTAACCTAACTGCAGGTCTCTGGACTGTGGGGGAAAAAAATTGGAGTACCTCACGGAAAAAGAAAAACAAGGAGAACATGCACACTTTACACACCCAAAGCAATGGAAGGATTCTATCCCACAACCCAGGAAGCAAGAGACGACAGTCCTACCCATTAACACTGTGGTGCCTTTCACCCCAGAATCTGCTGGACACAAATACATTAAGCTAACTGCTGCCAACAACAACTCTTAGCCAAAACTGGCCCACAGTTCATGTAAAATGTTGCTTCTCACACTTATTCTTTCCAACTTATGAAGAGCCCAAAGAGACACATTTTCTTGCATTTCTCCAGTCAGTTCCAAGTCACTACTGACACAGGTAAGTAGGTATCTTGTAGCCATTATAGTTTAGACTGCCATTTTCCTGTTCATACATATGAAAGAAGATCGGGCTGCCAGCTGTGTTCCCCCTTCCAGCATGTTTTCAGCGACCAGAGAGGGTCAGCAATGGCAACACAACTGGCAGTGGCAACTGTATGCTTTGGCCGAGTCTCTGAAAACAAATTCTGAACTATATGAAGGGTTATCAAATGTTCTTATATGTGCCCAGCTGGCTGTGCAATCTTTTAGGATGTGAAATCAATCCTCCTGAGACTGAACATCAACTAGATGAGCTGTGGTTAATCACAAGTTCTATACACAGCATTTAAAACAACCTCTCGGTACATAAGGTTTATGTTCCACAAAATATATAAACATTGCTTCTTGATATTTCATAGTTTCTTTGCCATAAATACTTTATTTGTGAGATTACTTAACAGTACATTTGTTATAAATTATTATTACACTGATTAAAATATACATAAAAGTCTCTCTGCTGTTGCAGTCATGAATATACATTGCATACCTTTTTTGGTTTATAAAAACAGTGTTTCACAGAATACAGAATTTGACCTAGATCTTGAGCCAACTTAAATATGTTATAAATTGAGTAGTTAGAAAACCAGATGGTGATGCAAATGACATCATCCAATAAGAAATCTCATATTTTAACTTGAAAGCAGACCATGCAGCTCTCTTAAAACAGATGTCTGGAAAGCACTTCAGCAGCTCTTAACATAACATTTCTTTCTTTAAATGCAATCACTAAAGTACCAAAGAGCAGTATACAGGGAGGCAGAGTGGTGATGTTGATGAGGGACAGATACGTTGCAGTAATGGAAACAGCAGGGTTTGCTTGCAGTGTACTGGAGATGTGACAGTTACTGCAGTATGGCTGCCTGGTGCCTTTGCAGTTGAACTCAGTTCATAAAGCCATCAACACAACAGGGTCTAGGGTGGCATCTGACTCATTGTACATTGATGGAGTTGCCTTTTATGGTTTAACACTTACCTTTTCACATTTCCCATTAAAGCACCATTCAAAGGCTGACACATTAATGTCAGTGTTAGTTTGACCAGAAAAAAAGCAAAAGACTATCAAAGTATTTTGACCCGAGAGCCTATAAACGAGCAAAGTAGTTTAAAGCAAATCATCCAATCTGACTGAATTCCCGTCATGCAACATAATGTGTTCGTGTTAAAAAAGTGTTATTGTAATATTTAGATTATTGGCGTTTTAAAACTAGTATCAGACTTTTAAATAATAGACCATTAAGTGGTCATTTAAAGAATGAGTATTGTGCATCTCAATTAGCCTAGTCAAGGACTAACTGTTCACGTAATACAGGTTAGCTAAGGGCAGAGTTATTAATAGTGGAGTTCACTGTGGTTAGAGTGCTCATTAAACCTTTTGACACATTCAATAATAAAGTATTTATTACCTGGGAAAATTTCATATCTCGCCTGAAACAACTACAAAAATCATATATATATATATATATATATATATATATAGTGTGTGCGTCCAAATTATTGTGTAGTTGTAAAACTGGGACAAAGGCTGCGCTCCAAGTGACATGCACATTTAAAATTTACCCTCTTTCCTGTCTAACACACAGAAATGAAATAGAATTTAAATGGTGAATTCACAGGTTGTTCCAAAAAGCCTTTTCTGTAAATATTTCAGTGACCATGTGAATTGTCAGCATTTCGCCCACGTACCTTGACCGCACGCTCCTCTTTGTATGAAGATGACAGGTGGCTGCTTAAGTTTCTGGGCCCGGTTCGCGACCCTCCTCAGTTCGCAGACGTTTCGGTACGTGACTCCGTCGCTGCCGCACACCCGCTCCGGGCTCTGACACACGCACACGCCGCTCTTTCCTCTCCTCCTGACCGTGGCGGAAAAGCCCACTCCGTCCGACACCAAGCACACCATGCCCTCGCCGCATACCGGCTCCCCGAGTCTCCCGGTACCGCCGCAAGCCTCGCCCTCTCCGGCGGCGCACACCGGACAGCAGTTGCACTGGTCGAGGACCTCGCCGGCATAACAGTCAGCCGGCGAAGGAACGCATAAAGACTTGTCACAGTGATCAGGACAGCCCATAATATAGGGATCAGCTTGGGCCGGTAGAGGTGCAAAAAAGAAAGTGGCTATAATTACCCAAAACATGCTTCTGTCCTAAAGCAAGTATAAAATCAGTAAAATATGTTAAAAAATAAGGTATCTAACTAAGATAACTAACAAAGTATCTAACTACCTTCACCAATCTAATAAATCTGACTTTATTTAAATATAACCCGCTTTAAATAAAGTGCTCCTACGCTATGAGCTAGTCTTCCTATACAATACAATGCATAAATGAAATGAAAATAAAGTCACTTAACTCCTAGTCTGCTTTGTTATTAGACAGTCCGTTTCTTTCTGCTCATAGTTCGCTATTACTGGATTTGTTTTGTAATACATCTATAAAACCAGTCAGTTCCACATGACCAGTAAAAAGTTAGCTAGCGGTGGAAACAAGTTTTATGATTGGTGGAACGGTGTGACGTAGTTCGGAAGGCGTGTCCTCAATACGTTTGCGTATTCCAAAGTGTTGACTAGCCGGCCAAGCTTCGTATTTGTAAGTTAAACTTCTAGAACTATACTAAAAAAACAGATTAAGAATACTAATAGCGTTGGTTGTTTGTCCATGGATGTTAGAATATTTGTATTTTGTGATCTTTCAGAACCAACGTACCATTGTTCGCAAAACGATCAGGAATGTTTTAATGCATTTTCATGCACAGAAAAAAAGCTGTTTAATTTGTAGTCGTTTTAACTTTTTTTGTATATGTGTAGGCGTTTGTGAATAGACAAACATATGTAACTTTGTCAGTTTTGCTCTTGCTAAATATCAAGAACTATCAAAATATTAAATACATATAATTTATTGTCTTGAGAGGATTAGCATAAAGAACATGGACATTGTTTCAGAGGCTACATCATCATTGGAAGTGAACCAACAGCTGACTATATTTACTGGCGGCGGTCCGAGATTAAGATGCCAGCAAGCCATGCCAGTCAGTCAGTCATGTTTTTTTTATCGCTCCAGCTAGCTTGTCCTTAATTGGGAAATTATTCGGTTTTGGTGCAGCATTTGAAAGAACATCTGCAATTGGCTGTGCTGTGATGCATAATCAGCAGAATTGCTTGAATGGGTACTGATTCAAACTGCTTTTCACATCACGTCTGGGTAGTAGCATTTTAGTGTACCGGTCCGTAAAACTGATCTATGACAGCACTGTGTAGGTGTGTTAATTTAATCGGCATACTGCAAAGTTAATGTTGTGTTGTATTGAAGTGTTATATGTGGCACCCAATTAAACTTAACTACGGAACAAATATTTTCTGTAAGAGACTGTCAAAATAACAGAATTAAAAATGAAGTAAATATGTTGAATAAGGAACTAAACCTTGTTGTTTTTAGTTTCAAGTCCCATCTGTTTTCGTATACCTGTGATTAATTAAACTTGCAGGATGCATCGCAATTAAATATAAAATTAAAAATTGCAAGAAAGGTTAATTTTAAAACTATACATATATTTAAATAACACAAAATTACTCAAATATCCCTTTATACACAAACTGATTTGAGTAACGTATTAACATTTACAGTGCTACAATGCATACAGTGAATAAGACAAAGCAACCTTTGCTTATAACCGTCAAAAGATCCATTAGATATTTATTGACCAAATTAAGTAGTCACTTCCTGATTCTTTGAATTAAAATCACAAGTAATATTTGCAATGGGTAAGTCCTACAAAGGGCTTTTGTGGGATCCTTGAACGACATACTGAACATGACACAATCCAGTAAAGTACATTTAAATTACATTTATTTGTAAGAGGCTTTTATCCAAAGAAACGTGAGAAAGCAGGGTCAGACCTTGGAGCAACTGTGGTTAAGTGCCTTGCTCAAGGGCCTAACAGTAAAGTCACTCGGCTGATCCTTGGATTTGAATTGGCAACTTGACGAACACACGCAGTGTCCTAACCCGCTGAGCCAAACGCCGGCCCACTGTGTAAATACCTAGCTATACGAAAGGGGTAATAAGATGTAATTTTGGCTAACAGCATCAATTCAGAAATGATGAGCACACCTCATAACGGCAAACATTTCCACATCTTTCCAACCAAAGAATGATCCTCCCCAGGTACCACAAATTCCAGGTGAACATCTTTCAGCTCATTAGAAGAGCTGCTTAAAAATCCACTAATAATTCCAATGTTCTCCAATTATTGACTCCCATTATTGATAAATTATAAAGACAAAATGAACAAACATGACTTGAATTAGCTGTAAAGAGCAAGCAAGGTATCAGCAAGTGCAAGTCATACTGAAACAAAACACTTTTTGCAAGGGACTCCTATTTAGTAACTGGGACATCAGATAGAACATCCTTATATTATTTCATTGTGCAAATTCACAAAACCGAAAAACATCAGCATTAGCACTGTAAAAATCTTGTAACCCCAGATTTTAAGCAGCATGTCAAAACACTGTGATGCTAACATATCTGTAGAGGGCAGTATAATCCTTATCTATAGTTTGCATATAAATTCATTTGGAGCTCAAGGCAAGGCAAGGCAAGACATGAAGATTCATGAATTATATTTGCCCATTTTTGTAAGCTGACTTTTTTTTTGCAAATCTAAATAGTTTTATCCAAAGATTTAAAATAGTATTTTATGTATTATGCCTGCTTACTGGCAGGTTCACCTACTACTGTTTTACCCTGGAAATGTGACTGACCTTTTGGAGAAGTATCACATCAATTGAACAGACAAGAAAAAAAAAAAAAAAAAAACTGTTCAGTAAGAAGTATTTACTACCGTGGGTTAGAAAAGCAAGACATTACAGCAGGTTTATCAGAGAGATATTACATTACACAGAGTTTGAATGAATTACTCTTCAGTAGAAAATTCTTCAGAGGCCATAACACCAATGCTTTTAAAGCCTCCAGGAGAGATAACTAGTTTACATGGATATCATTTACTATGACAGTATGATAAGCCATGTCACATTACATTGTAGGAGATGCTTCATATGACTGCTACATCAAGCTTTTGTCATAATCCATTTGTCCATCCATCCATCCATCCATCCATCCATCCATCCTAGCCTAGCTCAAGACATAAAAGCATTTAAAAGACACTGATCCAACTAAAACATGCCACTGGAATTGAGAGAAAGCTGAAATAATTAAATGATGGAAATGTGAACAAAAGGAAAATCATACACACTGTGATGTATAAAAAAAAAACGTAAAAGAATAAGTAAATTAAATGACATCCACTGATTATATCAACAGTTACAGCAGTGTAACATAAGTCATTTCATTTTTAGTATTCTCTTCATGGTAGAACCACATTTTAAACTGGTTCTTTTTGCACTGAGTAATACAGCACAAAATTAAAACATTAAATTTAGAAAGTCAGCTTTTGTATCGATATAATACAGGTTCATTGTCTTATGGCTGCTGTTATCTGTGGCATTTAACCGTACAGGCACTGCAGATCTCAAACTGAGACACACCATGAGATATATGCGGGCAACGGATCTCACGCAACTTTAATACATCACACTGATGCAAAGAGCTGGAATAGAGGCCTCAATCATGAAAACCTCATTGAAAATGGCAGTTTTGGTGGTCCGATTCATGAAATTTCTTTCAGATATATAAACACGAATTCACCCATTACTCAGAAAACACTTTCTACAAAATTTCCTTCTATTCTTGGAATTTAGTAACATTAAACTTTTATAAAATGAATCTGTAAAACCATATATAATTATGCACAAGAAATCCATATATTTTTTTCCCTTGTCCACAGGACTGGAATTTCCCTTTAAGTTTTTGCTATGAAAAACATACCAGCTGACTATTCCATACTGTCACCCCCCCACACTATAGCCAGACTTTTGTTTCTTCCTTGTCCCAGGTTTCTTCCTGCCTCAGCTCCATATACATCAAGCCTGCATACCTTGTCCCTCTCTTGATTTTCATAGAACAAGCTCTACTCACTTGCCTGGTCTTAGCTTGATATCAAGTTCTCAGTGAATGCCCCCCCCCACTCCACCACACTGGGGGGTGGGGGGGTGTAAGAGAGATGGTAGAGAAAAATTTCATT
Organism: Mormyrus iriodes; assembly: GCA_011763525.2. Taxonomy (NCBI): domain Eukaryota; kingdom Metazoa; phylum Chordata; class Actinopteri; order Osteoglossiformes; family Mormyridae; genus Mormyrus; species Mormyrus iriodes. The sequence goes on from JAAGVU020000061.1 coordinate 9,290,965, forward strand.
GAGGGACATTAATATCTTACACCTGGCTGACTGGCAGATCACCGTCATCTAGGTCAAGGCTTGGGGGGCATTCTCCGAAGCTGCTTCGCCGCCTCCAAGGTGAAGCCACGCTCATTTGGACAGCCGCGTCTCTTGGAGGGACAGACGTGCGGCTCTCGACACCCCGTGCTGGCTGGGCCGAGGCAGCAGACTCATGAAGTGTTCGCTGTCCCAGGCCAGGCTGTGAGCAGACAGGGCGCGTGCTCGTGGCCCCAGCGGGCTGGGCGATACAGCGCCGAGGGGAGAGCGGCACTGACGAGGGGGTTGAGATGGGGGCGGGAAGCCTCTGGTGGTTGCGGTAGAATGAGGAGAATGAGGAACGGTCGCTGGACTCCTGTAATGAGTGGGGTGTTCCCAGAGATAAACATACAGTCAGATACAATACAGATCACTGGAGCAGTGGCAGAAGTAGGGGGGGGGTAGTGCAAGTAATGGTGAAGGAAGCAGAGGTGGTAGTGCTCATTTTGGAAATGTTAGTATTTCAGTGTCCGATTTTACTCTCTGAAAAACAAAAAGAGAATGCAGAAGCATTAGCGAAACTGGAATCCTAAGCTGAACCAGGGCATTTACATGGGCAGCTGCACAAAGTTGCCTAACATCAGCAGTCAATTTAATTAGAAATTCATCCACATTAGCAATTAGTATAAGGGTTGCCGATTAGCATAAAATCAAAATACTATTTTGACTGAAATAAAGCAGATTAATAGAAGAAGCATATTGCGTAACGTGATTTTAAAGCATTACTGAAAAACAAAATTTCAAAAATTCCATAAACTAACATTCATTACGAGGTTGGAGAAGATACTAGATTGCATCCAGACAAACTGAATAGCCTTGATATATTCAATAAATCAAAAACCATGGAATAAAGTTTTCATATCTTCTGCTGAAGTGCACCTTAGAATAGTGTTTTGAAGGTAGGGCTATAATTAAGAATATAATCCATCTGCTCAATGGAGACTGCATCAAGTCCTATACCAAAACCATCTGAGTGGGCTTTTAAATTAAGGGTGATCTACACTAATTATACCATATTTACCAGTTAACAAATAGAAGACATAAATGAGTTCCTTGTTTGACAAGGCAGCAAGACAGTAAGGTGCCTTTAAATGTCACATGACCAGAAAACTAAAAAAAAAGATTAATCTCTCCCCCTAGTCTGTTATGCATCATAACCTCTTGTAATGTTAATGTGAATCTAGCATATTACAACCACTAGATGGCATGCAGGATACACATATGAAGAATAAAAGGTAAACTATTCCAAAGAGTTTTCAGTCCAGGCATACTGAAAATCACAAATCAAGATTAAGCTGATCCTGTGGCAAAAAGCATCAATTTCTAAGGCACCCTCAGGTTCAGCAGACCTATATAAGCGCACCTATAACAGGTTCTATAGCATCCCCTGAAAGTTGAGCAAACTGACACAAGCCAAAGAGCAGTCAAGCTCTGCATACAAGCATTGAGCATGCATATCACGACAAATGTCAAATGGCTGCTGAATTTTGTTCTGGCCAATGAACTGTGACCAATGGGGCATGAAGAGAGAATATTTTGGTGACAGTGTCTTGCACCATCTTCTATCTTGCCTCCTTTGCTGGCTCACAAGGTCTGGGCAAGACCTTAAAAATACTAAAAACAAGACTGCAACACCATCATCATTACACAATGTGCCTTATAGAGACAACACCACCCTGACCACAGCGGCCATGGTAAAGGCCTTGAACGATATGAGGTCACAAGAACTCAGCAAAACGTCAGATGGTTGAGTGGAGTTCAGTTTCGGGAAGAGCGGTAAGACTGTTTGACAGGGATGGGTCAGGGAAGATGAACATGAGATGAAGCAGCACTTTAAAAAAAGAATGGTGCCCTGTGAGTTCAAGAAGCACAAAAAACTAAAATAACTCAATTAACCTATGCCACTTAAGCATCTCAAAACGTTCTTGTCATGAAAGCTCACATACATGCTGCATTCGCCATTTCGGGATGTATACCTCTGTATACAAGGATTCGACAGCCGTCTGGCCTGCCGCATCTGGAACAACACATTGCAGAGCTCTATTAGAGAGGATGGGAGTAGAGGAACTCCAGCACAGAGTTGAAGTGTAGGGACTTCCTACATCACCCTGAACAAGCCTCTCCAAAAAAGGAATGGGCAACATCCAGTAATCAGTGTGGGCCACCCAGACAAGTTTTACAGAAAATGGACAACTGCAGCTCACTGCGTGTACATTTCACAGCTAACCGTGGCTGTTTATCATCTAGTTATATCTTTTTAACATCGGTTTATATGTCAGGTTGTGCAGCATACAATCAAACATATAGAATATTGACTTTGAGGAGCTGATAGATATTTTGAGGACATATATGTCAGGTCCACCACCTAAGCAAGGTACCCTTAATCTCCAAAAGGAGCCCATGGGATGAGGGCTGGGTTTACATACAGAAGCTGCTGATCTGCCTGGGCCACGCTGTGCCACAATTGCCCCAGAGACGGCCTTGATCCAGCTGTGCATGTCTTCTGGGCTTTCTGCCTGGATGGGAGAGGCACAGGGTAGGAAGACGTGTCATTAAAATGCTTCACCTCAAACTGCAGAATAAGAAATGAATGATAAAACAGTGTTATTGGCTGAGTAGCCAGTCAGATGGAATCTGCATAACACACCTGAATGTAAAAGGTCCTAGAAGCTGTAACAACTTCAAAAAGGTTGTCCCTCATCAATATATCACTGAAATGAAGACATGATGAATAATAATTCAAATGACTCTTAATGTTAAAGCTGACATAATACACAATTAACAAACTGAATTGAAAATATACCATTTTCAAACATCAACATAAAGCTTCTACTACTTTTTACACATAAGAGGTGACAACACTTATTGGTTCATCTTATCATACTTCTAATGTCCTGAAGTACCTCTGTTTACACTCCTGAACTTTGTGAACTTCCTTCAGTGGAATAATTCTCAGGGGATCCTTGTCCTGAGGGAAAGAGGCCCATCACACATTACTGCGTTAATACATAAACTCACATGCACATCAGTTCTAAATATCCTCATACATATAGAGTGTTGCCCTGCTCATTTCTGAGAAATGATTTGCTTAGATAATCCCTGAATGTGATGTGAACACAGTAGCAGAGGGTGCCAGTGTCCTCCAGCCTATCCCAGCCCTAATTTATTACACAGAATAAAGGTCTGTGCTTGTGTGTATATGTATTTATCATGTAGACACCGGCCCAACTGCTGTACTGATCGTACATGGAAGATATATATGGATGGATGTACAACTTGTGTCATTTCACCTGAGTGAAATCCCGAGAGTAACACATATTTTGAACCAGAAATAGAGCTTAATAACCATTGCTTCTGAAGATTTGAACCTGACAAAGATTTGCCCCACTACACAGAAACAAATTAAGCATCCAGGCAACACTGCAGGAGATCTGAAAGCAAATTCTATGGCTACAATTTCTCCGTGACCTCACTGCCCTTTATAAGAAGTGCTTACCACTGCTGCAAGGACTGCACTAAGACCAGGCATGTGTGACAGATTTCTAATATTACTGTCCAAGGTTCAGAGACCCATCTGTCTTCTGACTGCTTATCATGGTCAGGGTTGCATAGAGCCTTTCCCAGGCAGCATAGGGTGCATGCTGGACTGGTTGCCAGTCCATCACGGGACACATACACACCCCATGGGCAATTTAAAGACACCAGTTATCATAGCTGCATGTCTTTAGATAAAACCCACACAACAGAGGAAGAACAAGCAAACTCAACAAATAAAGAGTGGAGATGTTCAAGCAACAATACTGTACATTATCTGGTGTAATATTCAATTAAATGTGATCTGACAATTATGTGCCTTGACGACAATACAAATCTTACTGAGTAAAGGTCTTACGCGAGTTTAATAATAAAAACAGCCAAATGTTTTGAAAGATTAACAGCGTCCCTTAACATGGTTATTGTCAGTGTCCGTGCTTGTAATGTAACACCTGCTTAATACTTCAAGCCTCAAGACGATTGGCTTAAAAATCAACCATTATCTTGAATAATGAACTTTAGAAAGGAATATTCCTTTTCATTTAGCACAAACACTGTAAAACTTCTGCATTTATAAGGTTGGTAATATGGTGCTATTTCAGTATGTGTATGTAATAAAAATACAAATAATGAATAAAGAGTGAAAAAATCCAATCATAAATGAACTCATTGATCCAACACTGACAACACAGCCAAAGACATAAATCTTAATATAATTTCCATATTATATGCACGCAGCATAAATCACGCCAGTCAGATTTTTCCATAACAAAGTACATAGCAAGATGTTTATAGAATTGAGTTGCATTTTAGGTACTATTATCATTATAGATGGTGCTTGCCGATTCATACTACGTGCACACAAAACCGCTATGCAATGATAGACTAAACAATGTTCCCTGATGATGGTATTATGCTGAATTCCTGCTGAGGAACATTCCCGTTTACAGTCATGCAGTGAGTCCATGGATGCAAGATGCATGGACCACCTGCCAGGCAATGCAACTGAACACAAGCTGGGTCTTTGTGGTGAGCTGGAGCACTGTTACTGCTCACAAGAACCCTTTGCACTTCTCCTACCTGGCCAATAACCCAGGCCCCATCAAATTTATTAACATACTGGCATATGCCCTGTGAGAAGATTCTTTGTAGCTTTTTGGCTCAGTGAAAGCACTAATATAACTGAGAGGGAATGTAACTGAAATGGCCTTGCAGACTGCACATCAACCACAGTTAAGCACCACAGATTCCAAATGCAGAATACATATCCACACATTAAGTGCCCCTGACTCTACTGATGGCTTTGTTCAGAGGAGAATCCCTTGAGGCCACAAATCAAATATCAATTTCAAATTTGAGGGGGGGGGGGGGTGAGAAGGAGATAACTAACTGCAGCTATAAATGTAAATAATTTAGGAAATTTTAAAGAAATATACACTTGATTTCACCTTTAATGAAAGACTAAACAGTGACTGAAGACTAAAAAGCTTGGAATCATACATTTTCAGGTCTGCTGCCTGCTAAAGAAGTCCTAGGAGACAGAGGCCTGTAGCTCAAGCTCATTGCCCCTGTCAAATGGCTCTATTTATGATACTGTAAATGGTCTGCTGTCACTGACCGGCCAAATACTTTGCTGCATGAAATAAAACTACGCAAGCTCAGTACGTGGATTTGGCTTATGGAAGAATCCACTGTGTGAATCTATTTACTTATGTGAACGACAGTGAAAAAGCTTACCAAATCTGATTTGAAGTAACTCACTGAATTTTCATCCAAAAGGAAATATCTTCTTTTCCAGTTCTTCATCTGAAAATTGTATAAAAGGAACAGTTCAGCCATTTAAAAACCCTCCACATGTACCCCCTGTCCCACTTCCGCATCAGGGCATGCAGGACTCAATTATTCAATAAAGACCACCAGCTCTTACCACAGCCCCCTGCTTCACACAGTATCCTGCCTTGATAACTGCCTGGTCCTGGGCAGGTTTGCTCAGAAGATATGGGGCTTGGCTGTGAGCTCTCTTCAGTGCCTCACGGTCTGTACTGTTCTGTCCAGCACAACCTTCCTGCTATGGGAAACAGCACAGAGGTGAACAAATACACATATTATTCAAACAACTGTGTAAACCGCACAGTCACCTTAATGAATACACCACTTAACTAACTCCTGCACATAAGTATGGAGACAATATAATCTGCTCACTTATTACAATAATATATTTATTTTTCCATACATTATTTTCTAGTCTCAGTGAAATGCACACTTTTTTATTATTAAATTTCCCTTCCAGAATGATCAATACTTTAAAAAAAAAAAAAAATCAATATTTTCTACGACCAGCACCTGATTTCTTGAGATATAAACATTTTCATTTCTGGCATATGCTCTCACTGATTACAAAACCTGATGTCCATTCTCATTTAAGCAACTAAGCATCAAAGTAAAAAGGTAAAACTGTTACATGGAATTAGCCTGTTCATTACCTGTGTCTGGGTAACAATGGGGACACCCCCAATGATCTCAGTTCTGTAGGACACTTGTCTCTTCGGATTCAAAACATCTACAAGAGTCTTTTGGTTCTCTGAATTTTGATGAGGATCGCATGACTTTGGCACCTAGAACCCAGAGCAAAGAGTAGAAGTGTGGCAGTGTTTTTATTGATTAAGAAATTAAGTAGGGAAGTTAAATTCAGATATCTATTGATTAAAAAAATAGCAAACGGCAAACAATATAAGGATTTTGAACTTGTGAATAATACAGGTACACGCAAGACTTATTTCAGATAACCTGCAAATATATTCGGGTATAAAATGGGAGGTGTGTTTAGCAATCAAGATGAAATTCCATGGATAACTATGGTATAAACAAAAAAAAAAAGGTTTATATATAGGAAAATCTACTTTTATACTAAGAAAATCATCAAAATTTTGCTCATTAATTGCATACATAGACAAAAACAACAGACACAGTATGTGCTAAAATGCCAACGATTTGTGCTTCAATACAAGCCCTGACTAGCTTTACTACCTCTGTAGGATCACACAGCAGCCTCTGTGGTATGTGTAATGCCACAGTATGAGTGCCAGTGATCACGGAGGGATTTGTTCATGGCAATGAGAGTACGTGAGGATACCTCCAAGGGAACAGAGATGACATAACCATACATAGAACACTGATAAAAAATAAATGTCTCTCTGATAAACCTGCTACATTGCTACACCTTTGATATTATTGCCTTAAATGATAATTATAATGGCAGCATATCAAAGGAACTAATTATCAGTAAGAACATAAGAAATGTACAAACGAAAGGAGGTCATTCGGCCCATCAAGCTCGTTTGGGGAGAACTTAACTAATAACTCAGAGTTGTTAAAATCTTATCTAGC
>JAAGVU020000061.1:9298433-9314456 GCA_011763525.2 Mormyrus iriodes
TCAACCGTTTTGCTATGTAACTCCATCCAGTTTACAGTTTCTAGTTGCAGTCTCATACCATTAAAGTTAGCCTTCCTAACATTGTATACTTTTGTTTCAATATTTGCTATGCTTATTAAGCCAAAGTCAATACTGAAGGTCTCTTGTATTTTTCATTTTAATTTTAGTTATAATTTTTGCATATAAAGACCAGTATTGGATATTTGTCATGGTGATCATCAAGGTTGTGCTTTCTCCATGTTAAAAATAATTGATTAATGATTGACTAGTGACTAACTGGCTATATACCCTTAATCAGAGATTTTAATGGGGAGAAAAAAACTCCTCAAAAAAATGAAACCCAAGGAACATGTGCATAAATGATATTTGATTTAATTAGCATCATGTGTGCCAATTTGGTAGAGAAAATGCAATTAAATAAAATATGCAGGAAAATTACTGCCGACTAATAAATACGGTAACTTCCCCAAAAATTTAAACACTGTATTTCCAAAATAAAAAACAAAAACTGCAAAAAAAAATGGAACAGATACATCCATTTTCCTATAGGGCCCAAATAGCAGGCAATACTGCATCTCTAACAGAGAAATCTCACCATTGCCACACACAGTGTCCTGCATGCTTCCATAGGCATTCTACAATGCCTGTATACTGTCTTACCATACAGTAACGGGGGTGCATGTCTTTGGGGGTATAACTTCATGAATGCTTGACAGGGATCGCAGAGGGTCAAAGTGGAGCACAGAAACTGATTAGGGACAATAGATCTGACCATGCAAAAGACTAGGCTACTACAACAGTGACATCCATACTGCGACTCTGCACTAGATAAACAGTTATCGTACATGGCTGGATGGACTCACCATTTAATACCCAAGTTAGTTTCTTTCCTCTTTTCTCTCCTAATATGGACACAATATGGGCTTCAATGCATAATGCCTATGCTTCCTAGAGAGAGGTAAAAACTAGCATACATTTCCTGCAATGTGTGTTCATCTTGTGAGCTGAAAGTTTCACCAAAACACAAGCTTTCAGGAGACTTGTATATCCCACAATCCTGCAGGCACTCAACCAACAGGAGACACCGATATACAGCAATGTGAGAAAGTGGAGCCCAAGTCATTATACGATACGAGGGTTCTCTCATCCAAACTGTTATACTGAATCAACTACAGTTTTAGTGCAAAAATAAGAGGGACAAAGACCCACTGTGATTTTGGTGGCCTTGTTGAGCACGTTCACCCACTCCACCAGGTCCTGCTGGTCATTAGCTTGTAGGAAGTACTTCCTCATTCCAGCATTAATAACTGAAGAGGGGGAAACAGGAGAAGAAAGTAAATGTCACCTACCTGCCAAAAAAAGAAAACAACAGGGGTGAACAAAAGTGTCTTAGCCATTTGCTAAATACCAATAAGCCGTGAGAGATTCTAATGGCTGCAATAAAGTCACATGAATGTGCTTGAGACCAAATGATACCAAACAACATTCACTACTTGTGGGGTTGGGGTGACAAACATTAAGAATAATTACTGATTAAAGTCTGAAAGAGTAAAATAAAGCATAGACAGAATGCCTGTCTACTAACAGTCCACTGGCTCAACTGGCACAATTAAAACGACGCTACTGCGAACAGAAATATTGTCTTTGTCTTTTCACATTTCAGCTCCTCTGCACGCAACGTCTGCATTCTTTCTCAGTGAGCACAAAGCCTAACGCTCAGTGCCACCCCTTTCTGTAATGCTTTTGGTGTGAAGGAGAAGGCGGTTGGAAAACAATCAATCACTGGAGAGGAAGCCCAGGTTCAGGTGGACGAAATGCTCACTGGGTGATTTACAAAGATCTCACACTAATTCTGAACAATGTTCTCTAATCGACTACTCCTGTTGTTTTTTGTGTGCATCAGTAGCAGAAAATCAGGGCGATATAGAGAATGAGAAAAAAGTTACGCTTCGATAAAAAGTTTGTCACGTACTTTTTTTTTTTTTTACAGAAAAAAATATATTTTCACAGATCCATTTCTATTCAGTTATGGGCAGACTGATGCTAGACAGTTATAGGCAGGGGTGCGCATGACTGGTATGGAAGTATGCGTTATGCCATATAAAGCAATATGTGCGACAATTTCTTGCTGTAGCCACGCAAATGCGTATTTATGTGCATTTGCACTGTTATGACAAAAAAATCACTGCATGTTAGCCTTTATAACGCGAAAGAAGCACAAATACTTGTGCATGGTAATTTAATGTCATAACAGTGCAAAGGCATACAAAATAAAATACACATTTGTGCTGCTATGACAAGAAATTACCTGATTTCTGAAACATCCCTGATTAGCCTGAAACATCCCTGATTGTAGGTGTGAATGCAAACATCCCTGCCACATGTTCCACTCATACAACTGAACATAGAACAGAGTTACTCTACTGCACTGACATGTAACAGATGAACAGATGTAGCTTCATCCTTTACTCATCCACTCTACTCCTTCCTTCCATTGAGGAAAGCGGTATTGGTAGACTATTTACAGACAAAAGGCCTCTTCCATAGAAGCTAGTGGGAAGCCATTAAAAGAAAACAAAGTGGGTTATTGCTATCACGCTAATCCACAGACCCCTGATCCTGATTCTGCAAGGTTGGTATATGCTGGTGTAGGTTAATGAATGCTGTAAAATTAACACTTTGTAGTATGCAGTGTGGGTGGGTTATGTACATATTGCATTGTGGGGACTAAATGTCCCCATGTAATAAGAACCTATTATTTTTATGTTGTGGGGAGCATTTTTTCGATCCCCATAAGAGAAAACTGAATTTTATAAGTTGATGTATTTCAACACTTCTTAATTTCGGCCTGCTTGAGATGAAATACAATGAAAATGTAAAATCTTACCAAAGCAAAACTCAGCCTTTGGTCTTTGCTTAGTGGCATCACTGACCTAAAGGAGATGGAACATCATGAACCAAAGGAATCTTGTTTTTAAAGGCAAAACAGTAACACTTTTTGGGTTGCAAAATCTACAACTGACCTTGGAAATATAGGTGAGCTTCAGTGAGCCAATGCAGTCAGTTCCGATGGGCAAATTCTAGCAGACAAAGAGAGAATACTCAAGAGGATGATAAATGATACAACAAAATACCACTAACTTACATTAACTGCATGAAGTATTCAGCTGACAAAAAATACTGAATCTATAGTACTTTGACTTCTATCTGACAAAAACAGGCTATAGCCCTTAAAAAGGCAGTTCACCCCATATAGCATTAGAGCTAGCTATCCATCAAGGTTGTTCGACAGGGAGTTGCTTAGATTTGGAGATATTAGCCATATAAATGTCGGTCTTCTCTCAAATATAATGGGACTGAATGGCACTGTTTCTGCGATGTTTAAAGAAACAAAAAAAAAAATACATTTCAAAAACTGAACAGCAGTGTCTCTTACTAGAAATCATGACCCGGTTACTCAAGATGATCCACAGACTTTGTGGTGAGCAGTTTAACATAGTAACTATCTTTTTCTACCAAACTCCACACTCCAACCGTGTCACTGCAGAAACAATATCGTCACGGTGCTTGTGCCCCCCTTACATTATATTTTTTTATATTTTTATATATTCAAGGGCCTCTGTAAAGTGCTGGGGCCCCCTTGAATCAGTCAGGGTACCCATGGTCCGCCAACGGCCCTGCTAGCGACTAGGAAAATTAAACGATCCATCCATTGATCCCCCCCTCGCCAACAGCAAATTTTATCGTTAGGGTAAGGGTACGTACTGAATATTGATACTGGAATCAGTATTTGAGATACAAACCTTGCTATTGGATCAAATCAGATCGAAAACAAAATCAGTGAATCGCCCATCCCTATTGTTTACTTGCATGTGGGGTGAGCAGGTAACCAATCAGGCAATGAGAGGATATAAGTGGCGAGATCAAAATCAGGGAAGGGCCACGTGTTCAGTAGGGAACAATTAGCTAGCTTTTAGACTCAGCGTTTTCAAAATGTAGCCGTGTGAACTTAGCCTAAGCCATGTATGCTATTGTTTTTCATAAACTACAAGTTCCTTTCCATTCTGTTGTATGTCATCAAAAGATGAATATAGTGAATAACACATTATTGTATATACACACACATTAATGCAGGGTCATTTTCTATTTTGTAAACCAAATATCAGCAAGAAATACATAAAAGCTATATATGTGAGGAAACAGTGCTACTTTTACAATAAATGGCACTAATATTATTACATAGCATAGACTTCTGAAGTACATATAGCTTAATATACTTTTCCATTCATTTATAAAGTTGGATATTTCATTGAAACTTTGCTCGAGTACATCAAAAAGGCACCTCCTGGCACTCTAAACTAGAAAACTTGTGGTTACAAATCTAAAACTACTTGGAATGCAGGCTCATCTAAATTTTCTTCACTCGTCCACCTCCCCAGTGGAGAGATCTGTAAGTCAAAGTGGACAAAGGAGATGCCATGATGAGTAATAAACTTTTTTCAAACACTGGTTAAAAAAATGCCATGAGGCAAATCGAAAACACAGACAACAGAAAGCAGTTCTGTAGAAGTTAAACTTTGTTGCAATGTGAACAGAACCATAGTGAGTCCTTGCTGCCCGGCAGCATACCCTACTTCAAAAGATCATACGATGTGAGTGTAAGGGGCAGGCGTGGGAGGGTACTGATGGGATATGCTGAATGCTGAAACTCGATTCTCCCAAATGGAGCACAATGGTGACATGCAAAAGCGGCCTGATTTTGCAGAGGGGTCAATCTTTCAAAGTGACAGAGTCAGTGTATGCATAGATGCAAGAGGTTCTTTAGAACATTCATTATTACAAGATTACTATGGGGAGACCACTCTGACAAGTCGGCTAGCTTAGCGGTCTCCAGACATCTTCTACAGAAACCATTTTTCCAAGGAATTCTTTAATCAATTAACAACTTCAGGTGTCACATTACCACTTTCTTACTGTCCAGCCTAAAGTACATACTTGAGGCTTGGTTAAGCCAAGAAGCGTCTTATTAGTAATGATTTAATAAGTACAGCAACTCCACAGGACGTCGCAAATCAGTAGGGGAGAAGGCAGCGGAGCAGAACCCCCCCCCCCCATTAACCGTCTAGCATAAAAATAAGAAAAATGAAATAATCCTTTACTTGCGTTTTTCACAAGTATGAGTATAGGCACACTGGAATGCTTCTTCAACATCTAGCTCTTCTTTTTAATATACAAACAACATACAGTTGAAAGTGAGGCTTGGGGCCCAAGCTCAGGGTCAGGCCAATTATCAGGCACCCCTGGAGCATTTCGGGGGGTTAAGAGCATTACTCAAGGACCCAACGAAGATGAAACTATTCTGCCAATACTCAAACCCACAGCCTTTCCAACCACAGGCACAGAGGCCTAACCCACTGAGCCACACATCACCCCCAAAGACAAACAACACTACGTGCTGGCAGAGCCTACCTGTGGGTTGTCCATGTACCAAACCAGACTGCCCTCACGGCTGTCGAGGATGAAGTAGCGGCGTAGGAACTTTCCAGTGTTCTCATTCTCCTCAATGTCCAGAAACCCGCAGATGCGGTTCTGCCGATCCACGTAAGGCATCTCCGGGCCAGAACATTCCACCACAGACCAGCAGAGGAGATAGGGGGGAGCTGAAAATCATGTAGATAAGACAATGAGGATGTTATCATGCTTTGTCCCTTGTGCTATACATCTGACCATGACTCATGGAGTATGGACCCCTCTGCCTAACTCCTCCCACTTCCATCTGGCAAAGCCTACACTTTCTGTTGTTAGAAATCACCCGGAGTGCATGTCCTTTTCACCCTTGATGTAAGAGCCAATGAGGCTGTACAGCCACACAATGCCAAGGTCAGATTCGTAGTATAAGTAATAACCAGTTAGAGGGCACACCCTGATTCAGTTTTGCCTAGTGATAGGGAGTTAAAATATTTGTAAAGAGACTTGGCAGAATGGAGCAAGCACAATCCACACTGCAATCATTTCAAATGTCAAATGTCCAGCAGAGAAACTGAAAAGAGGGAAGATGAAACAGTGTCCACACTATGTTTTGATTTCATCAGCAATGAAAGCCTATTTACATAGTTCACTGACTGACGGGCAAAGTAAGTTATTCTGACATTGGCTTAAAACCACTTCTTCCTTGCTCACATAGACCTAACCAAACAAGCATCAGCTGTGCCCACGCAGATTTTCCCTAAGCTATAGGAGAAGAACAAAGTCACTTAGGAATGCCACAGCTACCTCAGGGTTGGCTGCATAAGTCCTATGCAACAGAAGATGCAGAGGCATAAAGTGGGAGATTTGAAGCAAGGCTTTGGTAGCCTGTGCAACAGGTAACTGGTGGAGGACAGAGCAAATAAGGTGCCCCTCTCCCAATACAGAGAACGTGATACAATATATGGCTTGTGTCAGCCACATACCAACAACACAATCACTGCTCTGAATGTCTGTGCTTCAGAACAGAACAATTACTGGGAATTAAGATAATATTTTAAAAAAGGTTAGTTCAGCCACAAGGGAATCAATTAATATTCATTATTAGCCAATCACTAACTATAAAACATCCATCTTCCAACCACTTTTCCAGTATAGCTTTGTGGGCTCTTTTACCTACTTCTTCCCTATAGCGCCACAGAACCTGAAGCCTGTGCTAGGCACTACAGGGCACAAAGCAGCAGAACACCCTGAAAAGGACGCCAGCCCACCACAGGGCATGTGTGCACAAACACACACACTCACATTTAGAATCATATAATAGGCAATTCAGAAACACCAATTAGTCCAATCATGTGCTTTTGGACTGGAGGAGAAGTGACACACCCAGAGGAAGCACATATAAACTTTGTATAGAAAATAAGTGCGATTCAAACCTCTGAATGTGGAGGTGGGAGGCAATAGGGCTCCTCACTGAGCAACCATGAAACAAGGTGGGTGGATGTTTCGGGAGACCTGGCACCAGGCGTTGCGGCAAACCTGTATATCTCAGTCTCTTTAGGGTTACGCTAATAAAGCTGAAAAGGCTGAAGGAACCTGTAGTGTTGTTTTAAAATGTTGAAATTGTACTTATTGTACATATTGACACTGAAGGCTGAATAAGGCATGTCAGAGCTTAACCCTGGAAGAGCCTCTTTTCCAACACTTTGTCCCTTCCTATCCATTCCAACGAGGAAGCGGGCATCACTAAAACTGATGCAACAAATAGCAAACAGCAGGGAAAAAGAAACTACGATCATCATGCACCCAGAAATCCCCAAAAGATGGGAGCGCTTCTAAAGTGTTTTCAAACTCCAGCCACTCAAGGGAGAAAAGCCAGTAAAATCAGTGTGGAGCCTGTCCTTCAAAATGCAGGAGGCATGTGAAGACTTAAGAAGAAAAGGACACATTTCAAAAACCATAAGCCACATACAACGTACACCAATGTTAAAGAAAACAAGAAAAAAAATACAGTGGTAACAGAACAGTTGAGCCGAAATCAGCTTACGAAGCAATTAACAATTAGCATTAACAAAGGGTGACAAACAAATACTAGCCTCGTCGATGATGGAAGAAGGCAGTGACTATCCAGCTGTCATTATGTATTAAATAAGTCTACCAACCATTGCCCAAAAGACTTGGGTATCACTAACTCTGTAAACATCTGCAACACCTACCAGTAACAGCAGTCTACTGGAAATGCCCACTGCAGGTAGACCAGTTTCACCGGAATGGATAAGTTTATGCTTCAAAAAACAAAAACGGAAAAAAAAAAAAAAGCGTAAACAGTCAAATGAATAAATCAGAGATGACATATGCACACTAAGAAATATCAGCATAAGGAAGAGCATTCTCCATGTACAGCAGAAAATATAATCAGATGGGTGAGATGGAGGCACAAACAGAGGGACAGTTTCATTTTTAACCAGCATGTCAGGCAGAAAGGTCAGATATCAGTAAAGGTCAGCAAATGGGCCCAATTCTGCAGCTGATTTAGAGTCCAGCTGGCAAAAAAGCAGTTTCTTGATGAGAGCTGTGTAAGACTGCAGTGAGAGACAGCTTTGTCCTCCAGTGAGTGATCAGGCTATAAAACAGAATAAAGGAGGGTAACAAGAACCCAAAGGCTTGCCCTGAACAATGCTAGTGCCAAATAATGGCACATTATTGCCAGTGATACTCGAGACAGATCTCTTTATAGCTCATATGCAAATATAAGAACTTGCTATTTAAACAATGAGCTGCTGTATCATCTGGACTAAATGGTGGCAAAGCGAATGAAATAAGGAAAGAAAAAAAAATCATTTTAATGACTCATCCAATTCAACCTCTATTCCTCCCTCAGTTTCAACTGAAAACATTTTGAAAAGGATGTCTTTGTTTTGCCCAGCAATGCAGCTTTGTCTCAAGCTTGCTTCGGAGGACAGCCTTTTGCTTATAAACGGCTAGAGTCCATCAAATCGGCCTGCATACTGCTGAACAGGGGCAAAGCATGAGAATCCAAAATATCAAACTGTGACTCAAATTATCCGCCTTACTTGACTTGTGACCATTACCCAACACATTTAAAGCTGAAATGGGTACTGTCCATTAGATTACAATAAAGACAATTCAGAATAAAGTTTCAGCACTAAATGAGGGGGGAAAAAAACTGAATTTCACTAGGCAAGGAGGACAGTCAGATCAGAAACACTGAAATGCATGAAACTACTAAAATTACTGCACAAATGCTATTATTTGTAAATATTCTTCACTTTACCAGACCAGTATTTATGGGAGGCACTACATCTGCTTCTGAATGCATTAATTGCATTTCTAATGCACATCCATGGCCATAAGATACTGCTGCTCTTTGCTTACACATTGGAGTTTGCACCATTTAACCTAATGTATTGTCCACGCCTGAGATCCTTTTCCTCTTTATATCTTATTTTTGACCATATTAAGAGTCATCATCCATAAACTGGGACATGGCTGCATGAACTAGGGCTGCATATCATCACACTGCGATTTAATCTCGATTATATTGCACATGCACAATTATCACCAGGGCTTTAGATAACGAGTGAACGAGTGTCCGGATGCTGGCTTTTTGGTACTATACGGACGTTTATTTACACCTACAATTTGGTAAGCAGATTAACAGTACACCTAAAATATTAATGAGAGGTGTATTATGATTAGTTAGTAATCCGTTTAAATCAGGGTATGTTTAAAAAACATGCCGGACTTTAAACGGAAAAAAAAAAGTACCACCACACCACCGGCGTCTTTTTTTACCTAGTTTATCCACAATATCTCCGCTTTTAAAACATGTTTTAGCTGTTCAGCTTCCCTTTCTTCACCGTCACTTCACTGCTTATCGCTTCCATGATCTACCAAGACAGTAGCATGTGGCAAGCTCTGCCAACCGAATTTAATAAACATAAGGATACACCACAATTACAGAGATTATTAACTTTGCAATACACTTCATGGGATAGACTCCAGGCCCCCCATGTGACCATGACTTGGATAAGCAGTTAAGAAGAATGAATTGAAGGGTTGACCTTTGCCCCTTTTCCATAAATTTGCCGTAACATTCAGTCCAGATTCCTGGCTACTCAACCACAGTGCAACATTGAGCCATTCTTGGGTGATGAGTCCTAATGGAGGACCCATAATCACTAATAAAGACCCAGTTTTGAGACACTGGGTTAAATATTTAGCTCAAAATGCTTTGATAATCTTTAGATTTCATGTAGTTCATATGTTCAAGGCCTCCAGTAGAACCAGCAAAGCAAGTAATAACATTATGAATCCTTGACTAAGGTTTCTTTGAAAATATTCATTTTGTTGTCTGTAAAGAAATGGCTGATTTGCATTTCTGAACAGTTCAAATTTGTTTTCCTCTGTCTATGAACATTTTTATAGATAGGCTTGTTTAATTAAGTTCAACCAAGTATAGCTCAGCCAGGACCTTCTGAGTTTGCCTTTCAGTGGTGGAGCCCTCCAAGGCCTGTTACCATACATCCTTACTTTAGCGTCCTATAGACAATGTGGACTGAATCCATTGTTCCAGATTTCACAAGGTCAAATCTTTGCATGTGGTTTGTAGTGCTTTTTTCAAAGCCTCCTCAAATCGCTTGTGAAACTTGTAGTCAAATTTCCTCTTAAATCCACATACAAAGAAGTTATAGAACATAGTGTTTTAAGAGTTGCAAATTTCTTGATAACATTCCTATCTGTTGCCAAAGTCTATAAAAAAAACAATGCACACCTTTGAAGCTTTAGTTGTTTTTTGGCTTAGCCATCTTCACAAATGTCATGTCACTTGCTTAAGAATTACCTTCAACTTGGGAGATGTAAACAAGAATCGGGAATCAGTTTGGTTTAGCAAAAAAAGAGAGATGTACCTTTATTGTTTAAGCAAAAATGTTCCAAATTTTATCCTTACTTTTTATAATGGAAACCAATAAAAGTGGCAAGGTATCATTTTCTGTTCTAATTCATTTAAAATTTTTCAAATCGCACCACAGATGTATGTAATGCAGGCTAGTTTATGAAAACTTACAAACTCAGATTTGCTTCAGAAAGACTGTGCCTAGACGATACTTTCATAATTTTTTGCTACTATAATACTTAACTATCTAGGTATCACTGAATCAGGTTTCACTAGTTATGGCGTTTATCTAGAAGTGGGAGAAAAAATAAACACTGCTGTTTTTGTTCATCAGCATGTGACAGCACTAATGGTTCAAGTACTAAACATTATAAAATGTATAATTTCAGTACTGAATTTAAATTACCTTAAACACGCATGTTTGAAGCTGTGATTATAGATAAAGTAACATCCAGTAAGTGCCTTGCAGATTATATGACTGTATAAAAATAATACATTTTTATGTAGAAAAAAATGTACTAGTGAAAAATGAGTAAATATACTGGGGAATAATGTGAAACCAGTTTCACAGCTAAGAGCAAAACACTGACATGCCGTAATGGGAAGGAGGGAATAGCATACATAACTCTGAACAAGGTAGAACGTTACAAGTTTTCAGTAAATGTCACGAGAATGGTATGTGACTGTAAATTAAAAGAACCATTTGTGATGTTAATCATAAAAACAGTAATGACAACATCAGCAGAACAAGAACAATATATTTGTTCAGTGTTATTTCATCAGCCAGCAAATAAACATGTGACAATCTGACAAATCATATTGTGATGTAGCATTGTTGGTTAGCCAAAAATACCATCCCTGCTAGGGCTAATGAAAAGCAATAGTTTTAGGCTGACAACCTGTCCAAACCCTCAGAAGCAAAGTAGTTGTTTTCGTGCAAAGACAAGACTCTGTTCTGACTCTCCCCCTTGCAGGATTTCATGGTTACAAAAAATTTCTGTAACGCCCCATCCACAACGACATTTCAACATATCGGATCAATGGATAAACATTCCAGTGAATACATCAAAACGTTAAAGCAAATTTACATGTTATGATAAAATTCAACTTTGTTATTTCTGAATAAATGATGGCTACTCTATCAACCTGTAAGATGTGTTTGTCTCTTGCACAAAGCATACAAAGAATGTGTTATTTTATCAAGACTGGCACTGGCAACACTGAAAAGTCCAGTGTTTCTCCCTTTGATAACAGTTTCACACATACAATTGCATTTTGTTGTACCTGTTGTGTACAATGACAATAAAGGCATTATTATATTCTATAATTCATTGAATCCCATTTTTTTGTACCATGCTAAAAGAACTGTACTTGCTAAAAACTAAAAATCTAGACTGTTTAAGACGACACATACTTTCACACATACAACCCTGTTACTCAACCAAGAAAACAATTGATTCCAAAAGAGTAGCGAAAGGAATTTAAATAAAGCAATTATATGTAGATTGAAGGCACAGAAAGTTTATTTTCAAAATAAACAGGAAAGACCAGAAATGCATTTAAAGGGGACAACAAATGTACAGGAAAAAATGCATAAATAAAAATACATATGATATGGTGGAAGACTAATTACGTAGAACATTAGGGCTCCCAGATGCAGCTCATATATTTAATGAATAACTACCCACCATGCATAGGGTCACCTATAAAAAAAAAAATTCTGGACAGGCCTGGCTGCTTACAATAATGGCTTGCGTTGCTGCAAGGCAAGAACTCAGTGACATGAGAACTGGCTGTCGAGTTGCTTTTGGCAGGAACCTCAGTTACCAAGGCAGCTGAACTTTTTCATGTTTCATGAGTAATGCTCCCCACATGATACACAGAGGAGTAAAAATACCGTTAGCAAAGAACATTGCTGAGCAGGAGCATATACCCAAGAATCAAAATAGGCATTCATTTGAATTTCAATATAAAATAAGTGGTAATTAACTAGCATTTTTTTTATTAAACTTGAAAATGGACCATACAGTGACCATCCAAATCAATATTATATCAATATATGTTTGCTGATTTGATATGTATCAATTTTTAAATAGATTTTGCTGAACAGTGTCTCAGCTGTACATTTAAAGCAAAGACAAGGGCAGTAACGGTACATGTATTCGTCGTGTGCCTTTTGGTTACAGCATTTTCAGTTTAGAACGCGCAATGAAATAAGTTAATACATTTTCTGACACGGGTGAAACTTAAATTCACAAGTAGATGCTCAACATTTTAAAAATAAAAAAAAAAACCATTAGGCTAATTGGGGCTTTGAGTTGGTTACAGCTAGTGCTAGAGAACTCAAAGACCCTCCCATATCACTTAAATCTGTAGTTTGGGAACATTTTGTCTTCCCAGTAAATTAGGCAAACACCAGTGAGAGAGAAGTTGATAAATGTCTGTCAGCTCTGTTATACAGAACTCGGATATTTTTCTGGAAACACATCCAACACGCTAGCTCATTTTAGACAACGTCAGAGTGTGTACTTTTGCCGGGAAGTTCTTAAAAAAACTAAACACCAAGTTCACACTACACGATTTCAGCTCCGATTTGCTACTTGCAGAAAGTGTTTGGCAAATCGCCAGCAAAAACCCCAAATCGGAGGCAAATTGGTGTTTACTTGGCGCTGGCAAACCGATGCTCGATCATTAGTTCAAAGATGCAACTGGACAGAGTCGCTGATGAGATGCCTGTCAGATTTCTAGCAGGCTAAATATCTGGACCTGTCGGCAACTTCAAATCCTGTAGTGTGAAAAGTCTTGCAACTGGCAATGAGTGTGGAGACAAGCCAATGAAAACGCAAAGGGGATACCTGAGGGAGAAGTTTAAAAAAGGTGTCAATAGTTCAATTTGTTTAGAAACTGCTCTTATTGTTCAGCGAAGATGTATAGAGATATTCAATAAAAAGTTTGCATTTCACACACTTGCAATTAGTTGCAGCTTTAAATTGAGATTGTGCAGAAAAAGTCTCTGCACGGTCTTACTCATTCATTATAGCACCGTGGCAGACTTGCATATGTCAGTCCCTTAACAAAATGAGGCTGTGTGCAACTGGGCAAAATATTAGTAGTACCAAATGTGAGCAACATTATTTCATTAATTCATGTTTAAACTGAAGTTTAGAAATAGATTTTTTTTTTTTCTCACAGCAATATTAAAATTACAACCTTGAAAAATCGTGATTTGTAATAGAATTGATCCCCCTTACTCAGTGGTGAACAGTGAATTACCTACCAGAGGAATACCACCTCACCAGAATCTTTAATTCCTTGTTTTGGTCAAACAGACAAAGTACAGCTCCAACAATACAACCTAGCCAAATTTTTGTCGTGGAGGAAGCAACCAACAACATACTCGACAAGACTCTAAAATACTGGAATAGCACTGCTTTAGAAAATACTGGCAAAATACACATAACACAGTATAATGCATGGCGAATATGAAAAGTTAAATAGAGAGTACTCCTTTAGAAGAAATGAATTGCAACTGCAATTGCAGCAATTGAAAACAACATGTGTTCTTTCTGCATGCAAAGTTTAAAAAGTATATATATTTTTACCATTTTCTCATAGAATTACTCACCACCCCAACAGATTGCTGGTTAACATTCTATAACACTGAGGATACTAATTGTCATATTATAGAATATAATAAAATGCCTTTATTGTCATTATACACAACAGGTACAACAAAATGCAATAAGTAACTACCTGATGTCATAGTATTTCAAAATATTACCGCATGCTGTTAATTAATTTTTAATGCCTGCAATGATATGTAGAAAGGAGTAAGACCTTTCCTAAGGTATGTGTGATCAATAGACAACTAAGTAAACTAAACAAATATATGTTGCGATAAAATCTTTGGCTAGTGGCCCGCTGTATAGTGTTTATATTTTCTCCTATCACTATCGTTACTTACAGCTTATCTTTTTAAAAGCATTTCTAGGAAATTTAGAAATAGAAATCGCTTTTATTGGCTGTACCACTGGATTAGCTGTTTCCCAACTATCTGTATCGGCCAATACAGCAACAAATCGGCCATCAGCTGATGGTTAAGAATAAGCCAATATTTACCACGATAATTACCTATACAATGGCGACCCATATTGCTTTTCACACCTGCGTAGTAAACAGTTAGAAAAATGTCTGTTATATGGTATTATTTTAACATCAGAAATGTTGAATGTAGAAATGCATTTTGCAAATATTGCTCTGCTAAAATTTCACAAGGAGGATCCACGAATAAACATTTCAACACAACAACAAGTTTGATGGCTTACCTTAAGGCGACACGGTGAAGAGTATGAAGTTTCTGGAAAACTAATCCGTTCCAGTAAAAAAGGCTACAGTACTGCCTAATAATGCTAGCCTGTCAGTAACGCAAGCAATTGATACCAAAAGAAAATTCCGTGTAGACAGTGCAAAAATCAAAAGAGATTACTTGGAAAATTTTGGAGCTTACCATACTTGATCATCAGCCTCTCTCTGTTATAAATATGTAAGATGTTTACAGTGATAAAATATAGTGCTCTGGGACTGTTGTATGCCGGAGCTGGCATTTTCTTACCAAGATATAAATACATTTCAAAAATATAAAAAAGTAATTTGTATCAGTTTTTTTTTTTTTTTTAAATGACAATTGGTATTGGCCAGAAATTTCCTCACCAGTGCATCACTTACTTACAGTCTTAACAAGAGATGCACAATATATCAGTGAACATCGCCATCAGTGGATATTTATTATAAATCAAGATATCTGCATTGGTCCGATATAGAACTGCAACTGAATGTGTCAGTCTGTTATTTAAATTTTATATTTCAACTTTATCATTATTCAAAGTTAGCAGTACCAGACCTAAAGACAAAACCACTAAAATAATGGATGACTGCACTGGATGATCAGCTATTTTCCATAGTAGAATATAAGAAATTTCTTCAGCTTATGTAAGAAGTCTGAAAATACCAGCGTGCAGATCACAGATGTTTATGATTCATTATTATATATGGCCCGCAGATCGATCTTTTCTTTTCCATAGAGTAAAAAATGATGTCACGCCATTCCTATAAACTGCACCAGCAAGCTCAGCAAGTTTCACCCCCGTTATCAGTGATATAACACAAAAACATATCGATATGGATCAAAATTTACACTTCAGTACACTACTATTTACGAATAACAAATGGTGGTGGCTCAGGTCATATCTAAGGAAAAGCTTAATCATTGGTGGAAAATATACTAATGGATGTGTTTTCAGTTCATACACGTGAAAATAATGTGTTTAGGTACAAATAGGCCAGCAAGATGTGTGGCAGCCACAATACAGGTGTGCTAATGCAGTCCAAGCCGTGCATTGTGCGTTTTTAAAAGCACTCCAAGGAGGCAATTACCCGCTGTGCGTCACGTGGTTCTTCGCCTCCACAGCCATGCATTTAAAAACTGATATCGCACATGAATTAACCCTAACTTGTATTGTGAGCAATAAGCTTCATAGTATTTCATTACTATAATTCAGTCATAATTTCCCATATCCAGAACCGGACTCTGCCCCTCCCGCTGTTCAAGTTACATCTTCCTTGCCAGAAGTTTCTTCTTT
>JAAGVU020000061.1:9315699-9339671 GCA_011763525.2 Mormyrus iriodes
GAACAAGATGGGATAGACAAACACACAAATTCTCAATGGGGATGAATAATAAAATATAATATAAAAGTAATAGTTTATTGTGTCAAATTCTTATGGTATTAACACTACACTATTTGTATTCAATATCAGATGAGTTGTACAGTAAGTAACAGGCCATGCCTTTTCTGCTAACCTTGGTGTGACAAGCTCATTATACTCAGTGGCTAATTAGATACGCCTGTTCATTAATGCAAACAGCATCCTCTTCCAGAGAGTGAATCACATGGCTGCAACTGAATGTATATAACATGCAGACAGGGTGAAAAGGTTCACTTACTGTGTGTCACTTCCAAGACACTAAATGGCTAAGATGTCTGATCTAAAAGATTTTGAATGTGGTGTGATTATCGGTGTTAGACATTGTGGTTCCAACATCTCAGAAAGTCATCCTCCCGGGATTCACATAGACTACAATGATACAATAAACAAAAAAAGCATTCATTGCAGAGGGTAGTTCTGTGGCTTGAAACACGCCGTTAATGAGAGAGGTCAGTAAGAAAGGCCAGACTTCTTAAAGATAAAAGTAAGGCCACAACTCATCTACCCTTAAAATGTCCTGGAGCCAAAAGGGAATTGCACTAGGTACTACATAGGTGTTAATAATAAAGTAGCCATTGAATAAGTATTTATTATCTATGAAAGAGCTTACATTAAATGTCGTCTTCCATGTGGCTATTAGCAGCATGTGCTTGGTCCAACTTCGATGTAGATTACCTTTTCCCCATTATTTATTGCGTCATACTAACTGTGTAGTTGTGCGTCACACACACAGACTAAAACGATGTTGACGTGACACATATATTATACAAGCACATGTTGTCAATGTGCATGTTTTTCTATCCATTCATCTTTCATAATCACGTATATAGTGCAGGGCCATGGTGACCCAGGAAGCTAAGATCAGGAAACGACCACAATGGATTGCCAGACACTCACACAAAATCATACAGCAGGACACCATCAGAGACACCAATTCACTTAACCGGTTGTTTATGGACCACTGGAAAAAAAAAAACAGTGTATTTGGAGGACACCTGTACAAACACTAGGAGAACACACAAACGTCATACACCAAGCCAAAGGCAAAAATTGAACTAGGTATTATGGTGATGTAAGGCAATACTGGACAACCACTGAGAAAATATGCCACGCAAGCATTGTGTGTTTGCGTGTTTTCTTTCTCTCTTTCTAACGTAGCTCTAAGCAATTTAATTATAAGTTAATGGTTTCCTCATGGACAGACACCACATGTCAAACTTTTCAATAACAACTAACTGTTGGTTCAAACCAGTTTCTACCGGTGGAGCCCAAATCAACAAATAATCGTAATAATGAGAGTAGCCTGTTAACATTAATAAATTAATAAAGAAAAAAAGAAAACACTGACCCATTCAACAGCATCCATGTGACTAAATTTAATAAGCCAAGCCTGTTGAATGCCATTATGATTAACTTTCATTTAAAATATTTAAAATCATGCCATATGTACTTCCTTATTATACAGTGATTGTGGTAAATGCTGCGTTTCTAAGTAAAAACTTTGTCATTTGAATAAGCAGCATCTTAATATAGATGCACATTGATATGCCAACTCCTAGTACTGCTACTAATCAAGAACTTATACAAGAGTATATAAAATTACCACTAGAAGTGAAAACAATTTATTGCAAAACATGTAAACAACTCCTACAGAAGGATAATATCCGTAGCATTCGATGATTTTCCTGAACTGCCTCTCAGCATGTTGAATGTGTGTAATAACTTTCCATAAACTTATATTTCTGCAAAAGGACAGCTTCCTAATGCAACTTTACAGCAACTATAGCTCTTTACAGGATGCAATTTAACAAAATATTAACAAATATGTTAGTTTACCAGTAAAGAGGAAACACATGCAGTCCATGTTGGAAAAATTCTATCTAGGTACACAATCGTTTTTGTTAAGATGTAAAGGCTACAAACTATAAAAGCATGATAAGTACAGTGAAATTATGTAAGATTAAAGTTCAATGCTTAAAACATTAAATAGATGTGGTAGGCTATATTGGTGACAACACTGGTAGGGACCAAATCAGCCCCAAACACTCTCCAAGACACATATGGTGGTCCCACAGAATTGGTAAAGATAATATAGGATACATAGTAAATGTGATGTTTTTGTTACAAGAGTCTGTACAGCTGATTGCTCCAAAGTTTATGCTTTACTTAAAAAACAGCCCACAATTTAACAACCCAAAACCAATAAAAAATTTCCAAAAATAA
Source organism: Mormyrus iriodes (assembly GCA_011763525.2). Lineage (NCBI taxonomy): Eukaryota > Metazoa > Chordata > Actinopteri > Osteoglossiformes > Mormyridae > Mormyrus > Mormyrus iriodes. The sequence goes on from JAAGVU020000061.1 coordinate 9,318,001, forward strand.
CTTAATTACGGCATTACTGCTTAAATTAGTCAGTAAAAAATTAAGTGCAGCTTTGTCATTACATTGTGGTTTATAAACCTCTCTTAAGTATCAGACCACTTTCTAAAATGATATTACAAGAGAAAATTTAACGTTGAAGAGTAAAAAAAAAAAAAAAAAAAAAAGAAATTAAAACCCACAATGCACATTTTGCAAACTATTTAAAACCAGAGCTGAAAAAAACTCAACACTAGATAATTAAGACTGCTTTATGTTCCCACCAATTAAATAATTTAATTTATTTATTTATTTATTTTAATTACCCCTAAGGGGACATATATTTATCAATAGCTGGAGAGCTTTTGAATAATTTTCTTTTGTTCATACAAACCCCACCCCCTTCCATACAATCAAAACGAAACAAGTTAAGCAAGTCTAACCTACAGACCAAAGTACATAACGTCCATTTTTTCCTGCCTTCCAGAAGAACCTGAACGACATACATGAATTAGTATGTTGAACAGGTGTCATTTCTATTCGTAGTCTATTTTTGGACAAAATACATTTCAAAGCTGAAACAAAATGCTTCAAAAAGTGTGCAGTCGATTAAAAAAAAAAATGTTGCCATCAACAGATACGCTTTACGTTTTATACGTTTCTGACAAGGAAGAGAAGAGGGCAATAGCTGATTCTCTACATGTCCATGTATTGTTCATAAATTACATGAATTATATAGTGACAAACATTTACATTTCTCAAATTCAAATTATAGAAAGTTTTTTTAAATGTCAATCCACCTAAAGTCCGCTCTAGCTAGCAAATACTGACTCGGTGTGCCGTGATTATGTCCGCAATGCAAACTTTAGCAGCCCCGTTTGACGACTCATCTGAGAGGCGCCGATCTTTTCACGACTTTAACAAATTATAATACTGACTAAGTAACCAGCTACATATTATAAATAAGTTAAACTACAACCGCATACAGGTGCACAGGCGTACTATTAAAACTGTAAGGGGTATACGCATATTTAAGAATCCTTGAGCTTATTGTAACTTGGCAAACAAGACCTTCGACTAGCCTCGCTGGCTACCAAACATACATTAAACAGTAACACAGAAAAAGGTGCACTGTCATTATTATATTGGTAGTATTTTGGTGCTGATGATATTTAATAACCTATACTTACTCAAGTCTTTTCGTCGGGAAACGGTTAGCAGCCAGCGTGGTTCCCCCGACGCGAGACTCAGCCCATGTCCGTCTGACTTCCTACCAATCCCGGACCAAAAGACTGCGGAGCGCCGAGCCGCCTGATGAGCTGGGCGTGGAATGGAAACTTATATATTTTTTATTTTTTGTTAGTTTGCGATGAACTGTGGGAGATGTAGTGTCCTTTTAATGTATAAATACTTTTAATAATTATCGAATTTAACTTACGCATTAGTAGAACTGCACGTTTTTAAAATTCCAAATCAAATCGTGTGTGTCTCTGCGTGTAATGCATGTCATATAATACGTAAGCTTAATACATGAATGAAAATGAAATGCAGGGTCTGCATGGGCAGATGCAGTTTTCTAGAAATTTACCTTTATTAGGGCGAATTGCAAAGCATTTGTTTTTTTTGTTTTTTTCCCCTGCGTCTGTTATGCTTCAGTGTATCCAACTGTTGGTAGTGTGAATGTTGCACTGATGCAACGTATCACTTAATATGTGTAGAATACTGTAATGCAAATTTCTAGCTAATTGCTCCATATAGAGTCTACATGAATGTGGCAGAGCTGTAAGAGCGATCTCTCACAAAACTATACAAACAACAGTAGCCCTCTGTGACTGACCACAGAATGGTAAGACTCGATCATTACAAAAGGATCTCTATTCTCCTTCACACCAAGAGCCTTGTTAAGCTGTTTTTTTTCTTCTTTTGAATTATAACTCAAGACTGAGTGGTTCTGTTGGACATTGTAATTTCAAACTGTTTCACAGCTTTATTTTCATACATCACTGTGAAACTTAGCTGTATCTTATAGTCTATGTGTGTTTGTGATGACATTTTAATTAGTAGTAAAATGTCATGAAATCATAGAATCATTTTATGTAATATTTTATGTAATATCAAGCTACATTATAATTTCTTTCCACATAATGGTCTAACAAGACATAATGATATGTTTTTTTTAAACATACCAACACATACAATTTGGGAGAGTATGAGGCATTGGAAAATTATGAGGGTACATGTGTGATATTTATGCAAACATTGTCATTAATACTTAAAACTGTTGCCCCTATTTATCATTTTACCAGACGAAAATGAACATCCCAAGTGTCAAAAAGCACTACAAATCTTATACTTTCAATTATTCATAATTTAGTGAGTGTAGCTTGCTTTAGCTGTGATTTAGTTTGTAAGGATTGTTCTCTGAGCATATCTAGTTTTTACAAGTATAAATGGAAAAGAAGCTTTCGGAACAATAAGTATGATTATATATATAATGTCTAAATATATACATTCCCATCTGACAGGCCAAGGGGGGGCTTGAGGTCATCTCTGGGCGGGCTAAGCCAGTCCATGCCCCTCCTTGACACTGGGCCTGTCCCTGGACGGCTCAGTAACCCCCTATCCGCGATCTAATCACTAATCTTCCCACACCCCCAACCACAATCTGTAGCCTCCCTTCAGTTGACTTGAGCAGTAGTTCCATGATAAATTTCACCAAAAGAAAATATTACAGTATAATGACTGTATTACCGTAACACCACCCAAGCCTAAATTACACATTCAACCCACCTCTCCAAAAAATCGTTATTAAAAGCCCAACTTCAATTTAATTTCCCCACGATACATTCTGCAGACACATTACTATAATGATGGGCAAGTAAGGCAAACAGCACATTGCAATGCATATTCCAAAACAACTCATACCCCACAGTTTGAGAATCACTGACCTGTACAGTGTTCCTTGAAACATCTATGGAATACTTTCTTCACAAGATGGCGGCTGCAGCCTCCCTTTCTGCTTTCTGTTGCCACCTGGCACTGCCGCTGCAGTTTGGGGATGATTTGTCTCAGGTGTATCAGGTGTAGATATTCATTCATGCAATGTTTTTGTGAAATGGTAATGCAATCCCCCAAAGATCAAATAGATTAAACAGAGTAATAAGATCAAATACACTTATCCTGATCACAAGATCGTCTTCTGCAGTCACCCTTCCATTTGCTGTCACTAAATGCCATTACTTCATTTTTGGTAAGATTTGTCTCCAAATTTGAATAGCTTCAGATATTCATCCACGCAATGTGTCCACTATGTTTGGAAAATATCTGTCCAATAATTTTTCATTTTCCCTCTGACAAGATCAAGTGTCTGAGGCCTTGCTATTACTATGCAGTGCTGCTTTAGTTTTGGTGGGATTCATATCAAAATTTGATCAGTTACAGTCAGGCACATAGCCTGTGTTTGACCCCAATCCCTCCCCCCCGACATTTTTTTGGTAGTTGTAGTTCGTCAGACGTACAATGGCTCAGCACAGTTTGAAAAAGATCTGTCAAATACTTTTGAATTGCCGAGTTAACTGGATCAAGTGTCTGAAAGTGCCCGTTTCTTTGTTATCATTATATGGAGCAGCTTCAATTTTGGAGAGATCTGTCTCAAAATTTTATCAGTTTCAGTCAGACATGTAGACATGTAATAAAAAAGCGGATGTGAACCCCTCCCTCCCAATCCCTGAAATTTATTTGTTACCGAGCAGACATATAACAGGTAGTAAAATTACAACAATTTGAACCCTCTTTTAAATTACATTCAGCCCCCACCCCCCTCCCACCCTGAAACTAGTTTCACCATTACAATGTTTCTGCAAAGTCTGAAAAAGATCTGTCAAGTACTTTTTGAGTTATCATGTTAACAATAAAGTGTGTTAAAACCTTGCCCAGAGCTTTTTTTGTTACATTTCTACGTTTTGTATTTCAGCATATTAACTGTCAATGTTCAGGTTGAAATACCTGGATACAGGATTCAACACTAGTTTGTGTCCTGGGATTTTAAAATAAAAGTATGCTTTTTTTATAAGTCCAGATCTTTAACGATGTCAAGTTATACATCCATACATCCATAACCCATTTTCTGTGCATTGTAAATCCTGTTTTGTTGTCTGTACTTATGAGGACATATGATTTAAATTGCAGCCACCCATCTATCATTCATACCACTTACCCATTACATGTTTGAAGTGGATTTCATTTCTGTATTTTTTACACGTTACAAAGGCCACGCTGCAGAAAACAAAACGAGTCTTACATGTCTTCATATTTTCTCATATAGGCCTATCTTCAAAAACTAATGGTTCAGGCAAAACTGAATAATGAAAAACACAACGCCAGCAAAATAAATTGCTAAATATCTTATGTTCTCATAGGTTATTTGAATAGGTCAGTAAAAATAAAATAAATCCACATCCACTCTTTCACATCAAAACAACAGAAAGACAGGTTTGGGTATTCCAAAGAAGACACAGTGTTCTTTCAGTACCCACATTCATGCATAATTCAGTATACTTTTATACTATATTCTTTTATGCATAATTCAATCATAAAGTAAATAAAACTAAATAATAAAAGATAATAGATAATACAAGTATATACAGTTTACATTGAATTGTATACACAGTGACGTAGGGACCTGGGGGGGGGGGGGGCGTGTGTCCCTCCCAATATTTAATTTGACTTCATTCATCCCCCAGATAAACAGACCTTTGTATTTCATTTATTATGTCCTCCCTCAATTTCAAATTGTCTCCTACAGCATTGTATATACATGTACAATATGCATGCATACAAAACATATTTCTAACTGTAAACATATACATATCACTTTCAACACTTAAAATGCTGGCACTGTATCAAATGCTTAAGCCATGCATGCATGCATGCATCCATCCATTTTCTATACCTGCTTGTCCTATACATCTAAAAGCTAAATACCTATTTCTGTATCTCTTTAACATAATACACTTTTCTAATTTTTCTATTTTTCCATTAAATCCATCATTCCATCATTGTGACTCATTATCCCACTGTTTCTCAACCCAGTCCTCTCAGACCCACCAGATGGTCCACGTTTTTGCCCTCTCCCAAGTGCCTGGCAAATGGAAGAGAGCAAAAACGTGGACTGTCTGGGGATCCATGACGACTGGGTTGAGAAACTCTGCATTATCCAGTAGACTACGAACATGATACGTTTTGATGGTAAATCACTATCTCATATAATTGAGTTAAAAATGCAGTATTCACAAAGTTTGAGCTGTGTTTGTTACTTTCTTATTTTTACTGTCCTTCTCTCCTTATTTTATGCCATATCTTATAGAATGGACTCTGGTTATGTTTGTTTGCTTACAACCAAAAACACAGCTAAAATTGAATTTAAAAGTAAACATTGCTTTAAAGCATATTCAGAACATATTTATATAGATAAAACACTGTCAGCTTGACTCCCTCTACTGTACATGCAGAGTAAGTAAACATAATTTGTTTCAGAGTTTTTATTTGTTTTTATTCATATCTCTATTTTACCTTCATTGTACATTATTTTCTTCTACTAGCCTGCTGCTTACAGTTGTACTTGGGCATTCAATGGAAGCTCAGCTAAGCTGCCTGTATGCCAATGTTGTAGCTGATTCCTTAACCACATGCATTGCAATGTGCTATTTGCCTCACTTTTATATCGCTTTGAACAAAAACGGCTGCTAAATATGTAAATGTAAGGTAAACGATAAAGAAGTTTAATAGCGTGTGTGATCATTTATTCGTTTATGGTCTCTGTCATAATGTGACTGTCCAGTGCTTGAAGTTAGACTGTTCCTCCTCTTCACTGAGTGGTGGGTTGTCAATTGATAATTTTTTTCAAGAGGAAAACAGATACACATAATAAAGGTGATTATGTTAGTGTGTTTCCCCAGTGGGCTGAAATCCCATCTAGACTCATGCCTCATGCCCTGTGCTTCCTGGGATAGGCTCCAGGATTACTCTGAATATACATTGAAAAAGTGGTCATGAAAAATGTACTGATTATAGAGTCCTGTCCGGGCCTGAAATTAAGGCCCGGGCCCAGCCCCTACCCAAGCCGACCGAAATTGTACTAGCAAATCTAAAATCCGAACCTGAAATAGTGGAAACATTAGTCATATGTGTATATGGAGAGAGATTTTCACAAACGGCAATTTAAACCTGCGTAGGTTATACTGGATGTCCTGAGAAAATGCTGAGACTGATGTAAATCATTGGTATTTGATAAATAGCAAAAAGTCAAAACAAACTAATCTGACCCTGACCGAAGTGCGAAGCTGAGCATAAAAACGGACCCTTACCCAGCCCAAAACCCGATATATGCCGGAGTCCGTCAGGCTCGGTTCAGGTTGCAGGATTACAACTGATTAGTTATACAAGTATTTTGCTCATAAGAAATTTGCCGATTCTTCATAATTTACTCTAGTGTAATTAATTACTGTCTTAAAAATCATATATGTTCAAATGTAATTGATCAGATAGGCTACTAAGAATACACCTGAAACTTTGATGAATCTACAAGCTAGGTACCTATTACAGTGTACATATAAAACAATGCTTTTCACAATTCTGCATGGTATGAGTGCTGTAGAGTGGTAAAAAAAATAAAAAATAAATACTCATGCTGCCTCTCATTTGGGGTATGCAACACAACAAAAAATTTGACCTCCTGTGCTGACACAATCAGAGCCTAGATCCAAATCTAATTGAAAATTTGTTAAATGACCTCAGGATTGCAGCATGTCAATGGCCCTGATTGTCTTTCTAAGAAGAATGCGCAAACAGTGCCAAATCGAGGTGGGATATGTTTGTACAAACCTGTCCAAATAAAATTATCATTGGCCAGTGAAATATTTTTCCATCAAGTACTAACTGAGGCTGAACATGTAATTTTTACTACAAAATACAGTGTAAAACTGGTGGTTTACAATATTTGCAATTCCACTCATTTTTTGCTATGTAATGTAATGAATCCACAAAATGACAATCAGCTGCTTGATGTTGCCAAGGAGCTCAGGAGCAACAACCTTCAACATGCTGCACCTCAGTAAATCTGTGAAGGCAGAATATGCTGGATATCAGTGCTGATGCAACAGCTCAGCCAGCGAGTTTGGCTGATGGCCATACCATCCAAATACTGGTATACAGCACCACACAAACAGCAAGTAACCAGGGCAGGGTTTCAAGATACTTAAAGTGCAAAAACACAGGATAGTGCAAAACCGGGGGCGGGGGTAGACACAAGGGTTTATATACATTTAGTAAAACTAAATAAGACTTTGTAAGTCCTAGGTACGTCAACCCATTCCCAACTTATTTCTGTATTAATACAGTAACTTGCAATCCTTGCCTCCCATCTCATAAGAAAATCAACCCATCTTTGCATGCCTCCTTGTTAAAACACATTATCACAATCCATTCGTGTCACCGACTTCCCATAAGACAAATATCTTCTCAAATGAAAACATTCTTCAGAACATCCAAAGAGGTTAATTTGAAGAATGTACATTAACTAAAATTGACTCTACATTCTGGAAACAGTGGGTGCTTGGGCCTTCAAAAGCATTCCTTTGATCTAAGAAGAGGGACATAACCCTGGTGTAATATTCTCACTCTTAATAGTCTTGGCAAATGAAATGAAGGAGTCAGGCCTGCCCCTGGATGTTCTGGCTTCCTAGGCCGAGATTATGCTGAGTGAGTAATTTTATTAATTCGTTTATAATAAATAATTTTCAGTAGCACAGAATATCTGACTGCTATAGCTAGCTAGCATCCGTCTCACAGGAAAAGCAGTAAAATATTAAAACTGGTGTAAATAACTGTAACATAACAAAATACAACCAGAGGTCTTTCTTCTGATGTTTTACACCCGCTCATTTACGCCCCCTAATCAAATGGCGGCCCAGGTCATTGCCTATGGCGCCAATAGGACGGGCCAGCCTAGTTAGGCATAGATACGATGTCTCTTAGCAGCAGGTTAGCAAAGGATCATTAGCCCATTAATTATCCATTTATTAACAAATCCTTGTTTTTGGAGGGAATTGCATCAATGATAAGAAGCATGTTTAGGCATACAGATATACACAAATGTACACAGATCTGTCTGTCTGTAGAAATAAGTTCAAAATGCCATAAAAACTTTCTGTATTTAGATGCCTGTATGCAAAACCAAGTGTTTGCATGGATGACTTTCACTCCCAGAGGAGGGCGCTCTTTTCTTCTCACCAGAGAGAGGATTAGAAAGGCTTCTGTTCATTGTGATGAGCATCATGTTGTCTCGGCAAAATCAAAGTAGACAAAATATTCCTATTCTCCAATATGGGCAAATAGCCCATGCCATACGGGAAGCATTAGGCTGGCATTCCTGCAGTTGGAAATACAATCCAAATATTTAATGAGCTTTTTTTTCAGTTTTACTGCTGTACTTGGTATCAAACTACCGTCTACAACTGGTGGACATTATGGTAAGTTATGGCTGTAGTACCCCTGACAGATGGGGATTGACTGAAGCATAGAATGGAAAGTGAATTCAGATGAAATGTGCAAACCAGACAAATCCAACACAACAACAAATTCAGACACCTTACCAACATTATAAATAAATATTAATAATGATTTTTAAAGGTAATCACATTCTACCAAATAATCCAAAAGCAAGTAGATGCCATTTATTCTGTATTTATACAGAATAATAGCAAGGCCTCAGACACTTGATCTTGTCAGAGGGAAAATGAAAAATTATTGGACAGATATTTTCCAATAAATTAATAATGATCTGTCTATGATGTATAACAAAATTATATTTATGGTAAAGTGACTATTTTAAATTTGGCCAAACATTTTGTTTCAAAACTACATGGAGCCTATAAACCAAAAAGAATGAGTAGCAATTATAGCCAATGTGTCAAATGATATTCCTATAGCTAACAAAATATCACAACCAAAGTGAGACAATTATCATTCACTAACAATATACCATAAACCATGTGTTTACAGGAAAATAAAATCAACAGATCAGTTAACTAGATAGAACTTTTAAATCATGTGAAGGACAAAAAGGGGCAAGAGGATTATAGGTAGGTGATGAGCCCATTGGTCTGTGGTTTTACTTTTGGTCTGCGGAACATGCGTTTGGACCATGATACCGGAACCGTCCCCTAGACCTGATGACTGGTTTGGTTTCCTATTTCTCTATGAATGAAGTGATAATGCATATTTCCCCCTATCTACCACTTTGTTAAAGCTATATCTACTTCTGCACACAAACAAAGGCATTATTCCACCCGCCCCCCCCTTCCCCCAGACATGACTCCTTCCTCAGGCAACTCATCAGGGTCAAATATGAAAGTGCTAGGCAAGACCAGTAGCCAATTATTTTGGCTATTATTGTTAGAAAAAAATGTGTATGAGGTGTTTTTCATCAGACCAGCACAACTTTCTCATATTCCATGAGGTGGCAACTATGGACAAAAACAAACTCATCAGCTGACTGACTATGAAAAAAAGAATATTTCAATGGAATAATACATCAAACAAGAAAACAACTGAATCAGTTAAGTAATAATTTCAATCTAGGGTATGTGCAAGCAGTTTCAAACACGTACAGTCCACCCAGAGCTTCAAACAAAAGTCCCCTTCCATAGGAAATGGGGAGGTTATGAGATCTCGTACGAGATTCTAGAGCAGATCGTGAGACGGCATTTTTCACTACCAGAAAAACTTCTCATGGAAGAATGTTGTTAGATTGCTCCACTTAATTCGCTATAATATCTATGACAAGGCCGTTCGAAGCTGCTCTGGCGGCTTTCAGATGGAAGTATTTATAATTTTTAATGCTGGACGTTATTTGACCTTTACGTAAATTTTGTACCAAATAATACATACATTTGAAAAGAATTCACCAGCGACCCTGCTCAGGATAAGTAGTTAGAAAATGGATGGACTGATGGAATTATATATTCATGACCTCCGGTTTGCCGTTGTAATGGTTATTTCAACACATTGCGACACAATAGGTTTTACGATCTTAAGTAGAACTTGTATAATATGCTATCATACCATGATGTAAACAATATTGCCAATTAATTAAAAATATACACAATTCACATTTGATTAAATATAAAACATCATACAATAATACGTTATCAATTATAAGAATGCCACACTAAACGCGGCGATATCTAAATTCCACTTTTACTGCATTTCCCATCGACACATTCGCTTTACGTGGTGGGCAGGCACTTCCAACACAGTTCACCTATCACGATTATTGCCGTGCCCATTCTTAGCTTCGTTTTTTAGCACAAACCGTTTTCGTCTGGATCTGACCAATCGTAACTAGATATACTCACAAAGCAATCGTTGATTTGGTGATTGACGCTTAACGTACAAACATTCCTCTTGCTAATTGGACAATGTTTTACTTGCGGCACGATGATGTTTTCAGGCAAGTGAAAGACGGTGGGAGGGGGGATTCGAATGGCAGGCATCGGTAGCAGAGATGTGTCTGTCGAGTCTGATATAAATTAGTTAAAAATCGCAACAACAGAGGATCGGAAGAGGACTCGATGTCGTAGGCCTCCTAGGGTTTTCGAGTGGGTAGCGCCCATCTTTGTTTAAACAGTGTCCGTTCGTTTTAGTGCGAGCAATCTGATAAGGCCCAGTTGGATGCGAGCAAAAAGAAGCGGCCGCCTCGGAGTTTAAGGTAGGGTGAGTGTCTCGGCGTATGCGAAGTAAGTGGAGCAGTCTTGTTTTCGGCGTTCCATCAATCGGGAGAACTGTGTGAACCTGGCAACATACTGATCTAGTTTAATGGCAGTGAGTATCATGATATGTATAACTAAACGTCGAGTCAAAATAAGTGGCTGTCAGGCCTAGCTAGCCTACATCTCTGATAGCATGGTAGCTATCTTCCCAGCTATTTACTAAACACGCTAACCGTCTCACAGCCATTGGGAACAGTTACGTAAAACAGTTAAAGTCATTCCGCGTTTTCGTTTTCCTAATGATTTTGTAACTCGTGTACGTGGTGCTGTTTATTTTATTTTATTTTTCAGTTCTGGTAGTTAGGTGGTGTATTACCACGTAGCGCTAATGATTGCTTGACTAGATATCAAGCCTGTTATTGATAATCACCGTGGGTCGTTCATTTTGATGGAAACACTGACATTTTCTGGACTGCGCACTGTATGCTGCATTGTCACTCTGGGCAGAAATGGAAGATGGTAGGCACTTGGTTGGATGGAAGCTATTTATATAAATTAGCATAGCTCCATATAGAAGAAATAGTAGTGACTTAAATCTCCATTGATCTAAAATAAATAAATCCGCTCGGTACTTTGTACTGTCAAGCAAATACAACGATTCAAATAGGAAAACGTACTGTATTGTTGTCTCCCAATTGGCTACATTGGAAAGGCATTCGTATTGTTTAATTTTTATGTCTATGAAGCTGTTTTCAGTGCTTAACTCTTAATATGGAAAGGTTTTACTGAGAGCCAGTCCTAGGATTCACAAGAGCCCTTCTCTTGAATCTTTTTCTAAAGGATAGCATTTATTATTACTTAATCAAACGTGTGTGTACATAACGTGGGCAAAATTGTAGGGCAATTTTAAGGTAAGAGTACTTCGAAAAAAATAACACACATACACACGCTTTTGTACCAATGATATGTTGCAGAAGATTAGTAAATGAACTGTTGCTATGAATGAAATAATCAATGACTGAACTAATCGTATGAAGCCTTTCATTCAGATTTCAAACATACATGTGATTGCTGACCAAATCAGGAAGTGGGGTGTAACTGGCACTGCTTTAAACTCGTAACTTTGTATACAAACTTTTTAGGGACTTATGCTACTAAACTATGAAAATTCTAATTTAATATTTCGCATATATCTAATATATTGCAGGGCTAACATTTTCAACACTGACTATTGAGTAATAAACTTACTCTGCTTCAGATATAATTCATATATTTGATTTTTTTTTATGTCATAGTATAAAATTAGTAAAATAATTGTTTAGTTCAATTTTGCGTATGTTTAAGAGGAAACTTTAACCCGCAATGATAACCAGATCTTCAAAGTATATGAAAGTATATGAAAATTATTTGTTCTTATCATTTACACTAAAACCCTTATTGTGTTCTGGGAAAAAAAGTCACCAATCACCCCAAGGTGATGTTTTCATAATATTTTAGTGAAAATTATCATAATGTTTCTCACCATAAGGTTCACTCACACTTTAATATTTTCAGTGTTCAGTGCATATTTTTCTAATTTTTATTGTATGTTTTCAATAAACATATAATATTGTAATTCCTTTATTGTAAAGGTCCTCCATGTATTTTCTGGTCATTTTCTGTTCCCCCTGATATCTTTGGAAAGTCAGTGTTTTTTAATTTTTTTTTTTTTTAAATTCCAGTACTGTGGGCACGAGGAAAGTCAAAAAAAGTTCAACTTTTAAAAAGTATTACATTCTTATGATATCCCTTTAAAGCTTTGCAAATGTTTGTATTTTTGAATACAGCTCTCAGGCTTTGACATAACAAAGTGGTAAACCTGTAGGTTTATAATGTTAGGTGTGAAAGGTAATTATAGCATGATGCTGAAATGCAGAAATTTCTAAGTCTATGAATTTTTCTTTTTCTCTGTCCAGGGACTATGTAACAGAAATTACAATGACATCAAGATTTGGGAAAACTTACAGTCGAAAGGGTGGGGATGGAAATTCGAAATTTGACGAGGTCCTTTCCAACAAGAGGGCCACCCTCAGCACAAAATGGGGTGAAACTACTTTCAAGGCTCAGCTGGGCTCCAAACGTCCGAATTTCAAGCCTGATGTGACTGATGCCCCAAAGAGAGCCAGGCCCAGTGAGGAAGAAGGCACCGAGGACCCTTTTGGTTTTGACAGTGATGATGAGTCCAAACCTGTGACCTCGCGCAGCTTTCCTACAGCCAAGCCTCCCCAAACCAAACTGGTACCAGCTGAACTAGTTCGAGCAGATAGGCCAGTGCTTCAGCAGGAGTTCAACTGCCATGAGAATGTGTCAGATTCCTTTGACCCAGGTGTTGTGTCCTCTACTCAAAATGATAACAAGAATGCATACAGTGTTTCTGAGGACTTCAGCAGCAAGGTCTTCAACAGCACACCTACAGGTATGAATTTTCTACAATCGCTTTTGGGTAGAGAGGTTTTCTGACCGTTAAACTATGGATCAAAAGGCTAAAACATTATTTAACACCTTTTTTTAATCATTTTCTAACTATTTTTGAATTATAGATTACAGTGAGCAATTCTAGTATGTCATTTAGTTGGCTTTTTATTTGCTAAGTGCATGTATATGTGCATGCAGATGTGTATTTAATATAGATACAATATGTAATATACATGTGTCTGCTGGAGTAGAGTAGGTAGCTAAAATTTGAAGAAATTTAAGAGGTTTAAAAATTGTAAAACCAAAAAAAGCTCATTGTCCCCAGCAGTAACAGTTTCTATAGACAGGTGAACTGGTCAGTCAGGGTTTTGCAATGTTAAATGAATAAATGAGTTTCATGTACATTTTATGTTATTTTGTTTTTTGGATTACTGATCTGTTTAGTTGTGAAGACTGCATTGAAGTTTTACCTGCTATTTGTTACTCTGTTTGGTTTAATACTTTAAATATTGCTATACAGAACTACAGAATTACTAAATATTTGTAGCAATGGATCAAGCTACCTGCATTTGTTTGGCTGCTATGGTGGAGGTGTTTGGAAGGATCTTCCGAGGCATCTTTGACTTTATTGTATATTTTGTGTACAGAATATACTTGTCATCATGATCTGGTTTGTGGACTTTGAACGCGAAGTTGTCCAACATTTACTGCATTCTGAATATTTCTTAACCTAAAATACATTAGTTACATTAATACCATTTTAATTGAGTTCAAATCACTGCAAATGTATTTTTAAGGCATGATTGATTTTAGTAATACTTCTGTATTACAATAGCTTTCTTTGCTCAAACAGTGGAAAAATGTGACAAACGTATGCATAGTAACTGGAAACAAGTAAATGGAAGAATTGGAAAATGTTACAAATTGGCTTTAACATACCTCCAACCTTTTGGTGGCTCTTGATTTCTCTTAATATTTTCATTTGCTACTTTCTTGAATTTATAAATGCATGAATTTATTTTTAAAAAATTGCTGTTATTGTGCATCCTTAGTATGACAATAGTCTTTTCAGCGATCAGTAATTGGCATTTAATAATGTATCATTTCTTGAACTTGTCGTAAAACACATAATCAGTGATGTCATGATACTTGGTTTTCGAAACATTTGGCATAGTGTGCCCCCCCCCCCATCAAATTCTGGTATTTAAGTTTTTTTTTTTTTTGTTCCAATCACTAGGCTTGTTTATATTTCATAGAAATACAGTTTGTGTATTGATCTGAGCCTGCAGAATTATTAATGAAAAAACAATAGACTAGTTGTTTCTCTGCTTGCTTGTGGTTGTATGGAGTATTTTACTCTCAATTGGAACTTGTCCTTTAATATACTTAGTGATGGGGTTTTAGCCTCATTTCTGCCAGGATGACTCCGTCTAGTCCTCTGAAATGTTCTTCTGGCTTTTCTCAGGTAAATGGGAACTAAACGTGCGGAGTACATGGCAAGATATAGAGCCCTTCATCTCTGTGAAAATGTTTGCTTTGTGCCACACTTAAGATTAAGCCATACTTTAAGTGAGCATATCCAGATCTGTGTTCTCCCCCCATCTAGTTAGACAACAAGACATGCGAAGAATGTAAACACATACAACATTGCCTTGTAGTGCCAAAATTTTGAAAGAAAGTGAAGTAGGTGACAGTGACATTTTAAGCCTAAGAACTTGGTCTTAGTGTGCAGCGTTTTCTATGATTATTTATGTGTCTGCACTGAATCAGGAATGTTCATGAGCTCAGATTTTATAATAGTAGTATTACAGTGGATGCATAATTAACTGCCAACAGTTTTACCTTTCTGTCTTCTAAAATTAAATGGGAAATGAGAGTGTGAGAAATGGAAAGTCTGGTTAATGTAATTAGACATATAAAGAAATGTTACGGTTTATGTGTTTTCCTTCTCTTCTGCTTATTATAGCGCATCAATTTAATGCATGTAATGTTCTGGTGTATTGCAAACCAAAACGTCTGAGAGAATTAATTCAATGTATAATATACTTACCTTGATATTTTTGCAGCCAGGATTTTCATGTTCTTTCTCACAAAGTCAAATAATTTTGGTTTTGGCATTTAAATTTTACTGTTTGTCAACTGGTGTGTATATATGTGTGTGTGTGTCCTGTGTCCTGTGTCCTGTGTCCTGTGTCCTGTGTCCTGTGTCCTGTGATGGGTTAGCCCTCCATCCTGGATTGTGCCCTGCCTTGCACCCGTAGCTTCCGGCATTGGCTCCGGACCCCCCGAGACACTGATTAGGATAAGCTGTTTCAGAGGATGGATGGATGGATGAATGGATGTTTGATTGCCAATGTTTCAGTGCGAGTTGGAACAGGAAGTCACTGTAGTTGCATACAGGGCTAGACTGGCCATCTGACATGCTGGGCATATTTCTGTCGGTGAGCTGATGGGTATGTCGCTCGGTATCACTCAGGAAAAGTTATCATGGGGTTTCTCCCGCTCGGTTTACTTTGAGGCCTTGGAGACCTCTAAGTCCAGGGCTGATTTTGAATCCCAGTCCAACGCTGACTGCATACTATGCACAATGGTGCCACTTCTGATGGAGTATGGCATTTCTGTGGTTTTTATGGTGTCTTTTGGATCTTGATTTTTGATATCATGGGTAAGGTGACTCCACAGGAGGTATTTTGATAGTAGGTTATACCATTGCTCTCCCAAGTGTCTCTATTCCCCACAGCTGAGAGGCTTCTCACCAAGCACCACACTTTGTGTGCTTCTGACAGCTTGGTATCTGGAAAGAATCTTATTCTTTGCAGGCTGTGCTGCTGAAGTGTTTATATGAACCTACACTGGTTGTGTTGTGCAACTTTTATAGCTCACTGTAACCTGGTGTAGATGTACTAATGTTTTATTGAATTGTGACAGATATGACCAAGTATGAGTAAAATTAATGTACCCAGTTCGCTGCTATGAATAAAGAATATATTTCTTGTGGATACTCTGTAGATATGTCAAGTATTAAGTCTCTGCTCTTTCTTCCCTAAAGACAAGGCAGTGCACACATGGTCCATTGAAGGTACAGAGAAGCAAACCAACACATGGTACAAAAATGCTTCGGAAAAGGACAAGAAACCAGTTCTACCGACCACTAGTTTAAAGTCAGACAGCAAGATCTCTCTGGAGAGCGGAAACTCTGCAGGAAGTGATTTGAGGCCAGTCCTCCCTGGCATTGAGACTTTTAAAGGCAGTGACTTGATGTGGTCAACTAGCTATTGGCAGGAAGATGATGACAAAGGACATGAGGAAGAAGCAGCTTCTCATTTGGACGGGAGCACAAATAGCAATGAGTCCAGCCAGGAGGATATTAACTTACCTGCAGGAAACTCAGAGTCTGAAGACCTCACCCAGTCTCTTCTCAGGCCCACCAACTGCCGAACGTATCGTCGACCCAACAAATGTCGACAGGCATCAGGTACAGGGAACGGTAGTGGTGACTTACCTCATGGCACGGGGGGCCAGGAGCTCCCAAAATCTGGCGGCGTGACTGGGACGGCGGACGGCAAATCTGGAGTCAGGGGTCGGACGAGAGACTACACTGTGCTCCACCCGTCCTGCCTGTCGGTGTGCAATGTCACCATCCAGGATGCTTTGGACCGGAGCATGGAGGAATTCACCACTGCTCCGGCTGACCTTGGGGAGGCAGGCAGGCTCAGGAAAAAAACAGAAATGGCCTCGGCCAAACCTACCAGGTGATCTCTCATGCATTGCTTTCCACATACCACATAATATTTATTAATGACGCATCTCCAGTGGCACTACTTTCCTTTTTCTGCAGCAATGACACAACCTTTCTTAATCTGCTGTCTACCAAAACCTCGAACTTGTTAGTAATGCAGCAGAATTAAAAATCGCTATACCTCATGAGCTTCCTTTTGGTGAAGATGCCAACCAAATGAAAAAACAAATATAGACATGGAGAGGATTTGGATGTTTTTGAGGAAGGTTAGGGTTTGGTGAACGGGCTCTTCTGTGGTCTGCTGTATGTAACTGTTTGAAGCATACAGCAAATTTGCTCGTCGTTAGAGAGGAAGGAGACATGGAGCAGGTTTGCTCATTAGAGAGTTGGAGAGCACAATTGTTTTGTAACTTGCTTGATTCACCTTCCCAAAATATCCTGGGGATGCTTATCGAAATCACCTGCTTCGATGCCCCAGTCCTTGTGTCTTATGCATCTATTAACTGTCTGAAGAACTAGGTTTTAAGGTTTATTTTATTATTATTTTTTTTAATACTTTAAAGACTTTTTTTTTTTTTTTTTTTTTTTTGTAAGTAGTTGTGTTGTCAGACAGTCCATGTTTTTTTTATGGCATTTTAAGTAGAATTTTAGCAGATATTAATAATTTCCACCCATACCGTTCTTTTTTTTTTATACAGTATAATTCCTGTTTGGAAAGGAACTGATAATATTTTATAATGTTCTGTGGATAGTTATTGATCTTGCCTTACTGTCGGTCATTTTTTATGGCAGGTTCAGGCCCACTCAAACGAAATCCAAAAAAGAAAGCAAGCTGGAGTTCTTTGGATTTGAGGAGAATGAGGGCCAAGCGATGGAAGGAGATCCCATGTCTTCCGGGAGCACCAACTACAAGATCAAGTACTTTGGTTTCGATGACCTGAGTGAGAGCGACAGCGACGAGGACGACGAAGCCGCTGAGAAGAGGAAGGCGAAGAGGGCGAGGGCGGCTGCGGTGGCGACTGGCGCGTCAAGCGTAGCGGCGAGTGCAACCCTGTCAGCTGGTGTAAACAGCCCACAGCCTGGTGATTCCCAGGCCTGCCGGATGGGTTCAAACACAGGTCAGGCTCTGTGCTTTGGCTGCTTTGGCTACACCAGTACAGTTTTATATTATGTAGCTTTTACTGTGTGTTTGCACTTTTGCTATCTGGGGCCTTAATTGCTGCATTGATTAATCATTATCTGTTTCATACCTTCCAGATAATGTGGAATTCTCAGTTGACTCCTGCCCCGCTGTACTAGAGGCACCAAAGAAACCACAGGGAAAGCAGTTGGAGAAATCTAAAGACAACTGCCGGAGGATTTTCAGTGGCCCCAAAAAGGTAAAGTTCATGTTGCCACAAGATGTTTTCCCTTTGTTTTTTTTTTTTTCGCTATTATTTTGTCTCAGCTGGTCCTATGTTTTGGCAAACTGTAGTGCTTAAACTAAGTATTTCAAATGCATGGTATAGGCTGGCAAATAACACTTGTATTTATAGCCATTTAGGCCTTGTGTATTTTACTTCTTCCGTTATAGATTCTATAGAATTCATCCTCATTTTGAAAATGGCCTGGGGTCACTTCAACCCCAAAAATAACACGGGGGTTAAAAATGTGCTGGGGAAAGTAAAAAAATAAAAATAAATAAATAATAAAGTGATACTGTTCACTATTGCACAGAGCGAAAACTTTTAAAGCATTGCCAATTCAAGGCATTTTTAATCTCCAAATATAGCAAATTAGTTTTTTTAGCCCTTTACTAAAATGTGCTCCTGGAGCACGGGTGATTTGGCTCCTGCATCTCCTAATCTCTCACAGATTGTGCCTTGCCCATATGTTAAGCAGAATAAGAACAAGGGACATTACTGGCAAAGTCTCGCTTTGTTCCCCTAATACGCCTTATCAGCCTTTTGAGCTATGAACAGGACGACGGCCACAACTTATCACTTTTTATGATTTGCTGTTTCTGTAGGTGGATAACCCAGCTGTCTGAAAGCCTAACATAGCTGGCCCCCATGTCATATATGTTCCATAAATTTATATTTCATATTTATACTAATAGAAGAGATACTGATAAATACTGTATTTTATGCTGGTTTTACTTTTAAAAATTATTACAATGACTGAGTTTACATTACGGTAATTGTTTGTGCGATTCTTGTTCTTGTGCAGGTAACTCTGGATTTTCTATTCATCCTAGCTGTAGTGACATATATATTAAAGCTTCCCAGCCCTAGAGAGCTATTTCAGACTTACAGTAAATATTGTCAGAATATAGAGTGAACTGGGGGAGGTGTGTAAATCGCCATCGCTCTCCATACTGCTTAATGCTAGAATCTTGTATCTGATTTTATTTTTAGACCTTTTGTGTTCATGATCATTGTGGTTGGCTGATTTATTTGGTGATGAAAATAACGCATCACGGTATGATTGCTAGTCTTTCACTGAATAGTTTTTTTTTTCCCCCTGAATCACTTTTTTTTTTTTATATTTTCTCAATTGTTCAAATGCTATTGTGGCTTGGGCTTATGCTGTGGCTAAGTTGTCTTGTCACATGTGTACAGGATTAAGTTAAATCCCAGATTGTTTCATGCTTTGTTCTGATCTCAGAATCCTTGTTTTACTGTTTTTTTTAATGTTTTTTTTTTTTGGTAATTATATCGGTATCATTCATTTGTGCACATTCACATAAACCAAACTGATATTCCATGTATGTAACATGTGAAGTGCAGTCTTTCACAGGCATAACATTTCAAATGGTCACTTGAGGCTGTTTTGCTCCAGCGAATTGTGATTGAAAGTATTTTTTTCTTCTTCTTCCCTGGCTCAGTCTGTCTTTTTATTATTATTATTGTCTGTCTGTCTAAAGTTTTGCTGAATTAGTCTTGCCCTACTTCCAGGAGTATGTATATATACGTGCCCTGATGATAAATTTTGCAAAACAATCCCATTAGCTGTGGTGTTAACGTGTTCCAAAAATGAAGCGATCTGTAGCTGATTTAAAAAAAACATTTTGCAAATAGAGTATCAAGTCTTGAGTCACTGTTAGTCTTTCATCAGTACAAAAACTAGGGTATGCAAATTAGGACAACTATTCATCATCATGCAAGGTCATTGATTATAATACCATGCTTCTCCAAAAAAAAAAGGGTGCGACCAAATCGTGCTGATGCGACCAGCTGAGAAAGTTGGTAACATCAGTACTACCACTGGAAGAGTTAGTCTGGAGCCCTTATCAGACGTGGTAGATAGCTGGATGGAACTGATTTGTGGCTAAGGTGAGGCACCTCCAGGAGCATCTTTGGTGCTTCCTGCAGAAAGAGTGAAGAAACTGAAAGGAAACACTGGTTAATGAACGATTTAGGTTCCTTTAGCATTTGCTTCTTGGAATAGCTGACCACCACGATCATCATTCGTCTGTCCGTCCATCATCCATCTGTATTTTGTCCAGTAATTACGTCACAGAGGAGCCTTTCCCTTGTTGTTTTTGTTTGTTTCCTCACACCTTAAGGGTTGTGGATTCAATGCCCATTTTTGACTCTCCATGTGGGGAATTCTCCCTGTATCTGTAAGCTTCCTCTGGTTACTCAGATTTCCCTGTTCAGTTAATCTTACTCATTATTTTGTTTTTGAATTGGCACAAGCCCTGCATTCTAATACTTTATTGTGCTATTATATTATGAGGGTATTATGCATGCTGTTGGACCTTCTTGTCTCATCCTTTTTTATTCTCAGATGTATATTGCCTTTTACTTGCCTTGTCAGCATTTGTTGTTGGTTAATACAAGCACATTTCATTTTTTTGTCAGCATGGCAGTCTCTGAGTATCTCAGAATTCTAGCTTTGAAACTGATACATTTCTAAAATATATGGCTTGGGGCCTCTGGTGGTGCTCAGTCAGACTTGAGTTCAGTCCCCATTGTTCTGCTTTAGCGGTCTGTGTTATGCAGGCCCTAAGAACACAACTTGACTTGCTGGATGCCTGCAGTTTTAGGGTTGAAATAGGGAAATGTGAGAAGCTTGATGAAACCTGTAAAACAGCTTGTAGCTAATAGCATGCATGTGTACACCCATCAAGTGTTTGCATGGGCACCGAGATGACCTGTCATGGGGTTAATTTTTAAATGTATTTATTAAATGTACAGATTATTAATATGGGGTGGAATTTCATTTTTAATCCAAATTGTAATTCCCCCTGGCATTTTTCTCCTAGTCACCTGCAAAAGCTGTGTATAATGCCAGACACTGGAACCAGCCAGAGCCTGAAGACACACCTGTGCCTTCGCTATCCCGATCCCAGACCGCTCCGGTAAGCAGTGTTTTCTAGCTGGATTTATCTTCTGGAAGCAATACATGAAATCCCTGTTATGGTTTAGTGGGCCAAGTCCTCCCTACCTGTGGAGCTTGCTAAAGCTGCCTGGATGTTTACTAGATAAAAACACACATGGTACTAGAAGGTATTTCTGTAAGTGGTCATATATAAAATCCACATAATACTTAACACAGTAGTCTTGTTTGTCCGTTTTATATCAGGGCTGCACGATGTATCGTTTCAGCATCATTGCAATGTGTCTGTTGACACAACTAATGGCAACACCACCTTATTTGACACCCTGTATTGGTGGTTAATAAACTATACCCCAATAAAACTTATTTCAGGTAATTTTATCTCCTATTTTGTTTTTTTTTATTTATAT
>JAAGVU020000061.1:9373622-9403456 GCA_011763525.2 Mormyrus iriodes
TGATTGTTTCGTGTCTAAGTAATTTTTTTGGCGGGTGACCTGCGTGGGGGGCGGGGGGAGGAGATTTTGGGCAATGCGATTCTCTGAAAATTAGAATGATGTAAATGATGATGTTAACATTGCCTTGTTATTGGTGCCACTACAGTATAGCACAGCTCAGACTTTCTCAGAAGCCAGCAAACAGGTGAAGGACAATGCATTAATGGTCTCTAAAGATTACGGTTGAGTGTTGATGAAAAGTATGAAAAGTATATTGACAAAAGTTACTGTGCACAATACAAAATATGGCATGATATCACAATGAACCGCCATCCACGTGCATGTCTCATCTTAATCTGTTATTAGATTACAATTTAAAATAAACACGTTAGCTGTATTTTAATTTTAATGGTGAGCCCTTGTGGCAGAATCATTATCAACTCTTTGCAGTGTGCATATACAGTACCAGTCAAAAGTTTTGACACTCCTGCTTTTAATGCATTTGTGTCTATCTGAGCTATGTTATTCACCTTACAGTAGAAGGCCACAAGGCAATGAAGTAATGCATATCAAAATATTGCAACGACCAAGAGAAGTGCGTAACATCTCAAAATTTTCACAAATTTCAGACTCTTCAAAATAGCCCCCTTTTGCTTCAATGACAGCACTGCAGACAGTTAGCATTCTTTCAACCAGCTTCCAGATGTAGCCACCTGGATTACTTCTCCAACAGTCCTGAAGAAGTTTCCACAAGTGCTGGCCAGATGTTGGCTACCTTGCTCTTACTCTTTGATCCAACTCGTCCAAGACCTGCTCCATAGGGTTTAGGTCGGGGGATTGTGGAGGCCAGGCCATCTGTCACAGCACTCTGTCTCTTTCCTTGTTCACAAGATAATACAATGCTTACATAGCCGTGAGGTGTGCTTAGGGTCATAACCTTGTTGAAAACAAATGATTTTCACAAGGTGTGTTAACTGGTACTGTATATTTAAATATTAACCTTGTTATGCGCCTTGGGCAGTTGAAGGGAGTCGTCTTGATAACAGGTTACTATTCTTAAGCGGCTGCCCTCTGGTTCAGACTCCATATCAAACAAAGTTGGAAGCATGTCATGCATTGAAGTAAGACTTCACATTTAGAAAGCTTCTGAAGTAGACAAGACATGTATATCCCTGACTGTATGGTGTGTTGCTCTTTGGTTTCTCAGCATTGTTCTAAAGGAAAGTGATTTATTAAAGGTAGATATCCCTCTAGCTCCCTTATGCAATTAAATGCCAATCAATTTGTTTTTTTCATCATTCTAGATTACAGGTTATGAATATTTTAATTTTATAAGTTTCATTTCTTACACTTTTCTCAACTATTTTCCCAGGTTGATATTAAAGAAGTTATCTGAGTATTATTATGAATTAAAACTCCACATACTCAGAGCTGAGATGGAAATTAAACAACCATGCAGGTGTGAGGCTACAGTGCAAAGCACTGATTCACCCTGTCACTGTATTCGAAGCTGTGAAAGGTTATTCTCGAAGCTGATACTTGGTTTGTCTTATTGTGAAAGTGACACCTTGGTAAGTTACCAACCAGGAGTTTTTATGACATTTTATTAATCAAAATGTGAAATTCAATGCAGCACCTGTCTTCAGCATCTAAATGTCTTTACTTCCCGCAGATGGCATTGATGTGATAGATTATGCACAATTCAAATATATTGTTCTTAATACTGCCATTATCTTACAGTAAGCTTGCAGATACATATATGGGTATGTGAGTAAAGTAAGGTTTAAAACACAAGAGGCTTTAACAAAGAAATTGCCATGGATAAGCTCATGTTTATGGTCCTTGTTCAAGTGCAATAGAGTGAGGTTTTATTTCCAGAATTACAATCCAAAATTACTGGAAAAAAACAGGCAGTTGGTCATAGGGCAGGTACAGCTAAACAATGAAAACCAAATACCATTTTTGATCCAAATCCATATTCCAAACACAAGCAGATGACAATGAGCTAGAAATAGAGAACGAAGATAAGCCGAACACAAGAGCAGGACAGAGACAAAATAAACACTCGGCTTGGTTAAACACATAATATTTCACATGGCGTTCAGTGGTTCTACTGATCCATACCAGTTAACCTGGATGATATGTCTTCTTCTTTTATATATATATATATATATATATAATGTGTGTGTGTGCTTGCATATATATATATATATATATATATATATCAGACATAAAAGGGTGACAGTAGATCATTAATTTCAAAAGAAAAAATACAGAACACGAGAAAATGAAACAATAAAGTTTTACAACAATTACAATGACAAAAGCTTCATATGCTCTTACGCGGTTCATGCAGTAAGTGTGGACTGTGAGGGTGCACAGCATACTTTTCCATTAAGGGTGGGCAAGTCTGTGTACGTTGGGGAAGGTATGAGGTGTCCATGTGTGATGAAAAAGACATAAGAAAATTGGATATAGAGGAGGTAGAAATGAGAGGGAAGAGAAGGAGGGGCAAAAAGAAACTAATAAAATTAACTAAGGGGAAAAAATAAATAAAAAGAGAACCACCAGTTTCTGGCTGAATGGATGCACTGCTAGATTCAGGCATGATAACTGATGTTTGCCAGCAATAGTTATTATATATACTCTTATCAAGTTAATGTTTTTTAGGAACTCACTCAATTGCCTGGAGTCACAGGCTTAACATTTCAGCAAAATTTAAATGCAGTGACATCACAATTATGCAGAGGTCTGATTTTGACTGCGCTAAAATTTAACGACATGGCTAATGTCAAAGTGGTAAAAAAAACTTTTATGCTAAGCCAAGCTGAATCTGCCCATGGATTTCATCTAGATGAACAGATATAATTTTTACACACTAGGCAACATGTTAGAGCTTGGTATAATGATTCCACTTCTAAATATATACTAGTCGTCAAATGTTAACCTACAACAAACAAACAAAAAATATTACAGGTCATTTCATTGTCATACATAGACGTTTTAGTGAAATTTATGAATAAACATATTGAACTTGTCAGGCTAATTCTTTTATTTTGTTTGAAATATCTTCTAAAGAACCATCTTGAAACTCTCTCTTCAGCCTCCATAATGTTCTTGCTGCGAAGTCTTGCCATCTGCCAATGCCATAGTGTCACAAGTCCAACTCGGACATGATGCTTATGGGTTAAAACGTTTATCATCCTTCATAAAACAAGGTCTGCGACAGAACACCTCAACCTGGGACCTGCAATTTGCTGACTTAAAGCAAATACAAGTCTAGTTGATGAATCCTGTGAGCTCAGGGATTCATTGAATAAGATTACTGAAATATGCTAACCAGTAATGATCGCCTTCTCCAACCATTTCCACGCTCATGTTATTTCAGAAGTCATTTTCAGACGGAAACCAAGATAAACCTCAAAATGACATACTACTTGCATTCTGCTTGAAATGCAATACCATCCAGGGCTCTTAGCACCAGTTTGTGGAGTATAGCATCATAGAAATTGGTGAGGTCCAAGTTATAAGTTTACCAGGTTTCCTCCACCTTCTCGGACCTCTTGGATAAGTCCTGAATATGCAATGTACCCCAGCACCCACAGCATTCCCCCCTTCTGCACTGAGGAGTCAATGTAGGAGTTCTTCAGGAAATAGTCCATCAGGTGGCAATACAATAACTTGCCTTCTGCAATGAGGAGGAAGATGATCCTGAATCGCTCAATGTTGCTTGAGTTCTAGGTGAGTAATTTCCATCTATCCATCTTCCAACTACTTATCCTGTACAGGTTGACTGAGTAGCCTGAAGTTTATCCACGAAAGCCCAGGGAACAAGGTACCTTGGGTTGGATGCTAGTCCATTGGAGGGCAAGTACAAAGATCATGGAAAATTTGGAAAAACCAATTCAGCTAACTGCATGTCTCTGGATTGCTGAAAGAAAGTGGATTACCAAGAGGAAACCCACTACAGTACAGAGAGAACGGGGATGCAAACCTCCATCCCTGAAAATGTGAAGTAATGGTGCTACTCAGTCTGTGCCACCCTGTAAATAATTTAATGTAAGTACAATATTGCATTTCAGGTTTCAAGAAATTTTTCTCATTGGAGAGCACATTTAGTATAAGCCTCCTCTAGAAAAAAATCAATCTTTTTTTAACAACATGCTAGCAAGTAAGCATTCAGATGTAATGAAAACTTTTACACACTGCAGACCTCCAAACAAAGTCTGTAACTGCTTCATTGGTGGACTTGGAGCATTGCATACTTATCAGCTCTTAAATAAACAAAAGATTTTCAATAAGCTGTTGAACTGTTCCACAGCAAATACTCTATCCCTTATTGCAGACTTGTTTTCCACCCTGCAGGAAAAGCATGTCCTAATTTTGCTAGGCTGCTTTATTCAACAGGATCCCTGTCTTCTTTTGAGTCATCCTTTCAAAGACATTGTCAGCTGGACAGAATAGAATTTTACTGCCAGCATTTTCTTATGATCAGGTGAAGGTCAAGACACAGAAGGCTTCAAGACAGCGGCTCACGCTGGTTGAAATGGGTAATTTACATAGTCAAACTCTTTATAAAAATTGAACTGCACCTATGAGATAAAACTGACCTCCGGAGGTCATTAAATGTACAACTTTTGACCGCCATTACATGTGTCTGATGTAAAGTATTCTGTATAAGTGTAACTCGACATAGAGCATTAAACTATGAAGATATAGTGTTGCATTTTAATATGATTTGGTGATGCCAATATGAATTTACATGATTGATGATAAATGAACCTCTATGTACGTCTTTGCTTAAAGTAATACACTGCAGCTTTTATGCAAAGTGGATGCCTGTTAAGGTCAAGTTCCGGATAGCCAGGGAAAGGATAAAGAATGTACATGTATGTGTTTGTGAAGAGCTGACTGTTACTGATTAAATCAATGTCACCGTTTCTTCATTGTGTGGCATTTTGCAGACACATCGCAAAGATAAGGAGAATCAAGCAGCTTGCTCTCAAAGAAAAGTGCTCTTTTATTAAGAACCCTTGAAAGGACTCGGTTCAACCACAAAGAACGAATATCGCTATACTTATCGCACAATGAGAAACAGCAGGGAGGTCTTACCTAAAACAGTGGGTCGCACACATGGTGAGTATTTACAGGGGAGACAGAGACACGTGAGGGGCAGCCTAGAAACACACGTTAACACTTTGTTTGACGAGGCACAGATACCTATTAATAACTCAATTACTACAGAAGTAAAAATTATGAACAAATCATGAACAAATATAGTTGCTACCTGAGATAAAGATGTGTCAGGATTTATTAATGAGCAAACACGAGATCAGTATTTCACTTGTGTTATGCTTACTTGTTCCTTCAATAATTCCTTTCATTAGTAGTTCTTTAGAGCAATTCACAAAGGTTTACAGAATTAACAGATATCCCTTGTGTATTTTGCTTCTTCAGTTCTAAATTCTAGATTCTACAGAATTTATCCGCATTTTGAAAATGGACTGGAATAACTTCAACCCCAAAAATAACACAGGGGATATAGTAACAAATATAGTAACAAATATAGTAACTGCTTGAGATAAAACATGCCTCACGATTCATTAATGATGAATTAACATGAGATCAGTATGTAACTAAGACTGAGTTTGTGGTTGATTAATACATAAGTAATAGTATAATATATTATTTGTGCCCCGTCAAGTAAAGTGTTTACCACACACACTAACACAGGTAAGTGCACACACAACAATTGGAAGCACAACTCAACTCTTTACAACAATAACATACAGGGACTTTGTACAGTACAGTACCTACGGAGCACAATGGGAAATGCAATTGAGGTTTGCTACCTGGAAGCCAGCTCGCTGATGTGACAATAATAAAATATGGACCAATTTTTGTTGGAGCTGCCAAGTCATGGGAGTTGAACTTCTCTGCTGAAATATTTATTGCTGACATAGTGCATTGAATAACTTTATCTGTTAAAGAAACAACTTGTTTTGGGTATATAATTTAAACCTTAAGTTGTGTGTCTTTAATATATATAATATGAAAACGATGACATACAGAAGCTGAGAAGCAGAGAGGAGACAAAGGAGTTGCCTAAAGTGATACACGGTGTATGACAAATTGTAGGGTAGGCTGGTAAAGGAACTACAGTATCCAATAACTGCAGAAACCTTACCATAATCGACGACTATAATTGACAGTCATATCTTGGTCTGTTCAGATTTTCTCTAAGCAATCAATGGTTTTTGATGGGGATACAGAAATCTTTGAGAAAATCTCAGAAGTTTGAAAATAATTATATTTAATTGTGGACTGATTCATACTGAGAACAACGTGTTATCTTGAATGAAGCATTTAAAGCCTGGGAGGTGAGGGTGGGATAGTGAACCGTGCTGTATGAGATAAAAAACAGGAGTAGGAGCTAAAAGCAGCAGGAAAACAAAAAAAGTGATTTCAGCCAGGGGCAAACTGACTCAGAACAAAACAGCCATAAGGTCACACAGCACTTGTAGCTCTATGGGGGTCTGAGGTCACACTCTGGGCTCGTTTGCTGGAAGCAAAAAACAACCAAAAATTAGGAGAAATTGTTAATTGAGCGTGACAGTGTTTCGCAACAAAAATGCATAGACTTTTCTTGCAAATTTATATTGGCAAGAGAGTGAAAACTATTCTACTGGTGGTCATGTGACCTATCCCCCCAAATCATTGCAACAAGCTTCTTTCTGGCTGGCAATTAGCACAAAGGAGCAGCTTCATCCTGACTGACGAGTCTAAGCCAAGACCGAGTCTAACAGAGGGCCGAGTCTGAAACGAAACTGAGTCCATTACCGGAGCTGGACAGCTGAGTCCAAATCAGTGTCCAGGAAAACACAAGTTCAATTCTAACCCTAACAATAAATTGATTAAAAAAACCCTCAGATATGTACATTCCTAATTGTCTGTAGGTGTGTGTGTGTGTGTGTGCAGTAATTATCAATGTCTTTGTAACATTACTGTATGCTGCTGAACAAATTGGTTCTGGAAGCAAAGGATATGCATAAAACAATTTAAATTCCTTTAGAAGGCTTTAGGAATAAACGTTTTATTAAACATACACACAATGTATCCAAAGATGAAGTGCATACGCAACTATGTAACACTATGTATGATATTTATTAATAATGGGAGTCTCTCACTAAAACAATGACATATTGCTTTTCAGAAAGACATGTGCTATTAATATCTCGTGCCTTACACATGCACAACTACCTAGCTAGTAGCTACCATCAGAAAGCGTAATATCACTGACTATTTCCCAATAATGTCATGTAGATAACTATGTGTAGCTACCTAATGTTTAATGTGCTTAGTCAGAAAGTTGTGTGACTCAATGGGTTGAGACTCCTATGTCTGAAAAATTGCTGGTTTGATTTCACTCCCAGCAGATCAATCACACCACCATCGGGCCGTTGTGGCGAGACTGGGGACAACTGTTGAATAATGTCATTGTTGAACAGACTTTTAACACATAAAAAAATGGTAGAATAAAGATGTGAATTCCATACATATGCAATAACTCCTTTACACATCAAGAGACGCTATTTTCTTTGTATTTAAGTGCATTAAAAGTCCATTAACTGATCAGTGTTTGAACAGTATTAAGGTACTACGGATATTGCAGTATATTCAATTCTGCAATTTTAAAACTGATCGTAGGGGATTCGGTGGTCTGCAAATTGTATTGCAAAATTTCAAAATACTGGAACAACATTGCTTTTGAAAATACCAGGATAATGTCTAGATGATATATGAAACGGTATGAAAACTTAGATACCACCCAAGCACTTGACTCAATTCAATTGTCCCCAGTCGCCCCTAAAACCTTTAAACATTACGACTCCAGGGAAGCTGACTGTGTCTTTCTGGAGACCAAGGTCTACAAAACGTAAGAATAAGAATTTCAGATGTGTGTGTGAATAGACTACAGCAATAATTATTACTAATGTATAAGATGTTGGTTAGCTAGCTGGACAGCTATTGATAGATTACTACGTAAAATGAATTTTGGCTGTACATTTGGCCAGTCATTGCATCGCGACAAACTGAGTTTACTAGCCTTAGTCAGTATACCTCTGCTTATATTTACTTTCCAAATGTTGATTGAAATTGGAAGT
This sequence comes from Mormyrus iriodes, assembly GCA_011763525.2. Taxonomy (NCBI): domain Eukaryota; kingdom Metazoa; phylum Chordata; class Actinopteri; order Osteoglossiformes; family Mormyridae; genus Mormyrus; species Mormyrus iriodes. The sequence continues at coordinate 9,381,767 of JAAGVU020000061.1, forward strand.
CTTGCCAGCCACCTCAGTTATCGATGCTTTGCAATATTTGTATTCCGCAGTGTGCTCCTTTATACCTGATGTCTTGCACAGGAACATCTTATTGTTTATGCATGCGAACCGGATAATTGCTGACTTGGCAGACATGAGTGGGTGCTTGGGCAATGTCTGTAAACCACTGAAGCTAATATATAAGTAATTGGTGGAGGGGTTACAGCTGCATTTAGGGCGCAAACATATACGTTGGGCTAAAATGGACTTTTGTGTGTGACAAGTCCATTCAGACTCCAGACCGGACTCAAGTCTAGACAACCTTCAAAGTACATATGACTGCAAAAACAATAACAAAAAACTTATTTATTGCAGCTGAGCATGTCATTTCCTTTCCTAAATAACCCCTTTATTGCTCTATGAAAAGAACCTTCCATATTCCTGCAAAGTTCTATTAAGGTCGATAATGTGGTGAAGTTTCATCAATTTGTGATGTCCAAGTTTCGGACAGTATCAAACTAAACCAAAGTCATAATTTTATCATGTGCAAAATTTGACAGGGTACAAGTACAGTAACTGTGGAAATGACTAGCAGGAACTTCATATCCTGGCCCGTTTCCAGGGAAAGTACACTAAAGTACAGCACACCCCATGCATCATTTAACTTTTTAAAGAGATTTTTAGCTTTTAAAAAGAATACACTTTTTTTCATAGATGACAGCTTTTTGTCAAACAGGAGCTTACTATTACTATTTGCAGTGAAACAATATTATATTACCTTGATTTTACAGATAGCCTTAGTATTCGAATATGATACAATGAGATTACAATGACAAGTGCCAGTTTACGGAATTAAGGAGAAAGTCTAATATGTTAGTATTTTCAGTGGCTATAACATTTATTGAGCTGCACTGTGTAACACTCAGATCAGTGTTACATAATAATAATAAAAGAAATGTATTAACAATAGGTATTGCAGTGAATTTTAATGAACAGTCGGAGAACTCCATTGTGCTTGTCTTAATCATGCCCACTGTCAGAAAATGGATGTTCACAGAGTACTTCTTTTTACAATAATGGAATTTAATGACAGTTCTTGAATATGGAAGTACATAGAAGAATTAAAAACAACTGTAGTTAAATCACTCATTTGAACAAGAAAGCAATTGGGTTAATTATTTTTGGTACTCAAATCTATTGGGTCTTAACATGGAGAATTATGTTTCTTTTAGAGGACGTTCTGTTCCATTTATGGATATATATATATATATATATATATATCGGAACTGGAAAAAAATCGTTCTGTCACAGGCAATGAAAAATAACTGTGTTATTGAGAGAATTATAATGCTCATTAACATTTAACTTATTGCAGCTGTTCTATGGTAATATGGGGGCCTCGGAGCACCAGAGGGACCTCTGCATATACAGCGCCCTGAGGCCCTCTGTGTATACAGCGCCCTGAGGCCCTCTGTGTATACAGCATCAGTTGACCACCAAGGCTCCCAGGGTCCCCATTATATACAGCACAATTGAGAGTCATAGTCCCCAGGGCCCTCTGCGTATACAGCGCCCTGAGGCCCTCTGTGTATACAGCATCAGTTGACCACCAAGGCTCCCAGGGTCCCCATTATATACAGCACAATTGAGAGTCATAGTCCCCAGGGCCCTCTGCGTATACAGCATCAGTTGATAACCAGGGCCTCGAGGTCCTCAGTATAGCAGTGTCAGTTGACTCCCAGGGCTCCCTGCATATAGTGTGAGTGGACCATATTGGTAAATACAGTGCCCATTTCTACACAGAGTGCAAAAGAAGGGTAAAAACTGAATTATGGATATATGGCCCTGGATTTTTGCCTAGCTAGAATTAAGATATAGATATCTGTAATACGAGTTTTTACTAGTCAAAACTGAATTATAGATAAATACAATATGACTTCTTACTAATGAAAATGGAATAAGAGATAAGAGAGGGAAAAATTCAATAGAAGTCAATGGTAATACATTACTAGTAAAAACTAAGCTATACATATCTGGACCACTTTTTATAGTAGAAATACAGTTCTTACTAGTAAAAATTGAATTTTAGATATGTAGAATTACATTTCTACTAGTAAAGACTGTAGAGAAAAAGTTAGAATGTTGCTGTTACTAGTTAAAATCAGGTTATGATGAATAAGCCTTATCCTATTAAAAGACAATTTAGCTTGTTGTAGTGAAACAACATTGGAAATATAAGCCATCAGCATATCAGTATCACATTGCGGGAGACAAAAAAAACACTATATATAATAATACCGATTTATCATCCCTAATGCATATACTGCACCCCCTTTCATTCATCTGGTAGGGGGGCCTCCAAATTACATGTGCCCATGGATCTCGAAGTACCATGATCTGGCCCTGATGTCTATAAGAATCCATTAACACATTTATAACGCATTATAATGCGTTTATAAAGCATAAGCATGGCTATAAATGTTTATAAAATGGTTTAACACATAGGCATGCTGATTATGCATAATGGATGCTTTATGAAGCTGTCATCTGTAATGCACCTTCATAGTGCAGCACAGAGCATCGTTCATTTTTTTTACCATCCATTCTAATGCATTATGAAGGTATCTAGCTTCATCAGAACTTATGAAGAATTATCATCAACACTATAATACCTTATGACTGTTAATATAAGATACTGTAATGCTTTATTAATTCTTATACCAACCGTTATAATAAATGATAAAAGTATCTATAACGCATTATAGATGACAGCTTCAACTAAAGTGTTACAAAAAATATTTTGAATTTGTCCTTATAGTATAGGTTGCTGTGCAATTTCGAAACAGTTGCTGTCATTGTGACGCATATGTATTCTGTATTAGTTTATCTATTATCATAATCCATATACACTATATGACATTCCATTTACATCTGGGAGAACTGGAGACATGATCTCCAGCTAGCTCAGCAAAAACCTTCTTTCTACTTTCTCCAATTCTCACAAAATGTATGAATTACTGTCTTTTGTTTTTTTTTTGTCGGCTCCAGTCACCCAGATCATAGTCTTGAAACCAACGTCAAATGCTGCCGCACAGTGCCTGTTTTGAGTTTTTATGTCACATCTTTCTGTTTTCTGTTGCCACTGGAGGAATTCTCACAATGCGGAAGATATTTTGCATCTCATATATACTATAAAGCCTGAATCCTGGCGACAAGGAAGATGAATTCACATAAAGTGATTTTGCAAAAGTACTCAGATAACAAAATGTTACTTTAATATTTATTTCCAAATAAATTACCAAAATTTCTCTAATAAAAACACTTAAATTATTTCAAATCAACATCAGTTTTACCCCACACTTTGTTCTAATCGACTTTTATTGACCATTCGTTGAATTATGGATTGGGATCAAGATCTGATTTTGGTTTGGACCTGTACCTGCACTGTGACATACTTACTGTTTTTCAGCACAATTTTTTGTATTTCTCGAAATTAGATCTAGTGCTACTGCAATGGGATCCTCTAGTCCGATATTGAAATCAATAGTTTATTAACTAAAAGTCATTAAAAACATAGTGATCACTCGTATAGTCTTTATTTAATATATAAGTACAGACAGTAAGAATGAAAATAAATATCTAATAATATATATTAATCTCTAAAATCTCTAATAAGTATAAATATTAATAATTCCTTCATTTCCATGATTGCACTAAATGTTAATTAAGTAAATTCAAGTCATGTGACGATGCAATCTATATTTAGCAAATCCTGAATGATTCAATATTTTATTTATCTGTTTGGACTGAAGTTTTATTCAAAGCTCTTTACAGAACTAAAGTATTGTTTTATTACTGGGCCTCTTTTTTGAGAGGGAAACTCTGCTAAAATTCCTTTTGTGTTACATCTTGATTAAATAACATAATCACGTGAGGTTAATTACTGTAATATCATGGCAGCATGAAATATAAAATATTTAAATTGTATACAACATTCTATGACATTAAGGTCATCTATGTGAAGTGAAGACATTAAGATGCTGAAAACAGGTACTGCAGAGTTCACATTTTAATGAATAAAATGTCATAAAAATCTTGACTGGTAACTTACCAACATGTCACTTTCACAATGAGACCAATCAGATCTCTACTTCGAGAAGAACCTTTCACAGCTTTGAACAGAGTTACGGTGAATCAATACTTTGCACTGTAGGCTCATACCTGCATGGTTGTTTAATTGGAGTTTTAATTCATAACAATACTCAAATAATTTCAGTCAACATGAGTTTTAAATTAGAAAATAAAAATAAAATACATTACATTTGCACATGTATTTGCACCCTTTCATTGTGGCAAAACTTACACTGTAAATCCTGTCATTTAACATTAAGACACTGGCAGCTGTGGACACCCACATCCTACCATATTTTAGTCTTATTACTTTATTTTACATTAACAGTGTATTAGCATAAAACTAAAGTAGAGTAGTGTACTGAAAAATGTTCACAATGTAGTACTGCTATATTTACCAGGAATAAGTTAACACTGCCCTGCACCCTGTGGTATGGTTGCTAGTTTCTAGCCTTCAAAAACAACAGTGTCATGGTACTACTCACTGTCGCAGCGGGGATTGGTGGCTACACAGTGCATCGCGCTCAGTCTCTCCTCCAGTAAACATCTGCAAACCAATGGGCTTTGACAGACAAACCAGGAGGTCATGAAGACTCTGTGACTCAGGTGAGCTGCCAACCTTACCGACTGGTCCCAATACCTTCCTCGGACAGAGTATGCCCGCAACTCAGTTTCCAAACAAGCCTCCCATCTGCCTCTGTTTCAATGTGTTCTGGGCTACCAACCGCCCCTCTTACTATGGGACTACCAGCCCAGTTCCGTGCCATCCATAGAAAAGTAATTCTGAACTAGTAAGAGAGTTTGGAAGATGGCCCATCACCAATTCCTGGTCCAGAGCAGAAACCTGAAGACCCAGGCAAGTCTGCCTCCGACATTCCACCGTTGCCTTCCGGCCTGGGCAGCAAGTTTGACTGTCCACCCAGAATCTCCGACTCCCTTTCTATCATAACCTTTCACCCCACTCCATTGGTCCCTTTCGAATCTTCATGCAGGTGGGGTAGGTGACGTACCACTTGCAATTGCCGTAGGTGTACCAAATCATGCACACCTTCCAAATCCTTTCTGAAGACAGCCTGTTATATTGTCGGCTGAACTCCATTGGACGCCACAGCAAATTCTTCGCCAATCCCTCTGGACGATGGTAAAGTCTCTGCTGTTCGAGCCTGGTTGGTCTCTCACTGTCAGCGGGGCTGTCTACAGTATGTGGTAGATTGTGAGGGCTATAGTCTCAAGGAGCGAATGTGGGTAGGGGCAACGTTTGGCTCAGTGGAATAAGCATCTGTGCCTGTGATCAGCTGTTCATTGGTTCAAGCCTAACCTCAGCAGGTCTGCAGGTTCTTGAGCAAGGCCCTTGCTCCCTGGGTGCTACAAAAGGTAGCTGCCCTACACAGCCAGCTTGCTCTTACCTACAGAGAGGAAGTTAGGGGAGGCATAGCAAAGGTTTTCTTATGGGGGATCTTCTATTGTGCCCCTTCAAGCCTGCTCCTTGGCCTCCAGGAGGTGGCTGTGGGGGAGGGGTTCTGTCACATCCCGCACAAGAATGTTAGATAATCAGTCTGCTGAGTAACTGTACCTGCTCCGTCTCAGCTAAAAGCTTGCTTGCCCTCACACTTAGTGCATGGTATTGTTAGTCTTCATGCTACATGGTGAGTGGTTTTGCAGTGTCTTTCATCTTGTTGTGACCTGGCCTGTTTCCTTAGCTCCAGCCCTGCCACATCCCCATTTCCCTTGTCTTTTGTGCTCCTAGAGGATAGACTCCCCCAGCTTCTGACCCTTCCAGCTCTGTGACCCTGACCACAACTTTAGCACAGCTATTTCATCTCTGTTTGCTTGATCTACAAATAAACTCCCTTTGCACTGCAGTTGGATCTTCTGGTGTGTGTGTGTATGTGTGTGTATATATACAATAATGTCATTCTTTCGGTCAATACTCAGAGTTCGTGACCATAGGTGAGGGTTGGAACATAGATCGACCGGTAAACTGGGAGCTTTGATTTCTGGTTCAGCTCCCTCTTCACCAAAATAGAACTCAACTGCAAACCGCCTCAGTGCATGCTGCAGGTCACAGCCCAATGACACCAGTCAAAACAAAGATGTGATCCTGTGTCCCCTGAACTGGACCCCCTTCTCCCCTTGACTATGCCTAGAACTTCTGTCCATAAAAGTTCAGGAGGCATATAAGGCATTTAAAAGGCATATAAGTGTGGTTCAAAGAGACTCCCATGAGGATTGGTATAAAGGGCCATGTTACCCCACCCGGATTGAGGAGACCGGGACCTCACCCTGGAGCTAGGCTTGGGGCAGGAGCTCGAGGTTCGAGCGCGTGGTGGTCTACTTCCACCCATGGAGCCCGGCCGGGCATAGTCCAAAGAAATAACATGGGCCCACCACCTGCAGGGGGAGCTGTGGGGGTCGGGTGCAATGTAGATCGCATGGCAGTCAAAGACAGGGGCCTCAGCAGACAAATTGTCAGCTACCATAATGCTAGCAGCAGCACCAACAAGGAAATCAACAGTTTACATAACATTCACGGCTACACGTTAACGAGACGCACACATTCCACAGCAAACGTTATACAGCTATGACAGTTATAGTTAACATAAATACACAAATATGCATATTAATTCATACCAATTTACAGTTCACATGTGCGCATTGAACTGTACATACTATGTACACTGTCAATCTAAAATAGAATAGACGAAGCACCTACAGGTTATCAAAGTGAAGAAGCACTTTTAAATTTAATGTTTTTCTCTACTTGATTTCATACAGTAGAGACATAAACTAGGCCTAGTCAGTCATGCTGCCATTTTTTTGAATGGAGAGTTATCCAAAAATATATAGAGTTTATTTTTAAGTTCCTGGTGATGTGCTTTTATTTTCTTCTTAACTAGAATGATACATTACACCAGTAACACACACACACACACACACACACACACACACACACACATATATATACACACACACACACATACAAAGAGTAATTAAAAAGTTATGAGTCGTAAACGTAAAAGGTAACAGTAATTTTCATTTTAATTCTTTTAAATTTAAAATGTTACAGAACAATATATTACAGCACCATATCCAGTAAAAGTGATTTTTGTTATATGCCTGAATCCTTCTGTGTGGCACTGTAAAAGCATTGTCACACATAAAGTTTACGACATTAATATGCTCTCAGCTGATGCCGAAAACACAAAATAAAAGATATTGCATAGATTATTTTTTTTTGGGTTTGGGTATTAAATTTCAGGAGTTATGTTTCCCATGTGAGTTATGTGTCAAAAAAAAAGTTATTTTAGTGCTGACAAACTAGTCTCCGTGAATTGAAGTAAAGAGATTTTTCTATTGCAAGTGTTACATAAAATATTTAACTAACTTAAAATATGACAGCAATTTAAAATGTCTTTGCTAAGGCTTTGACCACTTTGTTTTGATTTATATGCAGTTGTAGAGATGTTGTGGAGGTTGTTTTACCCCTCTGAAAAAAAATGACTACACTTTAGCTTTTATGTCCTAGAAGATACATTGTTGAAAATGGTCTAAGCTATCCAAACACTCTTCTTCCACATTTAAATAAATTTGCTCTAAAGAAACGAAAATGTCTGTAAATTATCCATGTTACTGGATAGTCACAGGCTAGGAATGCCAAACAAGCAAATGGTATCTACTAGAGTGATATGACTGGTTATGATGACATTTGTTTCAGAGAATTCTGAATTACAGTTTTATGGTAAAATATTGTGTCACTATGTCTTTAATTAATTATACAAACAAGCAGTTATGGGGTAAGGAATTAACAGAATAAAGCAATTTTGGCTCTGCATATAGGGCTAGATTGGCCATCTGGTATAGCAGGCATTTTCCTGGCTGACTGATGAGTATGTGGGCCGGCAAAATTTGCCATGGGGCCGTGGGGGACCCCAAAGTCCAACCCTATCCGCAGACATTGAAAAGTTAAACGAGATGGTGATAATCTATCCATTTTGCAAAGCCTTTTTTTGGATGCAGAGTTTCAATAAACCCAGAATTTCTTGATGCCACATAGGACACATATGCAATCACACATTAAAGTCTGTGCAGAGGCCACTATCCATATGAATCGCAAGTCTTTGAACCATCGTAGCATACTGAAGCATGCAGGGGAAAGTCCAAACAGCACAGATTGTATCAAACAAAAAGCCTGGTAGAATGTAAATGATATAAAATTGTATAATAAATCTGGTCTAATAGTTTGCATCAGAAAATCATGTATTTAGGCATCACAACAGCATGACATTCCTAAAGAAAATAACTTTTAATTAACACAACATTTGCTTGGGATTAAATGGGGCAACTGAGGATCACTTATTGTATTTCTGTAATAATGTAACTGCAATTACTCTGTAGATAACAACCTGAAATAAATTATAAATATACAGCACTAGTCGTATGTTTGAGAGATTATCTAAACAGTGTTCAAAATCATTTTAAATTCCTCAAAATAGCTGCCTCTTGCTTTGATAAAAGCATCACAAACACTGAGTCTGTTAAACTAGCTTTAGTGGGACATCATCCGACATGTCTGCCCTTCTATTCTGCCCTGCTGTTCTGATACAAGATAGTTGGAGCCATTTATTTCAAATATAAATTCCTTAGACGTTAATACTGATTTCCAGTCCTGTTATGTCAAGTGTATCTAATTTAAAGCATGGATAATCAAGCAGGTTTACCGTACAGCAAATACACGCGCGCACACATGCATACATGTTTGTATTCATATCTTTGCGTGTACCGTCCATTAATTCCTATGGGAAAACCCTAAGTAACCAAACAAAAGTTTTGTAGTTTTTAAATTGCAATTACAGGTTTTTTTTATTCATATTCCCCGAAAAGAAGGTCCTCACACTGGCAAAATAACAGGTTCTTAATCACATTCTGGGGATATTTGGTCCCCACAGTGTAATAGATACATAACCCCCCCCCCCCCATACACACACACACACACAGACACACTCCTTGACAAAAAAAAATGTGTATGTATTAGGGCTGTCATTATCGTATATGTCATTAATCAAGTAATCAACTGACTGATCTGATGATTAATCGAGTAATCATTTATATCCCCACTAAGCTTCTTAAAGAATCTCTGGGAGTTCTGGCAAGACCTATAACTGCCATAATAAATGCGTCCTTGTCTGCAGGTGATGTGCCTGAGCAATTTAAAGTAGCAGTAATCAGACCATTACTGAAAAAACCAAGTCTGGATCCACAGGAGCTCAGCAGTTACAGACCTGTCTCTAATGTACCATTTTTGTCCAAAGTCTGGAGAAGGTAGTCGCTGCACAACTTCAGGCATAATTGAGACACACACCACACTGGATAGATTCCAATCGGGCTTCTGCCCTGGACACAGCATTGACACTGCCTTAATTAAAGTCATAAGTGACATAACAATGGCAACTAATGCTGACAATGTGACTGTGCTAATGCTTCTGGACCTTAGTACAGCCTTTGACACAGTTGATTATTTTACTCTATTACAAAGATTAAAATTTGATGCCCAGTGGTGTGGAATGGTGTTGAAGTGGTTTACATCCTATTTGACTAATCAATATCAATATGTTCAAGTGTCAAATAATTGTACTCTGTCTTCTGTGTCATCAGTCAAGTATGGAGTACTGCAGAGATTAGTTCTTGGACCTTTATTGTTTTTTCTCTACATGCTGCCATTAGGTAAAATAATGAGAAAACATAGTTTTAATTATCATTCCTATGCCACAGACACCCAAGTATACATTTCAGTTATGCCTAATGGCACCACATCTATTGTCACAAATCCACGGATAGGAATGCTATAATCTCTGCACTCCACTTTATAAGCTGATCATTTCCCTCATCAGTTCAGTCCGTAACCTAGGCGTCATCTTGGATGCAAGCTTCTCCTACAAATCACATGTGGATACAGTATCAAAGGTATGCTTCCTACAGCTACGCAACATTGCCAAACTGATGATTCACTGAGAAGCTGATACATGCCTTTGTATACAGTAGGTTAGACTGCTGTACTGCTCTGTTATCTGGGAGCACTAAAAGCAGCAGCTTGAGTTGTCACCAGGAGTAGGAAATTTGAACACATAACCCCTGTTCTTAATTCCCTGCACTGGCTTCCTGTTAGGTTCAGGACTGACTTCAAAGTTCTCCAACTTACATATAAGGCACTTAAAGGTCAAGCACGAATATTTGTACATATATATATATATATATATATACACACACAGCTCTGGGAAAAACTAAAAGATCACTTCTCCAGCAGCAGATCCTACAGCTCTGCAGCAACTGGATCCCGCCACTTCTCCAGCTGCTTTCCCGTGGCCAGAGCCTGCCTCTTCGCCTGACACTTTCCGGTTTTCCCCATCAGACCCTGGTTCCTCTGCTGACCCGCCAGAGTCCCTGGTGCCTGGCCCAGGAGAAGATGTGCTGGCTGCACCTGGACCAGGTGAGACTGCATCTCTGACTCAAGTTCCATCTATGATCATGCAGAAAGACCTGTGGTCCTGCTGACATCCTCCTTGTCAGCTGTCTCTGCAGCACCTCCAGAGCCCATCCTCATCTCTGACATACCTGTCTCGCGTGATCCGGATTTGTTAGCACCAGTGGCTCCGTAGCCCACAGTAGACTTCCCAGCTATTCCATCAGCCCCTGAACTCCTGGCCTCTCTTGCGGCTCCTGAATTTGTGGCCACTCCATCAATTCATGATCTCCCGGTTGCTCCACCAGCCTCAGAGCTCCCTGGTCGATGTTTTGCCGGCTTCAGAGCTCCCTGGGTGCTGCTTCGCTGGCTCCAGGGCTCCCCAGTCATTGCCCTGCAGGCTCCTGACCCAGATTCCCCGGCAACCTGTCCAGTGTCCATTGATTGCCTTCCTTGCCTCCTGATATCCCATTGGTGCATTCCTCCCCTCCTGATGTCCCATTAGTGCCCCCCTTGCTGTCCAATGTCCCATCGGCACCCTCTTCGCCTGCTGCCATAATGGGGCCCTCCTCGCTTACAGCCTCTTAGGCATCACCAACCTCACCTGCACTTTCGAGGGCACCTCCAGCTGTCCTGTCAGCATCTCTCGCAGTATCATCAGCGTCCCCATCACCTGCTGCCTCACCCTCAGTCTCACTGGTTCCTCCTGCTGTCACGTTGGTACCTGCATCAGGCCTCTGCACCTGCACCTGACTTGTTGGTGAGTTTAGTGGAGGAGGGCCTAGAGGATGCCCCACACAAGGACCTAGAATGGAACCCACAGGGTATCTCTATGGGTCCAGAGTCCATTCTGATCGGGTGCCTCTGTTTGCCCAGCTTCAGGGTCTTGTGCAAACCCCACATCTCCCAGTTCCGGGGCAATCAACGACACCAAGGATTATGGTGACAGTTCTCCCTGACCCGAAGGAAACGTTACGGTCATAAGCACCATCCGTGGCGCTCGGACCCTCTCCCATCCAGCACTGTTCCTTCCACTGGTTCACCGGAAGTTGCTGGGTGGGTCAGACCTGTAGGTCTCACTTCCTCCAAGTCCTTGGCTACTATCCTTGCTCGCCCAGATCTCAAATTCCCTGGACTGGCGAGACCTTAGGCAACCAGTGCTCCCCAGCCATCACCCAGGTCCCCGTGGCTCCAGGGGCAACCCATGAGCTCTCTATGCCCTCCAGTCATGCCTTTTCTGTCTCAATTTTACCCTGGTCTGCACCCTTTATATCCTCCATATCTCCTTCCCTTTTCCTAGTTCCCATGTCCTGTCTGGGTCCTCTGTCCTACCGACCGTGGTGGTTTCCCTCTTGCTGTTGTTGTTGTTCTCGTTCTGGTGTGGTGTGTGCTGTTTGTCTGTCCCTCTTTCTCTGTGGTTCCTGATCCAGTTCTTCCTGTCCTTGTTCTCGTTGAGGTCTGGTGTCTGTTCTGTGTGTGTGGTCCTGTCTGGTGTCTGTCCCCTGCACCTAGTTCTGTCTGGTGTCTCATCTGTTCCTGGTCTTTTGTGCACTGTCTGGTATCTGGTTCTCCTGGGTCCTGCTTCCTGTGTTCCTTGTCCCGAACCTGATGGTACCCCATGCCCAGAGTGCAAGCCTTGGGGGGGTGGGGGGGGTACTATCTGGAGCTGTCGGTCATGATCCATTTTGGCCAGCAGAGGTCACTGCTGGCCATCCCGTTTTCTCCCTCTTGGGTCTATTAATCACACCTGCTTCTCATTTGATACTCATTAGTCTATGTAAATAAGTAAATAAGTAAATGAGTGCCTTCTTGTCTTGGGCTAACCAGTCCGGTCATTGCCATCATCCGGGCAGTAACACCTGTAAGTCTCTCTGTTAGTGTTACTCCATTCTCCCCTGTGATAGTTAGCGTCTCCTGTGTCTTGTTTCCCTGTCCACGTGGTCCCCTTTGTATGTAATCCCATAAATAGGTCCTTTCAGTTTTTCCTGACGGCTGTGTATTGGTTTGTCCCTCTTTGTGTCATGATGGTATGTATGTACATATTTAATTAAACTGAAGTCTTAAAATACGCTTAGCATGGTGTTCATATTGTAGGCTACATCATGACTAGATCAAAACTGTACTGCAGAATCATTAAGTAGTTGCTGAGAAAATCTGAAATTTTGCTTGATATAAGATGTACGCTTTGGTCCACTGTTTAAAATGCACTACTTGTGGCTTGTGATTAATCATAATGGAAGAGGACCCAGAAGCCGTTTGTTAGGACCCAGAAGCTGTGTGTAGTTCTGTACTGAAGCAGGACACATAAAATAAAATTTGGAAGCACTTATGAACAATTCCTTACTTCAGGTCACTTTGAACATAAGTAAAATTTAAAAACTATGAAGGTCTGAGGTGATATGCCAATTCAGAATTATTACTGTCATAAAATCCATTGCATTTTGGCTTTATTTTATCATATAAAGTAAACTGGGTATTACTCTGCAATGACTATGGATAATGCTTTTTTCACTACTATAAAATAGATGTTCCAAATTACACAGGAAGGAACCAGAAGTGGAAAACTGGCATTTCAGTTCAACCCCTGATCTCCAATTCCAGGTGACCCCTTCTTTAACGGCTCCCACAGGCCAGTTGTAGTGGACAAATAATGGGGAAAATATCAATGGTAATATGTTGACAAGACTGGAAATTCTACTAGACTGGCAGAAGTAGAGAGCTTAGAGCTGTAATCAGAGCCGTCAACTGATTCGGCAAGCTGGCTTTCATTTCAGGGATTTCTCATTTAACATTTCTCTTTGTATGGGACTGTAATTAGAGCAATTCATAAATACCACATGTTTTCTGTCAAAGGGCATGTAGGCATTGTCAGAAGGTAGCGTAGTAACAGCAGTATATTGTAAAATGCCATGTGTACAAACATAAAAAGTGTTCCATGTATTTGTTCACATCATATTTAACATCATATAAGCTAAGCGTGCTTAAATAACTTAAGGAAACTCAGTCTGATTGCAGTGTAATAAATTGTAACATGCACTCTTTACAGTAAATAAAATGATGGTTTCGTCATATAAGTATATCCTGCTATTTTGTACTCTTGGCTGTCAGTGCATTGCTTGTGCGTGATGATGTTCTATAGATGATCACTCCAGGGAGGTCAGGGGAACAGAGGCCATAATCTTATCAAAGTGCAGCCAAGCTGAAGGCTTTGAGCCGCTGCTTATTACATCCCCTTTCCTCTATACTATGGTGCCTGTGACTAAGATGGCCGCTGCACATTCTCAGTTATGGCAGTGATTCACGGCACGTCTGCCAAATCTACAGAGCAGGCTGGTGCTGACTCCACTTGAAAAGCAATACGAATTGCTCTAGAGAGTGTGAAGCCATCAGATTTGAGCGGTTATGTATTGCAAACCTGTGGATTATTAGCTTTTTCAGAGAGGAGGCCTTTAATCATTTTATCCTGCAGGGGACAGAGTTTGCAAGAGTTTGCAAATTACCTAGATATTGATGCAAATGCTGATACCACTCTGGGGCTTTTATACCAATGTAAGGAACTAGCAAGGTTTCAGACAGAAAATCCAGCGCTAATGCGATAGCACTGTTACAGTATTCAGAGAAACACAAACACAGCGACACATTTCATTGTCTATCTTCGAGGCAGAGGATACCAATAAATAACGATGACTTATTCTTTTGTATTCTCCTTTTTGAGTCAAATGCATTCTAATGTTGATTCATTAATGTGTCATTTTTATGTATTATCACCTGCAGATCGTTTGAAAAGGAGGAGAAAATTCAGTCAAGTTGTTACAATCCAGTGCAACAACACTATAACCTAAGTTTTAATTTCAACATTAATTAGTTATTGCATATTGTCCATATGTGAGGCTTGTTTTCTCTCTACTCCCCCACTCTTAAAACAAGGACGGGTTTAATCAGCAGTTTCTCTCACATATTTTAAAGTTATACTCCCTGAAAAACTACTTGTACTTTGTTTCTAAAAATATAAACATATATCTACTTTCTAATTAAAATGTGTGCTTATTTGTATACCTTCCGTCTCTCTGGTTGATTTTGTGCATAAATAAAAATTCAATGTCTTATTCATTCACACTCGCTGCACCTTAAGGTAAAAACCTGGACAGAACATGCTGAGTAATGAATGAATTAATGGATTGAAAGATGTAGTTGCCTCGACTGCATATACTACCTCTAACTTACTAGATCACAGCTTAAAGATATGAAACAATGTATCAGGGTCATAGTGGTACAGAAAGCAAATTTTCCTTTCCCTATTAGGACAGCAATGGTTTCTTAATGTTTTTTATAAGGCAGATTGAAATGATGTCCCTTGGGGCAAAATCAATGAAATCTGAACTCAGGATAGCAGATTGATATTCTTGGTTGACATACAGTATCACTGAAATTTCTTTGCGCTTTTATTGTAACAACATACAAATGATCAAATCTAATACATCTACATTTTATCTGAAAGGAACTAGTATATTTAGATTAATCAGATATCCATTCATTCATTCATTTTCCATATACACTTATCTTATGCAGAATTGTGGGAGCCAAATGCATAAAAATCAGGAGATGGTCAAAAGGTTTAATATGCTCACTTTCCCACTCAGCACTTAACAACAATACACAAGACAATGTGAAAGGCAAGATAAATAAGCTTTATGAGAGATTTCATAACATGCAGACAGATAGGTGGGTCTACACTGGTTAACTCAGCTCCTCCCCATTCCCTTCCAAAAATGGGCTACACTCAGCTTCGATCTTCCCCCCCAGGGTAAACTCTCATATATCTAAATATCTGCTCCTCAGACTGCACAGCAATCTTTACACTCTCAATAAAGTTAAGGAAAAGTCAAGATTTTCTTAACACTGCAAGTTCAGCCAACTCCGGAGCTCTCTACTCTGTCCAAAGTCCCAATGCATTCCCTTATTGAAAATAGCTTATGGCCCGCATAAGTATTGGATGTGCCAGCTAAGAGACACTGACAGCAGCTTGGATGTTAAGTTACCCAATTTACATGTTGTCACTTTATTTCGCTCACAGTTAACTTTATTGCTATCGATCATAATATGGGCTCTATTATTGTCTCTTATGAATGCTATGTACTCTAAACTGGAAAATCAATGGTGTCAGTAAAGGAAGTTCTCTCCGTTAAATGTGCACCCTAGTAAGGAAAAGTTTGACTATTGTACACGTTGACTGTAAGCTCTGTTATTTACTGACAATTTCAGACATGCTTTTTGAACTGCCTGTCATCTCCTCATCTGTTGTTTTCCTGGGATCTGCACCCATGGATAACTGAACACATTTTGTAACGATACTATAAATTCCGGGAGATACAGAATTTTAGAAATGATCACTTTTAGAATGAGAATTCCAATTATGTAATTAATGGATATCTCAAATGATTATTGAGTTTGAGAGGTCGTTGAGTAGTATGTGAAACATTAATTAACGTTAATTCATGAATAAAATTAGTGCTATCTATCCATCTAGTTTGTTCTGCTGCAAGTTGCCTAGTTTTGGAGATATCGATTGTGGAATTGTCAGGCTCCTCTCCTCAATTTGTTAAATCTGATGTGATGCAAAAAATTTCTAATGACTCAGTATATTTTTGTTTTTGGCCAAAATATAATGCAAATACTTTCAAGTCAACATTTCGACCTTTGGACTCCTTGAAGCTGCCTCCTGTTGTTTGTTTGATCACACTCTGTTCTGCCTACTCGTTTATCCTTGCACCTGATTAAACTTAACCAGCTCCTGGTGTGCCCAACTGACCTCCTATCAGCTTGTGCACAGAACTCACTTGGTGCACCATTGCCACTCCTGTGTTGCCTTGGTAACCACCATGCATATGCAGCATAATACCTGACATCAAAGCTCAGCATGTTCTTGCCACAACTTGGGTTTCTGGCAAGACTGACACCATGTAAAATGTCCGTGGTTGTTCTTAATCCATTGTGCTTGAAATTTAAAATATAAATAGTATGTAATGAATGGTCATAAATATATATGTAAAAGCCACATTTCTCTATAGAGATGGTATCTGTCAATGTTTCCTTTTCTACAGCTATTGTCAAAGTGGCAGTCAGTACATCATATCAATGGAAGACTTTCAAAGCATTACTTTGTCGTGAATAAGTATATAATGTATTCTTTCTTTGCAGAGTTCAAAGGCATTAATACTGTTCCTCTCCCACTTTTTCATTCTGTAGCTTTCAAATCCATAAAGACTGACAGGAAATACCATATTCAGAACAATTCTGTTATTGCTTTAGAAATACATAAGTATTCTTAGATTTTATTCCTGACTTTTCTTTGATGCACTTCTGACAAGTGCAGTCTATAATCTCTGTCTTTACCACCAGCATTGAAGTTAGCTGCTGTTCCTGTGGTCATAAACTTTGTAC
Organism: Mormyrus iriodes; assembly: GCA_011763525.2. Taxonomy (NCBI): domain Eukaryota; kingdom Metazoa; phylum Chordata; class Actinopteri; order Osteoglossiformes; family Mormyridae; genus Mormyrus; species Mormyrus iriodes. Next base: position 9,398,775 of record JAAGVU020000061.1, read on the forward strand.
GCTTTACATTTTTCTGTACTTCCTTCATTTCTTTGCCATTAACTTTTCTTATGAGTGTCTTCCGACCTTCTTCATGTTGTGCTATCATCAACATACCAAAGGTTGCTGATATTTTTCACTAAACTTGCGCTACTTCACTGAGATGCGCTACTTCACCTTTTTTTCTGAGAGCATTGCTTCATTTCACATAATCTGTTGTGTGTGGCGGGACGAAGGACACAGGAGCAGACGAATTGCAAATGCAAGGGACTTGAAGAAACCAAAAAGGGCAAAACAGCAAATGAACAGCATCACACAGGATCAAAACAGGTAAAACAGGCAACATGGAGATATGACATTAATGACAAATGTGGGGAGGCAACTGGGAGTGCTTAACAAGAGGGTAGGAACGAAAGGTAAGACCTTACAAGCATCAGGTGTCGTTCATTAGGGCTACGCTAGGGAGGAAACAATAACAGGCAGAGAAGTGGGGTGTGACAGTAATCAGCATAATTAAAGGTTTTCCAAAGGTCAATGGAGCAAATATTAATCTTCTATATAATCTTCAATAATCCCAATAACTTCTGATGCTCTATGGTACACCGGAAATGACATGTTTCTTTTCATTTTTTGAATGCAACTTGATTATCTCAGAATTGTATTATTATGCAGGGCTTTAATCTACTTTTAATGATCTTTACGATAATGCTAATAATTTGTTGAACACTGATTGAAATTTCTTTAGATGTCATCTTTTCTCATAGCCTTCTTGATGATACATCTTGATGTATTTGCTATAAAAGTCTTCTCTGTATTCCATCCATCATGTCTTGATTTATCAGTTATTTGACTGTTAATTTCTTTCAGCATACCCATTCAAGGCTATGGCCTTTTTTCTATCTTCAAGCGTTCTGAACCTTTTTTTTAAAGCCCTTTTGGTAATATTGGTCTTATTTGCAATTTCTGCACCTTCTACGTCCATATTTTTTTAGCTCTGACCAATCTTTTCTCAGGTTCCAATTCGATGACTCATAACTTGTTCACAGTTCCTCTGGTTCTATATGGAACTCCTCCAGCAACTCAAATTGGTATATATTTTCCATGAAGGAAATGGGTTGCCTCTTATAACCATATTGCCATGTTGTTAATGTTTTTTTTTTTTGCTGCACGGTGAGCTTGCACATAAGTAGGTCTTGATCTGTTCCACAATCTGCTCAAGACCACATCTTTCCTATCTGAATTGAGTTCTTCTGTCATTTGATAAGGAGAACATCTATTTGATTTCTCTTTGAAGACAATACCTTGGTGGCTTGAAGAATATACTGCCAACGAAGAAGAATTTTGGATGTGGAGAAACTATTTAATAAATTTGATAAAATCTCTACCTTCGATAAATTTTCCAAGTTCATTCTGGTCAACTGCCTGTCCCATCTTCTCATTTCTGAAAGTGGAATTTTAATATCTAGTCACGAGGAATATGTCTTGTTGATTTTAACCTGAACCTTCATCCACATCCCTTGTTGGGGAATAAAGCTGTAAAACTCCCATATTGAATGAATCAGTCAGTTCTTAACTGCATTATATGCAATTACTTTGCTATGTCTTTCCTGACTGTGAAAGCTGCAGAATTTTTTTCATTGTTGCCTATTTCCTGAGTAATAAATGGCGTGTTCTTCTGGCTGAAAATATCCTAGTCCAGTCCCTTTATGTTTAATGTGATGTTGACTTCTAAGCCCTCCATTTCCATGTTTACCAGATCTAGCTTTCCTTGATTAATTCTTCATACACTACGTGTTGCAATATTGATTCTTTCTTTGCAGCTAAACATCATGAACATGCAAAAGATTAACTGGCTATGCTGCATTTTACAGGTTATGTCATACATTTCCGAAAATCCTATTTTAAGGAGTGTTTTATATTTGCAACCAATTGCAGAGATTATTCCTAAGAAACGTGCCAAATGTTATAAACTTGAAAATGTATATGATCCGCATTCCATCCATCCATCCATCTTCTAACCACCTCTCCTAGTCAGGGTGAGGGAAAACATTCCATATTAAATTAAATGCAGGGACTGAGAGAAGCCTTTCTCTGTAGCATCATATGGACTTTTAGATCAAAGAAGAGCCATATTATTTACCAGAAAATACCTGAGAGGTACTAGAAATGATGTCTGAAACTGAACTTGCCTTTAATGACAAACATAATAAAATAGAAATACTGGAGATGCTGCCATTATAAACCTTTTCATATGTGGAGCCGATATAGTATTACCTTTATTATGGACCTTACTCGACAAAGCTATTCAGCTGAAATATTTTGCCAATGTTCAACCAGGTGGCTTGACGTCAGTTATATTCTACAGCTCCAAAATGGATAATGTCACAACAGAGCTGTTCGACTGCACATGTATTCATTGTAATATTTAGTTATTTAATTTAGTTGGAATCATAAATTTATCATTTAAAGAATATTGTCTTTGGCTATTTATTATTTACCACCACAAATTTAAAGAAATTATTAGACTTCTTGAATGGGAATCCAATTATGATGATGTCTAAGTGAATAAACAAACAATAAAATTTATATTAAAACTGTTGTTTCTTGTTATAAAAAAAATCTACTGACAAAACATTAAGAACCGTTAAATTTCCGCTAAGAATAGATTTCTGTTATTTCCACTCACGTGCAGAAAAATTATTTAATTGAAGTAATAGATAAAAATATACAAAATTTACTTTGTTCAACTATTGGTGAAACTAATGGTTAGTTTGGACACTAAAATTAAAAGCAAATCAATAAAAATATTTGTACAAACATTCTGTTCAGAAATTTGTTATTCTACGTATAAAGACTTTAAATCATTTTTGATGAAAATTATGCCCTTTTCACCCACACCATTAAACAAGTATACTTTTTTCATCCAGCTGTTCTGTGAATAACAGCAATTATAGTGCATAATTATTTGCATTTAATAAGAAATGTGACACTTGCTATCATTTTATTAATTTCCCCACAGAATTTCACCACAGAACATACTGGCTGAAGTATCAATTTGTTAAATCTGATGTGATTCAAATACTAATTTATTTTGGGTTTGAAGGCTAATTGTGGCAAATGGGGACTACATTTAATCTGGAATTTATTTCTACATTAAAAAAAACAAGTCATGCATGTTCTCGAATGTTCTGGGCACTTATGTGGCATTATGTATGACTTTGAAATATTATAGATGGTGGTAGCTTTACCCAAAAGTGGAGTTTTTTCAGCAATCTGGATTCAAACAAATAAATAACCTTGGGTCCCTGCAATCCTGACCAGGATAAGCACGCCTGGGAGACAGTCAGAAATATGGTGCCACAAACAGCAGCACTGTGGGTTCACTTCTCTCGAGGCTTTGGGGGTCATTGTGAGTAGAGTCTTTATGTTCTTTACATGCTTCCTTTTATTTTCTCCAATAGTAAAACTATCGTTAGGTGGTCTGGTGTCTGTAACTTGCATTTAATGTGAGTGTGTTCCCTCCAATAAATTGGCATTTTCTCCAGGGGTAATCAGCACTCAAAACCCAGTATTTTCCTCATATTACTTTTTTTCTAAAGGTAACAGTATGGGGCAGCACAGTGGCTCATTGGGTAGTTCTGTTGCCACTCACATAAAGTTTGCCTCTGCTGTGTGTATGTGTGTGTGTGAGTGCTTACGAGTGTTCCCCTTCTTTGTGCCCTGTGTTGCCAGGGATAGACCATCCCCTTAAGCGTATACTGTCAGGGTTAGCACCCGTCTGGTCCTGTCCTTCGTGTCTCTTCTCCGTTTGGCCAGAAGCAGCTGGCCATCCCGTCTTGTCACTCCTTGTCAAACCCTTGTTTGTTTCTCCTGCTTCCCTGTCTGCTGCATAGCTTGGTGGGCTGAGTGTCTGGCTCAGAGACTGAATCCTGCTAGTCATGGGTTTGAGGTTCTTCTTGAGCCAACCTTATCTGATTATTTGTATTTCTTGAATTTTTGTTTCCCAGTGTTTATTTTCTATATTTGTTTTCTTGCCCTAAGTTTCCCTGCTCTTCTTTCTATATTTGTTTTCTTGCCCTAAGTTTCCCTGCTCTTTTCTCCAGTGAGCCATTGTATTAGTGCCTGTGCCCGTGTCCTTTGTTTCTTTTTATCTCTTGTTTTCCTTGTTTGCTTTCGACTCCTCATGGTCCTGTTACTTTGTGCATTTCTCTAGTGTTCTTTGTTTTTTTCAATAAACCCTGGTTAGTCTCTGAGCTGAGGTGAATCGTCACCTCATTTCACCGCCTGCACCATGCCCTGCTGTAACAATGTACTGGTGTTTGAAAGTTATATGGATGGTAATAATATGCATGGGAGTTTAATGTATCAGGGCTCTCTGTTAATTTCTATCTCTAAAACCTGTTCTACATCTCCTGACTTGACTGCCTTTTTTCTAAAAGAAAACAGTCTAAAAGGCACATGGCACCAATAAGACATGTAGACAGAAATGACATGAGCCCATAGCACCATGTTTGGTCAGTAGATAGTGTGCTTGTCTTACTCTTTTGGGATTTTTTTTTTTTTAATCCTGGCCCCAATTCTGTTTCTTTATGTTACACTGGATGTTATTCTATAACTTTTAGCATACTTTTTGAATATATATATATATATACTCCGGTTTCCCCCCACAGTCCAAAAACATGCTGAGGTTGATTGGAGTTACC
>JAAGVU020000061.1:9406395-9419804 GCA_011763525.2 Mormyrus iriodes
TGATTGGTTGATTAGATAATTGCATTAATGAGAAATTGAACAGGTGTTCCTAATAATCCTTTAGGTGAGTGTATAGTATATAGTGACTGGCTACATAAAAACTTTGAAATTCATTCGTCTTGTTTGATGAAAAACAAATTCTATGTCATGTCTTAATTTTCAGTTCACCATTAGTTAGTTGAAAAATTGCCTTGAGAATTCATTTGGGTGTAAAATTTTTCATAAAAGTAAATTTCAGACTAATTTTCCAAAATAACAGTAAAATATGAATATTAATAATGTATTGGATATGCATCCTCTGGAGCTGGTTAAAGTTATGGCCAATCAACTTTGCTAAATTATATCATAATGGGTAACACTTTATTTGACAGAACACAAGTGTTTAGTAATAACTCAGGTACTACTGCAAATTATGCACAAATTATGAACAAATGAATGAAGTCGCTAGGCACATCATGAGTCATTAATGATGAACAAACATGAGATCAGTATTTCACTTGTGTTATTCATTACTTGTTCCTTCAGTAGTTCATTAGTAGTTCCTTCTGTAATTCACAAAGCTTTACAGAATTTACAGGTATAGTAACAAATATAGTAACTGCTTGAGATTAAATGTCACGATTCATGGTACATGACAGGGAACAACCCAGGATGGGCTGCCAATCCATCGCAGGGCGCATACACAAGAATGCCTACAGGCAATCTGGTATCTCCAATAAGCCTCAGCATATTTTTGGACTGTGGGGGGAAACCAGAGTACCCAGAGGAAACCCCATGACGACAGGGGGAGAACATGCAAACTCTACACATGGAACCCAGGTGGAGACTCAAACCCAGGTCCCAGAGAAGCAACAGTGCTAACCACAGCACCACTGTGCCACCCCCTAGACATACATGTACATTTATAATCAACTCATTGCACTTTAAATATATGTGTGTATTTGTGTTTCCTCTCCTTTATCATCGGTGTCCCTGTAATTCTCATTTCTTCACCTTGCATTGTTATTTTTTAATATTTTCTATTTCTATCAAATATTCCTGTCTACTGATTTAGATAACATTAACTGTATTTGTGGATTGATTTATAACAGTCTCACCTAACTGGGCTCCTCACTTTTAGTAAAACTTAAATTAGAGTCTGTGGAAAAACAGGACTATTTGGACCATAATATTATACGCATACCACTATTGTTTCACCTTTTTTTTAAAAAAAAATAGCACCTCTCTGTCCTCGGAGTCTCATTCAGTGAGGATAAAAACAGGATAATCATCTTTCTCCTGAGGGGTATGACAATGAACAGGGTCATTATTTTAGTGTAGAGCATCTTTTTCTTTGTAGGAGTGCTTGCAAATCGAAGACATGCTGTGTAAGCACAGATTTGATTTCTGAAGAACATTATCTCTATATACTTTTTTCTACATTAGACAAGACATCTTCATGATCGGGCATTGCTTTGGCTGTTCATTTATGTGTACTTTTACGATGTTCACTTATCAGAAGACGCTGAGTATTTTTCAATATCGCTCAACTGAAATTTTGTGCTCAATACCAATTTTTGAGGAGCTAAAAAGTCTGATAACTGGTAGTATCGGCCAATATCATTTATACAGTCAAAAATTAAACAGATAGCAGTAGTTTAGTTAAATAGGGTTTTATTAACTGATATCCATCCATTCATTCATCCTCTGCTTTATCATAGTCATGGCCAATGTTGCACCAGACCAGTGGGGTCAGTGCCCCGGGGCCAGGGGCGTTGCAAGTGGGGGGGATGTGGGTGTTACAGCACCCTCACTTGTGCCGAAACATGATTCCATCCCCCCCAGTTTTGTCAGATTAAAACAATACTAACATACGTACTGCTATGGGTACAAGAGCGAACTGAACCGTAGCCCCGATCTGGGAGAAAAAAAATACACGCGCAGACTTACACTACACCCATAGGTCCGTTAGTTTGATTGAAGGACCATTTAGCCAATCACAGCAAAAAGGTCAGTTAGCGTCAGTGACGAGGGAACAAGAGCCGCTCCTCTTCAAAGTGAGTCAGTTGGCAACGTACTGAGCTGTTGGATTTGGGGAGAGCAGTTTAGAGGTAGAACAAAGTAATATCTGATACTGCATCACGCTAAATTAGTAAAGCAAAATTCACATCGTCTGTCACAACATCGTAATGTCAGCATTTTCTACATAATGTATGATAGACGAGGTTAATTATCCCTATGAGCCCATTGCATTTAACGTTATAGCAACATTCTGGGGGGTAACTTTACCGTACACATTAGGCAAGTACCTCCGTGTTTTCCTTTTTTTTTGTCTCTTTCAGCATGATATGTTCCTATTATAGAGCTGTGTCTTGAAGCAATCATTCCCTTTCTGTTCTTTTTAACTGATTGTCACTTGCTAAATATTTGCTATTTTTGAGAGCAAGTGAGTTTTAAAAGTTGTAGAATAATTAAAGACATTTAAAGTCTTGTTTTATATGATGCATCATGTTTTGCTTGCATATCTGAAGTTAGTCTAAAGCAACATAATGTAGTTCTTTTACGTTAAAATGTGGTAAAAATCATTTTGATGCCTCACTGACTTACAATGCATATAATAGTGTCTTGGGCATTGTCAATTCTGCCTGGTATAGCTCTCTGTTGATGTCATATAGGAGTCGATTTTAGACCACCTCAGCAGTACAAATGGTGTTGATAATTAAGGCCATTATATATATATATAATTTGCATGTTTTTATTTGCATAGTGTAGATGTAAAGACAATGTAGAAATGTAGGAAGTTATATATAATTGGCTGTGATTATAATTATATTATAATTTGGCTGTGATAATTTAAAGGGGATTTTTACTTTCCCATCCTAGAACCCCTCCACTTTTAAAAAGCTTGATATGCCCCTGCCTGGGACCTCAGAATGCCAGAAGGCCTCCCAGCCTCAGGCTGCGTATGTTGCGTGGCCGAAGACCTCAGAAGAAAGTTGAACTCAAGCACCTCTTGGCACTTGCACATTCAATTTCCCAGGACCCCCTAGCCCCAAGTGCATACTTCGAGCATACACCTGGGCCTCTTGGTACGTACAGTGCATGCTAAAGTAAGAGCTTTTTAGAGAGTACAGAGGGAAGCAAGAAAGGCCGCAATATAGGACATTGGAGGGGCTGGGTGAGGTTATAAGGGGACAGCAGGCTCCGAAAGACAAGTGCCCCAGGACCTCATGGGACCTAAATCTGGCCCTGATCCTGGTCACAGGATAATGAATGATATGATTATGACAACAGCAGAAACTCAGAGTCTTAAAGTGATATACATATAAAACAAGTTAATCCATAACATTATAACTTAACATTAAAAAAGGTAAATAACAGGAGCTTCCACTGCAGAACGAGCACATTTAAAGTACTTTATAAATGAATTGTGTTTCATACACAAAAAAAACACTTTTGGTCCCAAAGTTTTTGTGTGGTAAAATGCAATATTTCCATTCCTGGTCAATCATTAACAACACTTATTATCTATGACTTTGTGTGTAATCACGGACACTGAGTTTGCGAAGCCTATTCTGAATTTAGGTTGCTTTTGTTATTCACTTTAGATGCCTATTGTTATTCACTGTTTTGCTGCCTGCAGTGTATTGTCTTCTTTGTCTGGTGTATCTGGGAAATATGTTGCATAGATCTGGTTTTTCGTGTATTGTTTTATTTATAGAGCAGCTGTTTTGATGAAATCCATGTCCAGCATTGGTCGTCCATCTCAAATCATATATGTCGAACCGTAGAATAACACTTAATATTAATTCTAGGTTAAGAGTAATACATTGCAATGCAGGATGTATAGCTTCTCAGCATTTCCTCCAGTGAGAGAGCTCCTCATCATCAGTGTTTAAAGTGAAATTATCAGTACTTTATTGCCAGATGTTCTTTATTTAATTTTGGCCAATTTTATCAGCCAACCGATACATTGGCCAAGTCCTTGTGTTTTCAATGATGATTTAAAGAGGTCATGCACTAAGGGTGACATTCATGGTTAATGGAAGTCAGAGTCACATGTGTAAGGAAACTGCTGACTTCCTAACAATGTTTATGGCGTACTCAGTGAATGCTTATTTAATCCATCCGGCTATGCATTGACACTAAGTAATTTTTACCCATCTGCAGAAATAAGTCCATTCTTTGTACAGCCTTAAAGTACCAGCATTGAACAAGAATGATCATGGTTAATATTGTTAATGCAGACCTGGAGATCTTATCATTTGGTCAAAATGTTAAAGACTGTAATTTACAGATAGCTTAAACATCTCTTTTGTAACATGGCGTCGAGGCAGAAATAGTTATTACCACTCATTATTGTTATGACATTTTAAAATAAACATTTCAATGCTAAGACATTGGAACTGTAATTTTAGCTGTTGAAGAGAAGTTTCATATCATACTGCTAATTTGAAAATCTGCAATAAACAATGACAAGGCCATTGGTTCAATTCGCTTGGAGCATACATAAATTGTAACCCTTCCCTCTACTGTAAGGTACTTTGGAGAAAAGTGTCAGTTAAATAAATAAATGTAATGTATGTAAGCACCTGCTGCATTATCTGTTGCACAGTAAACAAATTAACAATATACAGTTATCAGCCATATCATTAAAACTTTTGACAGGTGAAGCAAATAACATTAATTATCTTGTCACAAGGACACCTGTCAAGAATTCCATTATATATTAGGAAAATTAAGTTAATTCTTGAAGTTTATGTGTTGGAAACAGGAAAAATGGACAAGCGTAAGGATCTGAGCAACTTTGAGAAGGGTCAAATTCCTCAAGATCTCAATCCGACTAAGTATCTGTGGGATGTGCTGGACAAACAAGTCCAATCCATGGAGGTCCCACCACGCAACCTAAAGGATGTAAAGGATCTGCTGCTAACAGCAAGATACCACAGGACACCTTCAGAGGTCTTGTGGAGTCCATGCTTTGACTGCACAGAGCTGTTTTGGTGGCACAAGGGGGACCTACACAATATTAGGCAGGTGGTTTTAATGTTATAGCTGATCGGTATAGAATTCTATTTATTTTTAACATTTTTCAGAAGAGTACAATTTTGTCAAATGGATAGGATCTATATATTTTGTAATTCTTGTGTTTGTGATTTTAGAATTCCTAACACAAGAAATGGATGGCACATTTGACTGTTACTAAAATTAAATTCTGTGATAGAATTTTTTGATTCTTGACAGGAATGCTTGTCCATTTTTCCCCAAATGATCTCTTCTACTCTGGTACTCTATCCCCAGGGGGTGGGACTGCCTTCCCCAGTGTAGCTTGAAGCCTTTACTGGGTAGAAGGTCAGGGAGTGAGGGAAAATAAGTAAGCAAGTTGTTTATGTGCTCTCTGGCCTCAAAAATAGACATCTTGGAGAATGGCTGCTGACCAACCCAGATGCACCACATGAATCATTCCTGACTTTTTGGGGGAAAGAATATTTCCCCCTGAATTGGTGCCCAGAACCCCTCTGTCAAGACAATCAGTATATATTCCCCTGTATTCCCTAAATAAATCTCACCCCTCCAGGGGTACTTTCTTGCACCCACGTCTCCTGTGCCTCTTCGCCTGCCACACAAATGATGCACTGTGATATTTTCGAAAACTGGATCATAGCCTTCTTCCCCTGCACGGTCATGCTGTTGTTCTTTTAGAAGTTTTGACACAGTGGATCATTGAAATTTCTTATTTACATTCACTTAGGCTTAAAATCTTTGGATCCCCTGGTACTTTTTATCCCAAAAGGTACACTTGTACTGTATTTCATCTGGTTTTACAGAAGAGGATTAATTCAGTACAAGATCTTTGACCTCTCATATGCCCTGTTAATGTAGAGCAAATAATTATATGATAATCCAATCCAGGGGTGAAATAACTTTTCTGGAGGCCCTAGACTGACATGGGTAGGGGGCCCTCTAAGTGGGCCATTTGAGCTATTTTTTGGTGCCGAAAGAGAAATGCGAGGGAATTAAAAACAATGCAACACCAATAATATGCTAATCAAATTAAACTTAAAATTAAGCTGTAAAACTTACCTATCAGGTGGGGCTGGAGTGCTGTTGGTAAAACACACCTATTGAGAGGAGGGGTGTATCAGTGGATCAATCTGCCAAATTGAAGAAGTGTATCCGTTCCCTTTTTTGCCACAGCTGTAGTTGTAGCCTAGAATAGCTTATACCTTACTCTGCCCCTGAGGGTAAGGTTAGCCTTGCATTTCTCCATACATTCTTTTGTGTTCTGCCCATCTCTTTTCACAATTTGTCTAGCAGGATAGTATCAAAGACATGGAGGATGTAATGTTAGGCTTGCTTAATGTTATGCCATTTCTTTCTTCTGTTAGGCTACTTTGTGCCAGTTCACTTGGCAGTAAAACAACTGGTACCACTAGACTCCAGTGTGGAAAACAAAGTTGGGTAATGTGAAGGCTCAAAGTCCATTACAACCAGGCTCGAGGGCAACTGTCTATCCTGAAAACTGTCACTGAAAATGCAAATAACAGACATGTTGCTATTACCTTGTTGTACTATCTTATATTCATCTATGTAACCTACAGAAATTCTGTCTTCATTGGGGCTCTTGTTTTTAGGGGCCCCAGACGGCTGCCTACACTTGCCTTATGGTAAATCCATCCCCTGAGCCATTCATAGACATCCGATTTCCTAAATAATGATGTTGCCTTGCACCTCCTAGGTTGGGGGTTTGAATCTTGCTACTGGAGTTTGCATGTGCTTGTGTGGATTTTCTTTGGGTACACTGGTTTCCTTCTGTGCTCCAAAAAACATGCAGTTAGATGAATTGGTGTCTCCAAATTGTTCGTAGTGTGTGGTTCTATGAATGTGTGTCCTGTGATGAAATGGCATCTTATCCAGGGTGTTCCTCTGCCTTATGTCCTCTGCTGTCTGGGACCACCTCCAGGTCCTCTGCAACCCTACAGGCTACTAAGTAGTTAGAAGATAGATAGATGGATGGATGCCATTTGGCATACATCTTTTCCTTCCTTATAAAAAATAATGAACTATTGCTGTAGTAAAATTACTCAACTTCAAAACCTCACTGAATGCAACTATTGTAGAAAAGATCCAGGCTAAACATTCGTCAAGCACTGTAATAAAATATAAAATAATTAGAATAAAACGACCATGACTCTAACTGGGAGAACCATTGGGGAGATGATGATGAATTATAATAAAACTTTCAGCACTTTATCCAATCTTCACGCTAGCAGTCCAGTTATAGCTGGATAATATCTAATATCTTGTGATTCCGATGTAATAGGTAATCGTAAACTTTCCTTTGTTGATAATATTGATTTTATCTGACATGACAATAAACAAACAAACAAATAAATCGAATAATGCCTCGCTTCCGTAACAGAAAGCATATAGAATATAAATATATAAAATATGAAAACACCACCGTCCCATTGAGTAAAGAAGACTGGGAATTCAGCTGTCCATGTTATTCGGGGTGCTGAAATTTATTCTGTGGCGTGACAGTCTTAGTCAAACAATCAAAGGGTATTTCCGTTTCATATAGTCACAAGAAATATCCTTTAATTGTAAGAATAAGAATATCGCGTTTCCTCGTCTCCTATCACAGTCTTCTTACAAATATCCAGGATGTGGAGTAACCCAACGTACATTTTTCGGTATGCTTTTTCCATAAATAGATGCTGCAGACTTTACCCAAGTGCCCTTTAAACTTATTTGTCTTACGTGTTATTTCGGTAACAACAACATCATTACGCCCCCTTCTGAAATGACATGAATTCAAACATTCTCACGATTCAATGCAGTGTAACCAGAAATACTCATGCACATTAGTTTTCGTATTTAGACAGATAAACCGCGCAATAGCAATTACATAGATACACTTTTAAAATTTAAAACAGAATGCATACATTACTTACGAAGTGCTCCTCCTTTGTAATACGGGAAAGCGTTACATCGTATATGTACAGCAGTAATTCATATTCAAACAAGCGTTTATAAGCATTACGCCTACTTAGCAACATACATACTATGTAATTATACTCCATCTTCATTTAAATCAAACAATGAAGTACAGTAAATGAGTTTTATTAATAATTCCAGACAGAATAGAAAGAAACACGATTCTTCTCTCAGTAACCTTCCTTAGTCTTTCGTCTATCTAAGATCTCGCCTACTTCTTACAGTCCATTGCGCATATTGATAACCCTCATATTGTGAGAGAACTGAAAGTAATTTGCATCCATTTGTTTTCCACCAGTTTTTTCCCCCCGCTGATGTACCTAAATCCTTGCAAGATCTTCCCACAAGTACTACTCTAAGCTATTGTGCTGGACAGTCATTCCAACTGCAGACAGATTTGTAACTGCAGTTACCTGTAACTCATTATGATGATTTAATGTCCTAGAAAAACCACATTTATCATTCCCTGCAACTCATATATGTTTTGAAACGAGTAGGTACTTGCAAATCTATTTTACAAGCGACTGCTACTCTTTTAGGCTGTTTTCCGGTCAATAAATAATGCTTTTTCTAACCCTTTTGGGTCGACTCAGCATCCGGATAATGGACTAACGCAGTCTCCCCTTGTCTGTCTATCTCTGCCTTTTTGCACAGATTTTACTTTATTTCTGCCCGGCTTCTCCGGACTGCTAAATGGTGCCGAAAGTCGCTGCAGTCACGTGGTTCGGGAGAGCGAGCTAGCAGGCAGGCTAAAGCGTGGGGGTGACCCTCCTTCCGCAGTTCGCGGTCTGTAATGTCTCAGACGGTGCGATCGCCCGAAAGAGCAGGAGCACAAGATCCACAAAACAGCCTCTAAGGGATTTACCTGCCTCCATCCATCCAGCCTGAATTCCTTCTGCACTTTAAACGCGTTGTCGCCTCAAATGCGTTGTTGCTCCTTTTTAAAAAAATAAAATAAAATACTTGTTGTTGGGTTTACTTTATGTACAGAATATTGCTGCTGTATTAAATTATTTACACTTTTTGGACTATATTGGGGTTACTGGACGCTACAGACGCTTGGATGAGCTGCTTTGGTAAAAATCGGAGATGGAATTGCTGCTAACCTGCCTTTTCCTTCGGATATTGCAGTCCAGTTCAGCACAAGCGGACTCCATCATTCACATTGGTAAGAAGCACCGCAAATCAAAGTAAACATGCGACACTAGCAGTTTATATCTTATAAAGAAAATGACACATACTCATTACTAACCTATACACCTTTATGTGATTAAAAATGAGCTGATGTGATACAGATGAATATATTGCAATTACGTCTATACATTTGTGTTTTCCTAGCTGCTTTGTGACCTAAGGCGATTCATAATTTAGGAAAAGCGAATTAACTCTTTTTTTGATTAAACATGATTACATTTCCGTGAGTGATTATTAAAACAATGTTCTTTTTGAAGTGTCTTCAAAAGTACACCTTCGATGGGCACAGCAGAAAATGCATTATAAAACCCGGGGGGAGTTTACCTGTAGGATGAATTTGTAATTGTAGTCTTTACATATGGTGAAATAAATGAAAGCCAAGTGTGTATTACGGTTAAGGGACCCGCCACCTCCACCCCACAGCACCACCTATAAGCTTGAACTTTGTATCGAACGTGAGCGAAATATTAATGAAGATACTATATATAGCTCAAAAATAAACGAGTAAGGAAGAGACTTGTCTCTCGTGATAGTTACATAATATACATTATACATTCAAACAGGTTTTGATGGATTATATGAGAGAAATGCATGTTTTTCATCACTCCCGCTCAATATCTTAAATTACACGAGCTGTAGTTGACACCAATGCCTAAACCATTCACGGGGACGCAGGAAATTTAAAATACCTGATCTCTATACCTTAAAAGTTATACAGTTTTTCTAATAAGTAGTTATAAACAGAACTGGGAAGTTAACCAGAAGTTAATAGCTTTACAGGGGGAACGTTGGAGGGGATTATTACTCTAATTATGCAGATAATTAAGGATTACCTTAAAAACGCCAAGAAAAGAAAAGCGTTGCATATTAATATCATAGTCATATTATGCTAGCTTACAAAGAAATATGCAGATTAATCAATAAAATAAATAAATAAATAAATAATAAGCGAGCAAGCAAACAAAATTTACTAAAATCCTCACATCACCAGAAACACATGCTTAGCAAAGGCCATATTCAGGTGCGTACTTTTATAACATCGTGAAAAACTGAGTTTTCCATGTCTGGTTTCATATTTAGACCACTAGCAACGATGATGGATTGGCCTGAATCGGTGCTGCGCGATATATTACATCAATAATGAGTCGTAGCCTATCAAAACCGTTTTCAATGTAATACGAATGAAAAAAAAGGATACAGAAGCTAGGAGTAACCTAAAGGTTCCTTTCAAGAGAACTGACTGCCAAATAGATACATAATAATGAAATACTATGTTATTGTAAATTAAAGGGTCATATCTTTTACATTAGGTAAAACCACAATGTAACAAGGTCTGTAGTATTATATGTAGCGGTCATTAAAACAAACATTAAAACAGCAACGATCGATGTATGCCAGTCGTTGATCGTTGTCAAATTCTAAAGGAACTGAGTACATTTAAAGAGATTACAGCGCAAATTTTCTCATCAGAGAACATCCTCCCTGAGACCAAGTTATTTTTTTCCCGCGAAACGTGCATAAGCGAAACTAACAAATTTAAAAAAAGAAAAACAAAATTCCTGGTACTTGACGTCACCACTGGCGGTATTGTTAAAGAATTACTAAAGTGTGTGCCTTTATTCTCTTGGTAAAATTGTATTGCAACAGCAACTAGTTTGCACATAATTGGATTTCATATTGTGCCTGTCTCCAAGAAACTTCTGACTAGTATGAATGAAGTACTAGTTGCAGTAAACACACTTAATTAAAGTAAGGACTTAATCGTCACACAGACCAAAAGAAAATAAATATACACTGTATATCCTGAGATATATACACATGAGCTGCATCGCATTTGCACATGTATAATTATTGTACTGGAGAGTGACCTTTCTTTGTAACCACTGCACAAACTTATTCATGCAATACACATGACTTTCCAATATTTCATACACCCTTTAGCTTTTTTTTTTAGCATGGCTTAGCATAATATTGATGTTTAAAATCTTGAAAGTTGTTTTAAACATGTATTAATTACCTACTAAAGGTTAACTTGATTTTGAGGTTCAAAGCAGCTGTAATTACATACAGGTATAGCCTAGAAAAAAATGGAAATATGAACGAACTGTTTCTCAGTAGGCCGTTTGACCAGCACCTGCAGCAGCTAGGATGGCAAATATGCAGTGTGGCTTGGAGTCAGTTAGGGTCTGGAACTGTTCTGCAGGAATCTGGCACCATTCTCCGGGTAGGAATTCCTCCACTTCAAGTAGATGGAGGCGGAAGCTGCTGTTGTGGGCACTTATCCACACAAATGCACAAATGATCTATGGGATTGAGGTCTGCTGATTGGGAGGACCATGAAAGACGGATCGCTCACGGTCCTCTGGCTCCCACTGACAACATGTGCAGTGTGAATTGAGCCAATGTCATAATTCCAGGAGAGGAGAGAAAGAACATCATGAAATGCAGATTGTATTAAAAATGGTAATGTTTTTTTTTTTTTTTCTGCATTAACAAACTGGATAATTTAATCAGGATATAGGTAGCCCAAACCATTCTAAAATGACATAAGTTGTATTTTTGAATCCAGGCATTTCATACCTTCTTGGGGGTAATGTATTTTATTAAATAGATTAAATTTCAGTCTGAATTGTTGGGAAAGTCTATTTATATTTAATTAGTATAAATATATTAATTTATATAGAGTAAACTGTGTATATAGTATATGTCATATTAAATGCACATCATTTAATGCTGATTGTAATATATATATAGCAATATAGCAGTTTTTCAAATACTGGCACAAACAGAGAAATACACTGTTGGACTGTTTTCCTTTCTGTGAATTACACCAGATATCATCCTGTTTCTGATGCCAGCATAGTAGCTGCAGCGAAGGCAACTTACAGTGGACTCAAACACCATTGTCCTGCACCAAAGGCAGCAACACTAACTACATTACAATGGATATTGCCTCTTAGAAAGGCTGCTATTATTGTATATTATACACAGTATCTGTTATTTGCAATAGTACTTATATATATTTAAAAGTCAGGTATAAATATAATCATCAGTTTAGCAAATGTGTTTCCAGACTATTTTGTTACCAGTTATACTCAACAGTGGTAACAAATAGGGTAGATGTTTTCAGACATAAGACCATAGTCCTGTCATCCAGAAGGTATTCATTTCATTCGAACAAATGATCTTTCAAATGATAACTGTAACAAAAATTGCTCTTAATTCCACTTACATTATTATAAATGTGGTTTCTCTGACAGTCAAATCAGTAAGAAAAAATATGCTATCAGATTTAAACACAAAGTGAAAATAAATTACTAATATAATAATTAATGTAGATTCTGTAGTTAGAACTTGATATCACAGTTACTCAAATAGATAAAAAATGTCACCACCTTGGCTATGATGGACTGTAAATGTGTTAAAAACAAACTTAAGACAAATAAAAAACGTATTTTAAACAAATAGCAAGGTTAAGTTATTGTTTACAATCCTGTTATTGCTGGTGAATTGTACTGGATTAAGGGGAAATGAACTGAATTTGTGCAGTTCATTGAAATGTTTAAAAGCTTCAAATAAAACATGTTTCAATCATGTTAAGTTTTTATGTCTCCTTAATATTGAAACTATGGGATATTGTGTCATTTATGCACACAATTCCTCTCATGCATTGTGTTCTTTGAATACATGAGGTGAGGCCTAGTAATCAGGTCGCTTGGCAACTGCTTCTTACACTTTTGCACCCTCTTGGTTAAGAATATATCATCTTATAAAATCAATAAATGTAAAAAACAACACTTCACACACACACACACACACACATATATATATATATGTGTGTGTGTGTGTGTGTGTTCAGGGGGGACTGGTGGATTTGTACTATTGCAAAAAATGCAAACATTCGACCATTGTTGTACATATGTTTTTTTTTTTTATTGTTTAGTGGCAGCATGTTCCCTCTTTGTCTATAGAGGTAAATGAAAACTTAATAATTATATGAATTATATAGGCTAGTTATTTATCAATGAGAGTTATAACTATGTTTTATTTAGCAGTTGCTAAATGAAGTCTTCAACAGTTTGCCCATCTCCTGTACTTAACTCAACAATGTAAAAGCAGCGTAACTGCAGTGCACACAGCCTAACTGTATGTAACTCGACCTAACTGCACTGAACACAGCCTGGCTGTGTATGTGGCTCAACCTAACTGCACTGAACACAGCCTGGCTGTGTATG
>JAAGVU020000061.1:9424836-9443864 GCA_011763525.2 Mormyrus iriodes
TTTCACAGAAGTGTGATTGACTTGGAGTTACATTGTGTTGTTTAAGTGTTCCCTTTATTTTTTTGAGCAGTGTATTTTTGAAATAGTTTTGCGTTCCCTCGCAATCATTCTGCGTTACTAATAATTACTGTAGTATGTCCGTACAAAACATAGAATTAATGGACTAATACAGATTTTCTCAAGTGTTTTGGCACAAATCATGAAGGCGACAGACTTATCTATATCTATTGCTTTAAGGTAGGGATGTGCCGATACTGCTCATATACTCATACTTGTAAAAATTGTCCGATACTAAAAACCAATACCACTTATTTGCAACATTACGTAAAAACTCAATACATTTTGTCAGACTGTACGATCTGTTCTGCTAAAGTGTCTAGAGGAAGAAGGGATAGCACGCCATTTCACGCAAGCACTTTGATCAAACTTCTAAAAACGCATCATATTGCAGAGTACCCGGAGTTTCCGGTGGTCTGCGTCTCCGAGGCGCGTGGTAACATTTCGGGGGAGGCGCGCGTCAGGCTGCGGCGGGAAGCACGCGGCGGGAGGGTCCGCGGTAAAACCGTACTTACGGTGTCGACTCGGCGCAGAAGTGTAAATCAGCCTTTACAGTCAACGTTTTGTTCCTCTGTAAAAACCTTTCAAGCTGAGAATTGAGAATCCTATTATAAATGATTGAGCTGAAAACTTAGGTTTCAAGTAAGGTAAGTCGCTTAAAGTGATCAACCGCTTACATGTATAAAAAAGCTTGGGGCAGAATCATTCCTGTACAAATTCTATTTAAATAATTTGCTTATAGTAATCAAGTAGTCCACTTACAGTGTTCATTTGGATCTTTTATATTGACATACATGACAACGTATAAAACGTATAAAAAATTATAACTAGGCTTTTTTTTTAACTTTATTTTTACTTTATTTTACTTTGATAAGCCTACTTTGCCTTGCGATAACCTGTCTGCTTCTGGCTTGCTTACTTAGCCTAAAAGCTCCCTGAGACTTTACAAAGTTAGGAAAGCTTTACGTTAAGCCTAATTTTGCCTTACCCATAAAAGAATTATCAAAGTCTCAACCACACAGTGAGGCAAAGCAAATAGCTTATTAGTTAAACACTGATATCGGATAGGTACTTGGTATCGGCATCAGGACAGAAAAAGCAGGATTGGTGCATCCCTACTGTACAGTAAACCTGTCCTGCAGTTAATGAATACAGTACTGGCTGACATTTAACGAACCGACTGACTGACTTCCTAGATCATTTTATACTGGGGCCCCTACAGGAATCCAGACACTTGCTGTCACTACTGAGGTTGACTGGAAGAATGTTCATAGCTGAAGTGTTTATCTGTTTATCTCTCTGATCTGTTTATCTCTGTGTACATTGTTCAGCAAACCTTGTCACTGAGAAAATCAGCAAAAAGGCAGGGTTTGGAAAAATTTTGTAAAGGTAGAAATGTCTTACTTTTGTGGCATGACTGCAAAATCTGATTCAGGAAACCAAACAGAATTAACTTGTCAGTGTACTTCAAGTGTACTTCACTGTTTACTGCAACACCCTGTCAGGTTCTCAACAACATTTACAGTTACTGTACTGTACACTATACATAAGTTAGTGATAATTACAGATGGACATTACAAAGGAGGGATACAACCACCAAGTTAGTTTTGAAAACAAAAACAAAAACAATGCATTGCATGTTTCTGTGTTTAATACTTCTTAAAAATAACTGGGGTACCTGTTTTAAGGCTTATCTGAAAAAGCCCACAGACAGTGACTTTCTTTGTTGACTATTGACACATAAAAGAATTTCGGTTGATTCTTAAATAACATTCTCTCTAATTTCCATTACGAGTTATTCCAAACCCTTTTATCATTTCCAACCAAACAAAACGTCTATAGTGATAGTGTTTATGTTGACTTAGTTTTAATTTCCCCAGTTTATTGTCATACTACAAATGGCATGTGTAGTAGTTGATGAGAGGTTAATGTGACAATTAGTTCTTTTTAATTAGTGTTTTAATTAGAAAAAGACTGGAAATAATAACTCTGCTTGACTAGTAGCCCTTCATCACATCAGCTCCTTCCAGCAAGGTGAGGGATTTGACAGGAATTTGACAGGTTGTGAATGGGGAAATGTTATAAGTAATTTGTGGGGTTCAGTTACATGAGTCAGCATCCACAATAAATCTTTTCACAAACTTATAATTATCTTTCACGGTTGCATGTTACATTTGGAGCCAGAAAAAATATGGTAATTAGCAACTCATTACTGGTGTGTGCCCAGTGATGGACTATCTGCCTGGGATAGGGTGCTGGTGACATTGACCTGGATAAGTGGATGTATGGATGGGTGGATGGATGGATAGTTGGATATAGTATTGTACTGTAACATTATGGAAAGCATTTGTACTAAATACATTATTATGTCATTGGCTGCTCTGTTTCCCATCCATAGCCATGCCAAACAAGAGCAAGCTGAACAGAAGCTTTCTTGGCAGAATTATTCAGATGAAATGGTTTAAGGGTGCTATGTATAATTTACTACTCACCACCTGCACTTGTGGCTATCTATGATTCAGCTAAATGATAGGGAGGAAAAAGGAACTTCTGTCAGAATATAAAGAAATGGGATGAAAATAAGCATTTTCTTCTAGGGAATGTAGAATTTTAATGGATATGCAAATTGCTGTGTTGTCTCCCTGTACAACTAGAGAATAGCAACAAAAATAAAAATATCACAGGTGTAAAAACACAGATTAACATGCCTGGAACTGCCACTGATTTGGTAAATTGACAAGAACAATGATTTTCTTGGGAGAGGAGACATTTTTGTTTTCTTTTGTTTTGAATATGCATATATCTCGTTAAGGTATGCTCCTAAGCATGTATGTGTAATAGAAGAGATGCTTTTGCAAGTTTTGTTGAGTTTTAATGTTATGTGGTCTCTAAGGTCATACATCAGTGTATGGAATATGAATTCTCTCATCATGAGTGGAAAAGCTATGCATGTCTAGGTAATAAATGAATTCAGCACCATACGATGTTATCCATTGCGGTCTAAATAATGGTTACAATTAAATAATTTATCAAGCTTCTGCTAAGTAAGATTTACATAATATATTAAAATAACAACACTTGAGGCAGATTCAATTTCAAATATCTTGTTTTATAATCCCCAGAATCCTAACCAGTGTAAGGTGTTAGGAGATGGAGGGATGGTTAGATTGAGGATTTAGTGGTTTTTTTAGATACACTGACTAACAGAGCTCATTGGGGTGACCTCCTGCTTGATGGGTAATAGTTCTGGCTCCTGGCCCCAGTTTGCATGTTCCACTCATGTTCATGTGCAGCTCCAGTTGCTCTAGTTTCCTGCCCCAATCCAAAACATGCTGCTAGGGGAATTTGTCCTTATGTGCCTTTGGAGTGGCATCCCATTCAGTCTGTCTCCTGACTCATGTTCTGTGCTTCCAGGAACACTTGTACTGGATAAGTGCTTAGAGAAATAGGTGGATGGACAGAAAATCTAAGAGAATGCTATCAGTAACATTAGTGGTTATATGTAGCTGCATTCTGCTCTATTAATGTAGGAAAGCAGTTGTACTTATGTTATTAAGGTAATGCAAACTAACACTCTCCAAGGAATTGAAAGTTCTGTGTAAGTCTTACTGCCTTCCTAACCACTCTCTGAAAGCTGTTGATATTGCTGTACATTGCTGCCCCCTGTAGTTGTATGGAAACACTGAAAATTTTAGCAGATCAAGAACTCTTTGAAGCTTTGAATAGTGCCTGGGAAAAAAATGGAATGCCAGACAAACACCAGAACTCCTGTTAGGTCTGATGTCAGGGTATGAATATATCACATAGAATCCAAAATTCTTTGTAATTATTTTCTAAACTATTTAAAATACATTGCCTGTAGAATGAATGTTCCAGTAATGGTTTCTCATTTGACTGAGTATTTGACTGCCCTGGAGGAGACTGCGTAATACATATATTAATGAATTATATATGTATTTAATATATTTGTTATCAACCAATAAAATGCAATTAAATAATAATTACAGCACAACTTTGAATAAACAATTGCAGTCACCATTTCTTCATCTAAAAAAAAATCCCATCTGTGAATGTAGCTATGAAAACATCAGCACGATCCCCATTGAGCCCTGAAAAAATATCTTGTGCAAGTTTTACTACAGTGCCCTTTAAACAAGGCCCCATATGATTAGCATAATTCTGCTCTATTTGTCATTTTGGTTTTATGTATGTAGCTTATGCCTGCAAATTGCATATTATATATTTTTTCTTCATAACTAAGCCAGGATGAACAGATGAGTAAATGGATGATGGTTTAAAGCCTATTATCATTATTTCACAGTAATTTAGACAGAAAATAGAGAACACTTGTATTTACCTTCAGAACACCTTAAGGGAGACTATAGAAATTGGTGGATAAACAGGTGCAAACATAGGAATAACCTGTGAATGTGGGGGATATAGCAGCATGTTCCCTTTCTGCCTGTTATTTAAGGAGGCTCCTGGTCTAAAGTTGAAACATGATTTTATGAATCAGTCCCATTCTTTCATTCTAGCATAGAAATATTCTGACGAAAGTTACACAACCGTTTATCCCGGGGGAGGGGGTTCTAAGAAGAATATGAAGAGATGAAATGGCTCATTTTTAGCCACTAAGGCTAGATTTAACACCACGGCAGGGCTCTCCCGGTTGCCCTCATTCCCAAAAAAACAGTTCCCTAGCAACCTTTGTACCCGAAAGTGGGAAAAAAGTGCTCCACAAACATAATTTTCTCTTTCTTTTAAGAATCTGGCCAGCAGGATCAAGCAGGGTTTCCAACAGTGTCAATAATTTGATAGTTTTTTAGAAAAAAACAACTAAATGTATATGCAGAAATAAATATAGCTTGTTACAGTGTGCTAGACGAAGGACTCGAAGGCCAGCATATGCCGAACAAAAGAGGTTTATTGAACTGAACAGGAGCAGGAAAACAAATGAGTCGGAAAGGAGTCAAGTACGGGGAAGGACACAGGCAGACAGGAGGAGTGACATCAATGATCGGACTGGGGCTGACGAGACAAAGAAGTACTTAAATACAAAGACTAACGAGGGGTAACAAGCAACAGGGGTGGCTCATCAGTATAACATTAGGGAGGAGACAGGAGGGTCAGGTGGACATGACAGGCAGGATGTAACAGCACCCTCCTTCCCCCCCAAGTGTGCATGGAAGACAAACAGGCGAGGGGACCACAGGGACCTAACGCAAGGGTGGACACACAGGGCTGGGGACAGATGGGACATTGGATGGGACAGGGCACAACAGGACCCACGGTACATGGGACAGACACCACAAAAGGACAGAGGGACAGAACCACCAGAGAGGACAGGACAGGACAGATTGGACAACAATGGACACGGAACAGGCATGGGCTATACCAGGGACCAAAAAGACAACAGGAAAGACCAACCCCAAACAGACCCACACAGACAAAATACAGGGCAGAACCAGACACCAGGGACAACGGACCAGGGACCAGAGGGACAAATTCCAGACATCAATAGGAACCAGAGAGCAGGACACACAGAAAGCGAGACAAACTGAACACACCACACCTGGAAACAACAGACAGACACCGTACAAGACACATGACATGACTTGGAGAACAGAACAGACCAAGGCAAAACCAGGGATAGCAGAGAAGACACCCAAAAACACACACACCAGGAGAAGGCGGACAGGTTGAGGAACAAGGGTGACAGGGACGAAAACACAGAAGAGTTCCAGAGGGGATATAGGCCAGGACAAAACCAAGGCAGGATAGGGGACCAGGACAGGGACGAAGACGTGACTGGAGGAAATGGCAAATGCCCTGGGGACCTGGGTGGTGACCCGCGAGTTCCCCTTCTGGGCCCATTTATGGCGGGGTCCCCTCCTTGGCCCAGTGAGGCGAGGTCCATCCAGACAGCAGGATCTAAGGGCCTTGGAGGGCCAGTACGGCTGGAAGGAGCTGAGGAGACTGCAGGGCAGGAGCAGGAGGGCACCGAGGGGACTGCAGGGCTGGAAAAGGAATGCGCTGCAGGTCCTCTCTTTTTGACCACAGCAAGAGAGTTGCCCAGGCGGACGTCGGGTGAACAGGAGTTGGGGCGGCTGGCACGGATAGTGTGCCCCCATCTCTCCGTCCGGGAGATGGAGACTCGGCCAACCCCTCTTTAGGGCCCCAGCTGACACTGTTGACCGCAATGGAACTTAGGACTGAGTTGGTGTGGGCTTTGGGCAGAGGCAGTGGCCCTCGGAACTTAGGGCCTCTGGCTGGGCATCTTCCGTGCTGACCCAACCCGGTCTGGTGGTGACCGTGGAGTCAGGACATAACATAGCTGATATTAAATAATAAATTTTTTTTCAACCGTTTATGGACTGAGTACATTTACCATATCTGAGAAAAGCCAAAATTTGGGAACAATTTTAAGCAAGGCATTATGAATCATATTGGATATCTACATAGCAGGCTAAGACAACGTTTCCCCATCTCTAACAAGACCTCAGACGATAGTAAACACTGTAAGACACAGAGATAACCAGGTTATGTATTGTAATACTGTAATGCATAGCCTGTTTCTGTTGTAAGCCCGTTGGGTGTTGGTATGGCAACCAAATCCATAGTGATAGATCATTGTTGTTGCCACCAGTTTCCTTTTCGCCAGTTTTGTTTACAAAGGGGAAAAGAAGGAATTTAAGACTTGGCGATGAAAGAACAGTCAGTCTTGAAAATGCACTCTACTGCTCTGCAAAGTGTGAAAGAGATAGTTATATTTTATTACTCGTTGTCACTGTGCAGCCTTGCTTAAATCCAGGCCAAACATCACACATTGGTTACAGTGGATTGTTCTCTCCACTATGGCTTATTTTTGTGCTTCCATCAGTTAGTGGTTATCTTCATTGAATAGGGTGTGTAAAATTGGAATATATGGGCTTTTATAAACCATGTTTTATGCTGTATAAATTACTTTTGGCTTCTCTAATTTATAAAAGCTATTTTATCTCTACTTTTGCTGCAAATTGCATGATGAATTATAGATAGCTATTATGACTTACAGAAATTAAACAATAAAAATATGGTTCATAAGAGCCCAAATGTATGTATTTTTTCATGTCTTATTGACTAGAAATCATATTATGATGTGCAAATTACTATTAAAATGTGTCAAAAATCTGTTTTTGAATACAGCATTGGGTGGTTTTATGGATTTATCAAAACAATCTGGCAATATGATTATTTGCTTTGCACTAATACATCTATACATGATAGATTTTTGTAATAAGTCAATCCAGATTTTTAGCAGAAGCACTTATTTAATCTATATTCTCTTTTTAAGTTTATCAATATAATTTATGTAACAGGTGAATGGAATTGTATAATCTGGTAGCATAAAGAATAGTCTGTAGAATAGTTATAGGCGGGATAATTTTGTGGAAAGAATTTTTGGTTTGTCAATAATCATAAAGGAAATTAAGAATAAAGGTTCTAAGCTGTGTCATGTAATGGGTTGAGGTGGATAGTTCAGGTCCAGAAAGTAAAAATCTGGACCAAGATTTAGTTTCAACCAACCAGTTTATTACTCTGTGACTGTGACTCTTTATACTGAACTGGGTGGGTGAAACAAAATCTTGGTCAGAATTTTCCTTACTTTCCTAACTAGTTACCTTTCCTAACTATCCATTTCTGCTGAATATCTATGGGGCTAATGCAATACGGCATGCTCAATGTAATGATTAGTAGACTTAAAGGCGAAGCTGAGCTAGTCAAAGTCCTGGACTGGATAGTGGATCAGGATTCACCGACATAACAGTCAGGGATTTATGAGGTTTGAAACCTTACACAATGGATGTCTGGGGCTTAGTAGTGTACAAAATTATGGTTATAATCACCCCCGCAACCCATATGGAATAAGCGGTTATAGAAAATGGATGGATGGATGGTTATAATCACAACAACATAAGTATTTCAAAGAACGGAATAACATTAACCAAATCTTATTTCTTTTCATATGGTCATGCTATAAATAAATAACTGTGGTCTGGTTGCATGAATAACCAGGGCAAAAAGAGTTGGGGTTTGGCTGTTCATTAGAATGGTAAATGATCTCATTCATTTTTAATTACTTTCGCACTAGGCCTCTGACTTTATCCAACAATAAGAAAGACAACTTGTGCTTCATTCAACAGAACTAAATGTCAGGAACAATGATCTCTCTAGGATTGTGAGAGATTCAATTTTCAATGTGTCCGTCTGCCTGATAAAGATTTTACTTTTCATAGTATGAATAGTGTGACGAAAAAGCAATGATTAACACCTTGTCAAATGAAAATTAATATTAGCATTATGCAAAATTAAACAAAATAATAGCAATTTAGGAAAGTCAGGTTGGGTTTAGGGGTTGGAACGGTGGTGCAGTGGTTAGCACTGTTGCCTCACACCTCTGGGACCAAGGTTTGTGTTTCTGTTGTAGCTCCATGTGTGTGGCGTTTGCTTGTTCTCCATGTGTTATTGTGGGTTTTTTGTTGATTTCCCCTCACAGTCGACAAACATGTTAGTGCAAATTGGATTTGCCAAATTGTCTGTAATGTGGGAATGGTATGTGTGTCCTGCAGTGGGTTGGCACCACAATCTGCACTATTCCCTTGTGCCCATAGCCTCTGGGATAGGCTCTGGACCTCTGAGACCCTGCATAGGACAAGTGAGTATAGAAAGTGGATGGAGGTTTCAGTTGGTCTAAATAGGTTTTAATGTCCCCTTTTCTGGGTTGTTATTGATTGAACCCTACCTAAAGTGTTCTATGAATACTTGCTCTGTGCTTTTGATTCCACAGCTTATGTTTTTGTTAATGTTCTTTTTTTGCTGAGTCAGTGCTCTTCTGTTTATGTACTGAGTTTTGCTCTTCACTGCTGTAACTCTGCTAAGCAGGGCTTAACCTTGTGGTGATCACTCCCACCATAATCACTAAGATAAAAATATACTTGTCTTTTCTGCACACACATGTCCGAACACAGTTTATTATAGCTATTTTTAAATGCCAGTTTATTAGGTATCCCTGCTCCTGGGACCCCTGACAAAAGCTCACCCTGGGACCCTAGACTGCTGACATGTTGCAGGGCTCCTGTCCATGTTGGGCCCCTTAACCTTTCAAGGGTTTCCACCCAATTTATGGCACCCTTATCCTGCTCCTCCAAACATTTACTTGTTCAATTCAAGTACAGGTAAGATGCCTGATATAAGGGATTTTGAACATGGTGTGATTGTTGGTGCCATATGTGGTGGTTCCACCATTCCAGTAAGTCACCCTACAGAGATGTTCATAAACTACAGTGTCTACTAGGGATGTGAATGTCCATTTCTGAGGCCAATGCGATTCACATCTCAATGCATTGCCAACGATCCAATACATTAAAGATACATATGAAACAACTACTAATGCGATATGATATGATTCACCCCTATTGCGATGCAGTGTGATTTGACAAGATTTAATTCAACACATAATGTGACTCAACGTGATATGATGCAATGCAAAAGAATATGATGCTATACATTACAATATGGTGCTGATGCAGGAACACTTTAGAGAGGGGGAACAATCTAAATGTGAAATTACTGGAGAAAAATTATTGGTCACAATACGATACATACAGAGTTCATCCCAAATTGTTTCTGGTGCAGAGTTTTTTAATCGGGGCAATGGCATTGTGAATTTTTATGCAAATCGGTGAATCTTACCATCCCCATTGTCTATAGTGGTTTACTGAGAATGTTACACCAAAAAAAAAAAACAAAACTTATACTCAGGGGCAGTTAGGGAGCTCAAATCATCTTGTTAATGAGAGGGGGCAGAGGAGAATGGCCAGACTCATTGACGCTAGCTGGAAGGCCATTAGGTTAAAAAATAACAGCTTGGTACAACAGTAGTGTGCAGAAAAGCTTCTCTAATGTGGTTGTGGAGGCAAAAGTGGATCCTATGTGCTACTAGCTGGGTATAACTAATAAAGGGCATATATACTTTAGGGCTGCTAGTAGTTTACTGGTGGTTTTTATAATACATTATCAATATGAAGTATTCACTGCTGTTTAATATTTTAATTTTCATCACCAACATCAAATATGAGTCCATGTTTAAGGTAGTTAAGGCAGCAGGAATTTTAGGATGGTGAAGTCCATAGCATATTTTGAGTGCAGAGCTACTCCACATACATTAATTCATAAATGTATGCAAAATAAAGATGAGTGCCACTTACAATATCTCACTTACAATGAGTGCTAATCCTCTTCATCATAACTGTCAAACTCAATGCATCTTCTTTCTGTCTATTCTGATATTTGTATATTCTTTTAAAGCGTGCTGGAAATTTGAACGATATTGCTGATTATTCAGCAGACTGTCTGAGTTCTGGACTCATTGTAACACAATGACTATATAACACATACACTGGTCTGCCCATAACATTAAAACCACTGACAGGTGAAGTGAATAACATTTATTATCTCGTTACAATGGCACCTGTCAAGGGTGCCATTAAATATTAGGCAAGTGAACAGTCAATTTTTGAATTTGATGTGTTGGAAGCAGGAAAAATGGGCAAGTTTAAGGATCTGGGTGACTTTGACAAGGGCCAAATTATGATGGCCAGACGAGTGGGTCAGAGCATCGCCAAGAGGGCAGGTCTAGTGGAGTGTTCCTAGTATGCAGTGGTCAGAGCCTACCAAAAGTGGTCTAAGGAAGGCCAACTGGTGAACCTACGATGAGGTTGTGGGCACTCAAGGCTCCCTGATGTGCATAGAGCGAGAAGATCTAGCCCACCTGATCCAATTCCATGGGAGAGCTACTGTAGCACAAATTTCTGAATAGGTTAATGCCTGTTATGATAGTATGGTGTCTATAAACATTTCTTGTTTTCTTCAACATGTTACTGATATCTAGTTTTATGGCTAGAAGAACACCACTTCGGTTCCCAAACCTCTCCTCAGGTGCACCTCAGCCATTCCTAGTATTTGTTGAATTCCACCAGCAGCTCATTTTATTCATTAACTTAATTAGATAGCTTGATGAGGTACTGATTAGTCAAACATGGTGTGCTAACGGAGTCAACAAATACATGGATGGTAACTGCAAATACTGGAGTCACTTGAAGAGAGGTTTTGAAATGGCAAAGTGTATGATCATAGTTTTACACCAACATAAATATAATTTAAAAATAATTTCCTTTTGCACAGTACTGTATGCTTTTATGCTATGTGAGTGTAATGGATCACTGTAAGTCGCAGCCTAATTTGCATTTGTGATAGAGTATTAGACTTACATTTAGAACATAGGTTTGCCCTCTTGGGACAAAACTGACTGCCAAAGTTTTTTTTTTTTTTTTTTAATTGTTTACAGTATGAATCCATTGTGTATATATCACCCAACTGTGTGTGTTCCCCAGTGAATGATTGCCTGTGCATTGTAATGCACACTGTCTCGCAAGTGATGGAACTTAAATCCCTGGCAGGAAAGGTCAAACTGGAGAGGTAATAGAACAACCTGACAGCAGCAAGGCAGGTGTGGGAGGACAATCCATAGCTTCAGCCTGCCATTTTTTCCCAGCCACTACTTTCATATATTAATTGTGAATGTCTAATGCATGCTGATCATTTTACATTTTCAAATATGACATGTTTTCATCTAAAAATGCATCTCAGTCACCAAACTTCTGGGAGATATTGAGAGTTATTGCAGTGCTTTTGTTTGTTTTGCTCTGATTCTGCCACTGTATGCGGCGTTCACTTTTCGTCAAGAGGACCATTATATGTATGGCACTCATTACCATTCATATTGACTGGCTGTCCCTTGTGCCACATGCGTCATTGCACCTGATAAGTGAGATGTGCCTAAACTTGCTTATGAGTGGAGTAAAGAATGATTATGCTGATTTATAAACTGATGAATTCTGGGAATGGCAGGTCATGGACTGGATGAACACCGTTAGAATGATACCTGTGTCAGTGTTAATAATGCCACCTATCACCTGCCAAAAAACTCATCACTCTCAGGTGTCTGTCATAATCTACATATTTCTATTGCATTTTAGGTATTAGGAGCTGAGAGGTTTTGCGTACAGCAGATTACGCATTCTCCCTCTTTTTGCTTATATTCCTCATTCTCAATCTTCCAACAATTTGGCATATTCGATGCTGCAGTGTTAGGATTAAAAGACATTAAGTGGTAGCATTAACTTGCTGTGGTGTGTCCTAATACGTTTTATCCTATTGGATACGTGGAGATTCCTCACCTATTTCCAAGGGGCCCATTTGCTTTTAAAAAAATTTACCCTTGCTGTGAAAGTATCATATCTTGTATATTTGTAGAGTAGCTGCGTCATGCCTTCTCTGCGAAACTTTGAGCAGCTACACCGTTTCTTCCGAGACACTCAAAGATACTGAGAATACCCTTATCTGCACATTCAAGTATGGCAGATCAAAGGTTTGAGGAGTGAGGAGGGCATTAAATGTACAGACATTATTCCTGAAAAATCACCAGCGGTAAACATCAAATCATCTAACACAACCCTCCATTTTCCCAGAAAAACTGCTGGGTCTTTTGTCCATTTGAGTGTCTGGGGGAAATTGTGCATCATAAAAGTGGGATGCACTTTTTATCACATTTATATTAACAGTTAAGAGGAGATTCGCTTGAGGTGTAGCCATTGCAAACGGAAGCGGAATTCCGTGTTCTAATTAGAAAAAGAAAAAAAAAAACTGCTGCTGCAATTTGTATTGATTGTCCTCCATGTCATTTCTCTGATCATGCAAATGCCCCAGAATGAATGCAAGGTTAGAGCATTTAATCAAACAGGGAAAAAATGAAGAGGTTATTTTATCACTTAGACATCTACATTATCCAAATTAAAAACATTGTATGATGCATATTTATCAGATTGATTAGTGGGTAGTTCTCTCACTTTTCTCTTCAAGGACCAGTCACACATGATTACTGTCCCCAAATCACAGGTAAATTTCCCATTTCAACTAATAGATTTTATATTTCCTATATTTATTTATTTTTCTTCTATAATTTCAGTAGGTCTCATTTATAACTTCTAACGCTATCAATTTTTCTGACTTTTTATGACTTGCCGTTTTGACAGTGGGGGGGGAAATCGGGGGATAGTTGTCCCTGGGCCCTGGGTGAAGGGGGGCCCAACAGGGCCCTCTATCCTTTTTATAATCTGCTCAAACAATTTATCAGTAATTTGTCAAAAATATATATTTGTGAAAACTTATTATATAGTTTTATAATACTGTTACAGTTTCCAAAGAGTATGTATCCTTATATAAACTGAATGAAAAAGTTAAAATAAACAAACAGTTTTATTAACAAATAAGATTTATTTTTAACGAATGGTGCAAACTATATAAATACAAAATTCCCTTAAATTATAAAATATTATTTATTATCAAGTACTCAAAATGACATGTACCATAGCTAAAGTGAACAAAACAACATAACTCAGTATCAATAATAATAGGATTCTTTTTGGCAATCAACGTGCTCGACTGGATGGTATTTTTGGAGATGGTGAAACGGATTTGTTGCATTACCAGACTTGGAATCTGTCGGCCGCATATTTTGCAAACTGGCTTTATCTATGTTTTGTCCGTTCGGAGATAGCCGAACCACTTCCATACTTTGGACGATGTATGCCCTTTTTTCGGTATTATCTCCTCCTGTGCAATTAACACAGTCTCCTCCTCCGCTTCACTTTGCAGTGCATCTGCGCTCCCTGACATCTTTTTTTTCCAAACACACGACCACGTTGCTGTTGTTTACAACATCGCCTTTTTAATAATAGGGGCGGGTAAATTTGCAGGGTCGTCGGGGATTGGCTTTTGGCTGGCGTTCAGCCAAGCCTACGTTCTGCGCGATCTCAGCGCGCAGTCTAAAACGGAGCAAACAGGTTTGATCGAATTTTATAGCCTACGTTTATCATCGTTATCGTCCTACTTTTTTATCGCTAAAAAATCGAGATCGTTTTATCACCCAGCACTGCTTCAAAGCTTGTTCTTTTTCTTCCTAATTTTTAACCACACAGTGGTGCCCAGAAAAGGAGAGAAAAACAAAGGTTAACATTAATGGGGAAATTGGTTTAAAATGTCTGTGATAATTCTGGTTAGGCCTATGTCTGGGCTCTTTAAGGTCCCAATATGTATTTTTTTTCCCATGTGAATCTGACATTGAAATCATAAAAATATGAGTTTCTTATAAATTTTTCAATAGTCAGCTTCAAAGCATTAAAGTTGGGAATGATAGCCAGTCTCTAATACAATTGAACTTTGACGGTAGGGCTATCCTTTTAGTTAGCTTGTATTTTGATTAAATAGTGCGTGCTCTGTTAGTAAGAGCTCTTTTACCATGTGTGTTATAGCCAGTCTGCGACTTGTGTACAGTCGGGAAATGTGTGTGTGTGTGTGGGGGGGCTTGGAGATTATCTTGTCCCCGGGCATGAGCAAGATACACAGTGGTCCTGCATATATGTACCAATTAAGGCACACCACTTGCATTATACAAATAATCTTATAGCTAAATTATAATGACGTTGTTCTTTTGTTTGAAGAGGTTGCTCCCAGACTGCATTGAATGAATCCTTCGTGAAACTCCCAATTTTCCACTTGAAAAGAAGCAATCAATAGTAACACACATCATCTTTGCAGTCACAGTGCTACCCACTGAGTCACTATGCTGGCCCTGTGTACGGTGGGTGTAGAAGGCCAGCAAGCAATTTCAGAATTTAATCCTTGTGTTGAATTACACATTGATAGTGAAAACTATAATAATCATTTTCATTTGTACACAGTAACCCATCACAGTCTGGTGAAGATACAACTTGGGAAGATTATGACAATTAATTAAAATTGCAAAAGTAAAACACCTTACTTGACACCTTACCTGATTACAAAGCAAGATAAATCGGTTCCCACTTATAATAAAATGTAGTGACTTTCGTACGTTCTACATTTACATTCAGTACTGGATAAAAATAGTAGTTTATAGAAAGTGTCACTGCCTGAAGTACATTTAAAAGAAGTGTGGGTGGAATGGTACATGAATAAGAGCTTTGAGATAAAGTTGTGGAAATGCGCAGGTTAGGAGAAGGGTGTAAGAAGATCTCAAGGGCTTTAACAATCTGCTGTTGTAGAGTAAAGTTCAGAACGTGGAAAAGCTATGGAATCCCCCAGATCTTGCCTAGATTTAGCTGTCCCTCCAAATTGGATGATAGAGCAAGATGGAGGCTGATTAGAGAGGCTTGCAAGAAACCAGTGTCAACTTTGAAGGAGCTACAGATCTTCATGGTGATGACAGATCACTGTGCTGGGAGGGAGCAAAAATGTGGTCTGTCTGGTAGGGAGCTCAGAGGGAGCAAAAACATGGACCAATTGTGGGTCCCCGAGGACGAGATTGGGAAACACTGCTCTACAATACCAAAACTGCTCTACAAATCTGGCCTTTTTGGGAAGATGACAAGAAAGAAAAAGCAACTCCTTAAAAACGGTCATATAAAGGCACGTCTACATTTTGCTAAAAAGGACCTTAAAGATTGTATGACCAGGTGGCAAAAGGTGCTGTGGAAGTCTTACAACCCAAACAACACTGTTTTCAGAATAAAGCAGCATTCTGCTATGGGGGTGTTTCTCTCCTGCAAGGACTCAGAATGTGAAAAATGGATAGTGCAAATTACTGACAGGTGCTTGAAGAAAACCTGCTGCCCTCAGCCAGGAAGTTCAAGATAGGAAGACAGTTCACCTTTAAACAACAATACTGCCAAAGCTGGTGTTCTGTGGCTGAATGACATAAGGGCCAACATTCTTGAATGGCCTAGTTACAGCTCTGACTTCAATTCTATCAAATCTTTGATTTAAGTTACAGAGGGCGGTCCTTCAAAGGTCACCAAGAACTTTAACAGAGCTAGGACAAGTATTTCTCCATCTAGATGTCCAAAGTTAATGGAAATGTATGCAAAGAGAGTCAAGGCTGTGACTCAAGCTTTCATTAGGTTTTAACCCAGGAGGCTGTTGTGTTATACTACCTACTTATTCTTGTTTTTCATATTTTCCTTTCTTTTATTTTTTCCTTTAATTTTTTTTTTCTGTCACAAATGATTTCTATGATTTCTAAATAAAGGTGATAAAAATATCGTTTGTTGTGGGTCAAAATGTTTATAATTTGAAAGGGGTTGGTGAATTTCTATACTGACTATATATATATATATATATATATATATATATATATAAAGAGTGTACTAATATTCTCTATCCCTAAGTGACTCATAATATTTTTGGTTGTATATTATTCGCCAGATTGCTATATCCATCCTTTCACCTTCCAGGCACTTTTCACAGAGAATCACAAGGTGAGCTAGAACCAGTCCCAGGCAGCTAAGGGCACAGGACAGAGCCGTACACACATGCACACATGGTCACATGTGCCTGTGACTGCAGGAGGAAACTGGACTCACTGGCGGAAAGCTGCATGGCACAGAGAACATGCACATTCAACTCACACAGATCAGAGGTGGGATTTAAGCCTCCAGCCCCGAAGGGTGAAGCAGTCGAGCATAATGAAGTGGCCTGCAGCGTAACGAAGTTGGGAATTTTGTTAGTCCAGCCCTTCATCATTCAACCATTACCCAGTACAGGATTTTAGTAATAATTAGGTTTGTCATTTCTAGAAATCAATTTAATGAATGTGCTTACAAATAAGTAAATCTGAATATAACAGGCATTAGTAGTAGTATTACTTGTATTATTATTATTATTAGTAGTAGTGGTGGTCGTAGTAGTATTATTCGTAGCAGGTCGTAGTAGTATTCTAAGCATATTATCACGAAAGGTTAATTTGTAATATTAAAGATTCTACAAGGGCATATTTACAAATGCCCATGACAAGGGGTACAGCACAGCACCCCCTATATGCTAAGAACGAGGGCTCATAGTCCAAGGACCCTCTGTGTCCAGGAAAACACGTTTGGGTCTCCTAAATAGATTATGATATTGTCTCTTTTGTGTGCATTCTGCAATGATGACAACAATTGCAAATGTTTATTAATATAAACATATTTTCTTTTGGTTACACTGCCAAACTATTAAATTTCTTCAGAATACAACTCAGTCAAGGTTTCACTCCACTGTGTCCAACAATACTCTTGTTTTTCTCAGTTTATGACATTGCTGCCAAAACAGAAGATGAATGTTTATGGACGAAAAACAAAATCTAAAACCTATTTGGCAAATGGGTGTAACATCAGAGGCCTGACAGCTATTACTTGTGCTTAATATCTGAAAAGACCCACATTTTAAGGTATTAGCCTTCACCAAAATAAAGCAAATTTTGGAAATTCTAATATTTTTCACAATGTTTTAAAACTAAGTGATC
This sequence comes from Mormyrus iriodes, assembly GCA_011763525.2. Classification (NCBI taxonomy): domain Eukaryota; kingdom Metazoa; phylum Chordata; class Actinopteri; order Osteoglossiformes; family Mormyridae; genus Mormyrus; species Mormyrus iriodes. Next base: position 9,442,310 of record JAAGVU020000061.1, read on the forward strand.
CAAGTAACAATGTTTCCTCATCTTTCCCCTCCATCAGGATCCCTGTGAGACGCCACTAACTGAATGGTTTTATTCTAGCTGTGAATTCTGGGATTCTGTTTAATGTCATGGTCGAGACACTTGTACTGTTTACAGCCAGGGAGAACTACTATTAGTTTCTATTAAGAACCATTAATAAAAACCTATTTTTTACGCATAATAAATATATATATCAATATAGATATTATTGTGTGATCCTAAATCTCGTTTTGAAAGTATATCGATAGCAATGGACTTTGTTTCTACGCTTTTCAAGTAAATTGCACGGCCACCTGGTACAGAACCAGTGTTTTAAGATACATGACCTTCTTCTCTGCAAAATCCGTATCTGTATGACGTGTTCTATTTTCAACAATAGTTAGAGTAAGACCGTGTATATACAGTGCTCAGCATAAATGAGTACACCCCAACAGATTTGTCAGAAAACCTTTAGTTTCCTCTCTGAATCAACATTTTCTATGGTATACTATACTACAAAATACTCCCACAAATGTGGCCATTGATTGCAAACAAGATTTGTTAATTTGTTCACACAAAAACTTAAAATGTCCTAACAAATTCATTCAAGACCGTGTTGCAAAAATGAGTATACCCCATTGAAAGTCTTAGGAGCAAAGTTACATTTTAGACTACAACATTCTATTTAACAAGATATCAACCACAGGTGAGACTAATTATTCATTAGAGAGGCATTTCGACTATAAAAGGGCATTACTTAACAAAGAAACCCCTTCCCATTCCATGCTGTCAGTAATGGCACCACATGGAAGAGAAAAGTCAGAAGACCTGAGAAAGGAAATAATTTCTTCACATAAGAAAGGTGAAGGCTACAAGAAGATCAACAAAGCTTTACTTATCAGTCAAAATACTGTAGCAAAAGTGATACGAAAGTTTAAGAAAGATGGAACTGCAACTATCTCACAGAGACGTCCAGGCCATCCACGGAACACCTCGACAGGAGTGTCTTCTGATGAGAAGGATTGAAGAAAATTGCCATGCAAGTTCACTGCAATTAGTTAAAGAAGTAGAAAGCCAAACTGGGGTGACTGGGGTGACACAATACGGCGTACACTGCAGAGGAATGGCATGCATGGATGTCGTCCACAACATTCTGGAGTGATGAGACCAAGATAAATGTTCTTGGAACTGATAGCTTCAAAACTGTATGGTGTCGCAAAGGTCAGGAGGACAAAAAATACATGATGCCTACAGTGAAACATGGTAGTAGCAGTGTCCTTATGTGGGGCTGCATGAGTGCTGCTGGTGTCAGGGAGCTGCATTTCATTGATGTATCATGAATTCACAGATGTACTACTCTATATTGAAAGAGAAGATGCTACCATCACTCCTTGCCCTTGGTCGTCGTACACTTTTCCAACATGACAATAGTCCAACACACACATCTAAGGCCACTGTCGCATTTCTGAAGAACAGGGTGGAAGTGATTCAGTGGCCAAGTATGTCTCCTGATCTGAACCCAATTGAACACCTATGGGGAATTCTGAAGAGACAAGTT
>JAAGVU020000061.1:9443964-9457983 GCA_011763525.2 Mormyrus iriodes
AGACTTGGTGCTGTCCTTAAAAATCATGGAGGTCATACAAAATACTAGATGTAGTAGTTTTTGTTGTGGGGTGTATTTATTTTTGCATCACCTGATTTGAATAAAACTGAAGATTTTGTAATCTAAGTTATATTATTAACCTTACTTTCATGTTCATTAAGCAAATGTTCTATAAAACTCAGTCCTTTCAAAATTTTGGAAATTGTTCTTGTAGTCATTGAGCTATTGATAAAAATCTTATTTTCCAAGGGGGTGTACTCATTTATGCTGAGCACTGTACAGAGGAACATTTCAGTTGTATGATTTGCTAAACCAGTTTGTGTCCTGCTTCTGTAATGTAGCCATTTTGTTTGTTCTAGGGTTCTGACACTAAATCAGTGATCCTGATCGCTTCAACTTTTGGGATCAATGCAGCATTTTGTGTTTTATAGGATACAAATTACTGTCCAAAACTGTCTCACTGTTGTAACAACATTTATTTAAACTAGTTTTTATTTTACCTAGTTGATGGCTTTTTATAAGTGGAACTTAAAATACATTGCGGCATCATAGGCTTTAAATCTTTTGCATGTTACCTCCATAAGTTCTAATTAATGTTACAAATAACATAAATTGACCTCTGTCTCTATTGATTTAACACAATTAATTTTCAAAGCAAGACACATTTTGTAATGGCCCTTTAAAGAAATTTAGTCAAGAATGGGTGCCATATGCTTTCAGTTTGTTCCACTCAGCCAAGTCACTGTGTTTTATTGTGTCTTGGGCAGACCATATGCTTCAAAGGCAGCCTGTCCAAGAAGCACTTGCACGGTGTGAGGACAGTAGCAGAGTTATACAAGTGTAAGGAAGTAAACTTAAGATGTACTGACCTCAGTAAAGATCTTGTCATGATGCATTGCTGTGTATTGTTAGGTCCAAGGATCCTCTCTCTATTTGAACGAATAAAAAGCCTTGTGATTCTTAAGTAAATATAGACACTAGTATGTGTTGATTTTAACACATTTTTTTTTAAATATGCTTATGCTCAACCTCTTTGGCAGCCTTTGAAAGCAGATGGTTTTGTCTTAACATAATCTTTTAGACAGAGAGAGAGAGAGAGAGCGAGAGATCCTCTGACATTTATTTGGTGAAAGACCTTTTTTCATGCCAGCATAGAAAAAAAAATAAGATCAAGAAGAAAAAGACATGTATCAAGTCATGCCTCATCTGAATGAATCAAATAAAAGCAAGTATCTTTTTGCTTCACAACATTTATATAACCTGTTGGGGCACAACATGAGGGTACAAAAGATTTATTTTCCCTCGCCAGATTGCTATAATGTAATGCAACCCGTAACCAAGGGAAATTAATGCTGTGCTGCTTTCTATATTCGGTTCCTGGCCACTGTGCCTCAGTCAGGCTCATACATCTGTTCTGATTGCAGTGTCAGATGTGTCACTGATCACATGCTCTTTTATATGAGAGCCACTACAGTTGGCCTTAAAACCAAGTCCAACAGTTGTATAAAAGACAGAGAGGTACCCAGCTCTGATAATTTCCCATTTTGAAATTCATAAGCATGTATTTTTGCGGGAATCACTGAGATCTTCAAAATTTTTCCATAAGGAACTGCACAAAGGTAGATCAGGGATCTTATGCCAGAAAATAACTCATGTGACATACATTCTGAACAGCTCACTTCAGTTTAGATTCAGATTCAGATTATTTTCTCATGGCAGACCTTATCACAAAATGAAAAGATGCACTTTACATAACTTAGACTTGAGGACTTAATATACATTGTAATAACAAATATACAATTACACAATTCTAATATTTGTAATTATCAAATAATGTTTGCTATTAATGTATATTAAAGCTATTAAGGTATTCTATAATGTTAAGGTATGCTTACATGCTGCTTATGATTGTTTTAAGAATGCATTATGAAAGTGCAGTGAATGTTCCATGAATGCCTTATGAATGCATTATGAATGTGCAGTGAATGTTCCATGAATGCCTTATGAATGCATTATGAATGTGCAGTGAATGTTCCATGAATTCCTTATGAATGCATTATGAATGTGCAGTTAATGTAAAGCGTTACCGTGTCTTCTTGTCCTCGTCTCCCTCATACGTACATATTAATATTGGAAGCAGTGTTGTGCTTTCTGAGCATTTACCTGGCATCTTCAATAACACAAGGCTGCCTTAGCATTATTAGTCACAACTAGTGTAAGTTTGTCGACGAGATTTATGGCATAAATGGCTAGACATAATGACTTGCTGAATTTCATAGACGTTTCCTGCCATTGAACATTCCGTAAAAATTAAAAATGATGCAAGCCATTATGTTTTATATTTTAGATGGATCAAACAGTTTTATATTCTAGATTCATGCTTGCTAATGTTTCTTAGGAGATTTCCCTGGGTATCACTTTTTATGTCCTACATATATTTTCCAACATAAAAGTCACCTTCAGGCCTGTTATTATCAAACATATTTACTGTTCACTTAAGTATTGCAATTCTAAGGGAATAAACAGTAAGATGTGGGTAAGCTAAACCAGTGAAAGCAATTTATATGGAGACATACATAAATTACACCAGAGATGAGTGTGAACTCAACTTGACAGTCCTATAGGGATTGATATTAAAATTCATTGACATTCCTTGTAAAAGGCATGTAAATGGCATGACATTATACCACTCGCTGGTAGGTTCCCATCATGGCTGGAATTACAGGGGAGCTAAGGGGAGCTCAGCTCCCCTGAAATGGAAATGAGCTCCCTTGAAAGCCTCCCCTGAAACGTCTCTGTTGTTCTTGAAGAGGTGTGTATCAGAAGCAGGTTTTTATTTGCTCTGATTAGGCTAGTAAACTTATTGCATAATTCTCATGTTTTTGTTATTGTGCCTACATGAAATGTGACTGACTGTATTAATTGCTTACAGTAGTAATAGTAGAATGTTTTTCACAGTAACCCTGTAATTGACTGCACTGCCGCACACTTATATGTATGCGCGTGCATGTGACTTAGGAAGTCGTGGGGCGCACTGGAAAATAAGGCTCCCCTTAAAGCCACTGTGTCATTCAAACCGTGGTTCCCATGATAGTCAACCAAATCAACCAGGCTTAAAACCCTTCAATCAGACTAAGATTTAGTGCTGCTCTCTACAGTACTAAACTATATTCATTCATCCTTCGATTTGATTGTTTTATTTTTGTGAGGGACATTCAGCCAAAGATGATATTTCCCACTCAATTACCGATTCTTTATTTTAAATGAATCAGAATTCTTTCAGCACTTGAAAGGAAAAATAGGCAGTGTCAGAGGCCAATATTTTCACAGAGCTATGTATTTTAATTGAGAAAGAAATACTGGTGAAGCACTTAACACTGCTATTTTTAGTTTAGGTTATTTTAGCTGTGATTGTTGCGCAGTACTGTCTGGCCATCATGCAAGAACTGCAGGAAGATGATGTCAGGTAAGATGATCTCTATATATTGGAGCAGAAAGGAAGAAAGTATGACAGGGCATACAAGAAATGTAATTCAATTTATGGGGGGGTCATCTGGATGATCTCAGGAGACTCATGTAACATTGCCACGTACCCCTTGTTCACAACAAAGTGTATTTGTTTTGCTGTGAGTGGTGTTCGTTTTTTAAAATTCGCTCTGTGACCCTACAAATTCAATGTCAGTGATTTCTAGCACATCAGCTCTATATTCCAGTTTTTGGCAATGAACTCTACTCCTTCATTTGATATTTACAGTATGTTTACCTACTCTTTTACCACTGAAATCAGAAATGGGTTTTATTTAAAAGCTTCATGAGTCAATACAATTTTCTGAGGTTTCCTGAATAAATGGCCCATTTAGGGCTTTAAGGCAAGGAGTTCCTGCATTGTTGGTCTTACACCATAATACTACAGCAACACAGATTGCTGTGATGGATTTTTAATTACAAGAGAAGTATGAACGATAGCTGAAAGAATAGTTAACATCTTAAATATAGCTGCAGAAATATGCTCTAAGCATAGATTTTCGCTGTCATGGTTTCAACTACGCATGAATGTCTTTGTCCATCCGTTATCCATCTTCCAACTACTTATCCAGTCCAGTACATTTCTGCATAAATGTTTTAATGGCAATACATTTACAGCAGCACTGCAGGGAACTTACTCTGGGCAAATGCATAGTTTAGTTTTTCCTTTCCGATGTGGAAATGTCCTTTTGAACTTATTACCAGCAATGACACTGTTTTCTTTTGAGGACAGCAATCGTCAGCAAACTGCAATGATACTAGATAAATTTTGTTTTTAGGTAAATCATGCTGGAAAAGCCTGTAATGATGGTTTTGTTTTGGATCTTTTTCTGGTGTACAGGTGCCATTTAGGAATAGATGCACACTGTAATGTACATTGACTAATTAAGAAAGTAAACAATGGCAATAGATTTGTGAAAGGGATAACCACTGACAGTGACAGGAGTGAAAAACTGGTTATATATAAGACTGTATCTGACACACTGCATTCTGGAAACTGGTTCTATGCCAATACTAACATCGGTAATCAGCATCCACACAGTCATTTCCATTGTTCCATTCCAAGAATCCTAGCGTTTGATGCTATGTTATTTGAACCTCTGAAAAAGGAAACATTGTAAATAAGCCTCTTTCCTACTGTTTCTGTTACGTGATTCTAGTCCTCATTCTGACCACAGACAGTCCCACACTAATTTTATTTTTTTTTATGACGACTTTGATAGGTTATAGATCATACTAGGTGTGCTGTTTGAGATACCTTACTAGGAGTGACATTCATTTATCAGCGTTAGCCTGTCAATCAATTAGTAATGCTTTACTCCTCTCATGAATAATGCCCTCCATCAGGGTATGTCCCTTTTCACTGCCATGAAAAAAGCTTGAGAGTAAGTCATGGTCTTTGCTCTGGTCTTATGCCAAGTCAGCAGATCATGTATGGTAATGGACATCCTCAAACTTCCGGTCAGTTAAATTTACACGAACAGCCCAGGGGATAATATTAAGGTTTGGAGTATAGCATCTTTGATGAATTGGAGTTTTTGATAATGCAGGGAGCTAAATGCTTGGGCTAGACATGTGAAGAGTCTGAGAGTAATAAGTGCAAGCTGCTTAGTGGGGAGCGGGCAGACACATAAGCTGCTGACTTTTAGCAAATGTTTAACGAACAAATGAGACCCAGCTTTTAAGCATATTATTAGATAAAGCTTCGCTTATTTGTCTTGTGTTTTTAAGTCCTCCATTTTTTTAAATTGTGTACTGTGAGGGGTAAGGTCTTCTGAAATTACTGCTGTACTTACGTAAAGCAACAGTGTTGAGAGAGCAACAGCAAAAAAGACCAACAGGAAAGCTATATACGCTTCCCTTGCACTTTCTTTATGTATGGATATGGGGTGATTTTCTACATGTGCCATGGGGAAAAGGCATTTTACTTAGAGAGATTTCAAGGAAAAGGTCACACACATGCACAGGCAAAGCTATTTTCTCCTAGAAAATGAATCCTCCCGCAGCACATGACTTGTGCGTGTGTGATAAGGAGACTTTCATCTCCAGTGACAAAGAAAATCCCAGTGATATCTTTTGACTTTTAATCAATACTGTCTTATTTATAATTTTCTGTTGTGCCAACCGCAAAGCTTTTTACCACACAGCCCTAAACTTGGATGAATTTGTCTCAGAGTTTCCTCGATCCTTTTTCATGCCTTTTCTGTCCAAGATAGATTTACTGTGGATTTGTTGTATCTCATTCAGGCATAAACCAATAGTCAGCTGTGGGAAGGATAATAAAAGCAAAAAAATAGCAAATAACCTTCTGCTTCAACTCATTCCCAATATATCATTCTATGATCTTTCTAATGTACAGCCCATCTGCATCACCTGTGGTGTTTTTTTTTTTTACAGGAATGTATTCATTATATTTTAATTTAAGTGTTTCACTGCAATATTAAAAATATAAATGATATTTTTCACGAATCATAGAACATCACATATAACCTAATAAAAGATGATTTTGTACATAGTACATAGTTTTAATGCTCAGAGTTAAAATTCAACACCAGCTACATCTGTTTAAATTTGTATGTTGTCTCTCTGGGTCCCTTGGTTGCAGTTCAGTTCCTTTCCATATATTTGATCTGAACTGCTGACTTCACACAGTCCTGATTATGTGTCTGTACAGGCAAAGATTCAAAGGAAAACTAAGAGACTGATTAATAAGGATTAACAGTTTGTAAACACTAATAACTCCCTTGAGTTCAAAACAGGTATCCCTTGAAATATAAGTTATTGTGCATATGATTTAAATTGCTTAATTAGTTAATGAATTACTGAGTTACAACCAAATATGAGACTGATATTTCACGCTTATGAGCAACAAGAGCTGAGTGGGGGGAATTTTTCATAGTTCACACAATCAGCCGCACCTAGATTGCTAGCGGTACCACCACCTGTTCTTATACTCGGTTACTATCTCAGCACCTTCCTTTTAGGAGCAGGTTTCCAGGAATTCATTCCAGGAAAGCTCTTAAAAAGAGGGATACCAGTATAATGTGCTACTTGTTATCATATACATAATACTGCAACCATACCTGGCATTCAACTGAAATTATATATAGACTGCAGCCTATCCCAGAAAGCACAAGGAAAAAGGCAGGGGGGTATTATGAGACAGGAGATGCCAGTTAATATTATTATTCCATCTCAACCAAACCTCTCAAACATTTTTAAGATAAATTTGTAAAGGTCAGTCAAATTAACTACTGTATATTTGAGATATTTCTAGTATATGGCCCAAATCCTGTCTCATGGTGAACGTAAAGGCCTTAAATCAGAATTTGAATATCAACTTTTGAACCGTGGAAGTGCTGTGCATTTTCTGGGTGCCCAACTAGATTAGCGGTTACAGAAAATTGAAGGCTTCTGCACCTGCACTCCCACTCTAGCAAATATTTCATCTGTACTATTTGAGGGTTGAGGCCAGGGGAAGCAGTGGACCAGATTGCTATCCAAACTGTTTATCTGGCTGGTTTTGTTGAGGTTAAATCGACATAACACATGGTTGCCTGAATGCCATTCAACTAGTCACAGGGATACCACAGTTGTCTCCTCTTACAGGCACATTTAGAATTACCCCTGTCCTACATCCAGCTCTGATATTCCCAGAAGATTGCCAGAGGGAAAAATACTGGAATAAGGCTATGGAGCTCCCTTCTCCAACTGTCACTGCCTTTATTTAAACCAGATAGTATAGAGACAATACATTATCCCTTTAGAAAACGAGACTACTACATGGGTGGAAGCACACACTAATGTTATCAGATTGTCAGAGCTCAGTGGAATATATTGAATGGTCATGACAGGTAAGGCTCTAGCTTAAATTTCTACAAATATTTGGAGGGACAACTAGAAACCGTTTGTCATATACAGCATGGTCTGGTCTTTCCTAGCATGCAATACAATTATGCCACTGACCCCATAAGGCCTCCAGCTTATTTAGCTGATTTAGCCTGTACATTACTGGAAGGTTGAAAATCAAGCTCCTCCAGGACAAAGGTGGAGGAGACCTCAAATAGGTGCTGATGTTCTCATGTGGAAAACTGAATGTTTTGTTGTGCTGCTTTTGTCGTGGTTCTTTTTAAATTGTATGGGTGAGACTAAGTTACAGAGTCATTAAAGTACAGGGAATGTGGAAATTTGCTGTCCTGGGTAGACTAGTGCTGTATCGTAGCAGAAAGGAGAAGTTGTATTGCTATTGGCATGGACAAATGAACAAGCTATGCAAGAAGACTCTTAACTCCTGTAAGGTAATTCATCACATATGCAGCATAAAAGCAATTGTTGGTTTCTGATTTTCTGTGACAAATTAGTCTTGACTCCAGCAGTGCCCCTTGGCTGGTGGGTTTCTCTGGAGCTTGCAAGCTTAGAATCACCTTGGAATTTTACTCCTTTAGCCTTTATTCTAGGATTTAACATATTGATTGGATACAGACCCCTTATTTATTATTAACTAGTCTGAAATACACATGTATTGAAATGTAAAATTAAAGCAAAATAGAAATAAATCAAATTATGATAAGCTAGTATTAGATAAAATTAATTTCATATAATAATGTGTTATGAGACTTTTGTGGAGGTTAACGACTGAACACCTCTTTAACCCCTTGCCATTCTAGAATGATACTTTATCCCCATCTGTATTAGATGATACATATATTTATCTTCTTCGGACTTATTATAAATTGCATAAGTAATAGGAATTGCTCTTATTTTCACTTCAGTTTAGAGGTGTTGCTTTACGATTCGACATGAAGCTCTGCTGGCTGCAATGACTGAAGACATCCCTGAAGATGTTGAAAGCAGGTTGAGTGCAAGTTATTGCAAAGCCTGCTACATGATTTACACATGGTACCTTGTGAAATTAAAGTTAACACTGATGTTGAGGCCATTCGTTTTGAAGTGGATATGTATCGGCTATGTTCCACTCAGCAATGACTAGATGGTATAATAATCTATAGTTTGCGTAACAGACGAATTGTAAGGCACATACGTTCCCTTCTTTACAAACTGAATATATTTCCTGGTATTATAATATTTTACAATTTTTATGAGAGATCATGTCCTGCATTTCATATAACAAATGAACAGTCAAATATATAACTGTAAACACACTTACTTCATCTTACTTCAAGTAAGCCTGATTGAACTGAACAATCTTTACTAGCTCTAGATCTGAAAAACAGCATATTGTGTTTGATTAAATACTACAGAATAAGGGTCCTTTAAAATGTGGAGAGGTGTTTTATAAATAGCTGGTATGTTTCAATCAAGTGCATAAAAGAACCCTTCATTCATGTTCAATTGAGTTGATAAATGTAAAGAGGAGAGGACAGCACTGTATAATAGCTGTCATAAGATTTCACTGCTGTCATAAGAGCCACATCTGTACATCTCGTAGGAGTAAGAACAGTATGACATCATTGCCTAGGAAAAGGCATGTTGCCTGATAAGTAAGGAGATTCAGGAAAAAGTTTCAGGTTCGAACTGTCAGGAGAGAAATTACACCCCCCCCCCTCCGTAATAACATTGCTTCTAAAAATACTGTATTATGTACTATAATGCATGAAGGTATATAAAAAAAAAATAGATACCCCATGCATTGCCATGCATCTACGCAAAGTACACTTACCTGAAATCCAATCAGGAAATGGAAATAGGCACTGAAAACGGGCCCGGACACTCGCCAGTAATGATTTGATGACAATTGGCTTTGGAAAGAACTCATTATTATTGTATACTCAGTTCAACCGGATATTTAGCTGGCCCCCTATTGCATAGTCAGTACTGGTCCTAGCCAATGTGGCTCCCTTGGCGAGCATCACCGCCTGCATCCCCTGTCCAAGACAAAGCCGGTGCCCCCTCAGAAGTTGGCTGCTGCCTATGCTGACTATGGGATTGACCGTCCCTGTTATAGCCTGTTCCTCAATCTACAGTCATTAACATGCAGCCTGTGCTCCCAGTCAACTACATTAAAATATATTATTATGCCCAGTCAGAGGCAGATTATACTGTTATATCAGTCCTGCTCTTTGTCTTTACTTCCTTTGGCGGGAAATTTGGCAACAACCAGAATGATTTTAGTGCCTGTGTTTTTTATTATGGCTTCCACTTTATTGAATTAAATTATTTTTGAATGATTACTCATGTGCAGACTCTTTTTTTGCGATAAGGCAGCTGTAAAAATGAGAACTTCTGTGCAATTTATTACTGAAAACTGTCTCTCTCACACACAAGGAGGCAAGTATATAACACTAAGTTACCATTGACAATGACTACAGTTCATTACAATTAAAGGCAAATGTTGTATGTTGGTTATAGCAAAGTGTATCAATTTTTTGTAGTCTTTCTTTCCATAGCCTGGAGTGACACAGATTTTCATAGATTTCAGATTGTTTAATTAAGATACCTCTCAGCCATCCCTGGCCAACATGAGGTGGTCACATTGTAGTACATACTAGAGCATCTCCTGCATTGACAGCAGACAGGACCATATGTCACGGGATGGGTTGTATGGTACATTTAGTATTTTTCTGGTAAATGCAGAAATGGGATCACCGAATAATAAATACACAAGTAGACATTAAAGAAATTACTCTGATGGGTTCAAAAATATGACTGAAAATAGGAGTATGAGCTACAAACAAAGAGCAGCTGTTAGTGTTGTTGGTATGGAGGAGAATTACCAACAGCAAAGTAATATATCATACTAGTGTGTGCTACAATACACAGACATCACTGAAAAGAAGTGTGTAAGATTTGCTTTTCTGGAGATGAAAAAAACAGATCTATGGGGACTTTAGTAAGCCTTTGAAGGTTAACAAACTGCAGTCGAGGAATGAAAACAAAAACAGCCATTTTGGCTTTAACAAAAGGACGTAAAACAGGGTAGTTGTAAAGGTTACAAAATGGGGTCACAAGGTCAGGGCATGTGGTATGGTCTGCTGTGACTGACAGAGAAACAAGATTATTTTATATTGTTAGCAACTGACTACAGGTGAATGAAGGATCTGATAACCTGACTGGAAGCCTTTGCCGTGCTGTGTAAATGTGTTCAATTTTCAAGCTAGCCATATACACTGACCGGCCACTTTATTAGGATCACCTGTACACCAGCTTGTTAATGCAGATATTTAATTGGCCAATCATGTGACAGCAGCTCCATGCATAAAATCATGCAGACTTTGACTGTGGATGTTGGTGCCTGACAGGGTGGTTTGAGTGTTTCAGAAACTGTTGATCTCTTGGGATTTCCATACACAACAATCTGTAGAGTTTGTGCAAAAAAAAAAACAAACAAAAATCTAGTGAGCATCAGCTCTGCGAGTGGAAACACTTTAATTAATGAGAGACATCAGAGGAGAATAGCCAGTCTGGTTCAAGCTGACAGGAAGGCTAAATTAATTCAAATATCCAGAATTTACAGCAATTGTGATCAGAAAAGCATCTCATACCCCACAGTATGTTATATCTTGAAGTGGAAGGGCTACAACAGCAAACTACTGCATGGGGTTTCAATCCTATCAGTTATGAATAGGAAACTGAGGCTGCATTGGGCATGGGCTTACTGTAACTGAACTGTTGAAGATTGAAAAAAAACATCTAGTCTGGTGAGTCTTGATTTCTACTGCAACAGGCAGATGGTAGGGTCAGACTTTGGTGTAAACAACATGAATCCAATGATCCAACTTGCCTTATGTCAACAGTTCAAGCTGGTGGTGCTGGTTTAATGATGTGGGGAATGTTTCTTGGCACACACAGTGCCCCTGATACCAATCCAGCATCGTTTACATGCCATGATCTATCTGAGTATTTTTGCTGACCATGTGTATCCCTTTATATCTTAGTTTATCCATCTTTAAATAGCTACTTCCAACATGATAATGCACCATGTTACGAAGCAGAAGTCTTCTCCTACTGGTTCCATACACATGGTAATGAGATCAGTGTACTTCAGTCACCAGATCTGAATCCAAAAAAGAATGCTTGGGCTGTGGTGCAACAGAAGATTCACAGTATGAATGTTCAGATGAACATGCTATCAAGTCAACATGGATCTGATATTTGTAAGGAATTTTTCCAGCATGTCTTGACCATGCCACCAAGAATCCAGGCTGTTCTGAGAGTGCACGGGGGGTGTTTGTAATAAAATGGACATGAGTGTGTAAGGTTCGGAAGAGTGGGTATAAGATCTTTCATTTGTACCAGAAAATAACAGAACACTACAGGCCTGGAAAAGAAAAAAAAAAACTGAAAGAACACCGAAAACCCTGAAAATCGAATAGGGAGCTGCATTACCCTGCAGTGGTCAGAAGAGGCATTATCTGTAAGTATAAATAAATAATTATTTATATTTAGACCTTGTTTATAGAGATGGTAGGAAAATATATATTTTGATAAAAATGAATTGATTCTGGGTTTACAAGGCACATTGATAACCATGCCAGAATGCTATATCCCTGCATACAGATTTTTATGTCCCCAACTTGTTTTAAAAGGAAGCGATTAGTAGAAAAAACTAGCTGGCAAGTAACATACCTCCAGTAAACTGGATTATATCCACTGCTACATGACAATCCTCTTGTCACAGTCAATATTATAGATTTTCTATTAAACTTTTACAGAGGAGCTTGGAATTTTGAAGGTACTTCTTTGCAGAACATCAAAATTAAATTAAATGCCATGACAATTTAATATTATGCAGTCAATCAACACTCAATGCAGTCTTAAACCACATCTTTTAGTAATCCCCTTCTAACCACACTCCAATTTATTTTCACACCGTATTTAAATACTAAGGTCATAATTTGTTAGGATGGTTGAATTTTTAAACATTTTGCTTCTTTTATTCATAGTGCAAATTCAGCAGAGTTTGAAGTCCTGTGTCCTTGTGATCTTGAATGCAAATGCCAGAATTTCTGTACATAGTGTAAATATAACTTTTTACCCTATATTTTATTGTAATTATTTTTTAATCTTGCTATGTTGTTTAAAGTTATACCCTTTGGATTGTCATTCATCAGTTATGCAATATTGCTGCTTGTTTGAACAGGTGAGATAAATAATAATGTTGAATGGATGATTGATAGTCAGTAGCGGCGACTATCAAAAGCGTTCCATATAGAAAGTATCAGGCTCAGGGTATCAGTATCATGCAACTTCGTTGGAAAAAGGCAGACCAATACACAGATTTTGTGATAAAATCAGAGAGTCAATCAATTATTTTACGACAGACTTTGAGGTCAGTATTCTTAAGCATAGGAAGAGGTTGCGTGTCTTCTGACGACTAACAATCAGGGTGCATTCTGGGATGGGACCTCTGTCCATGAATGAAAACACAACTGACAGCAATACTGCAGCATATCTCTAAGTAAGTGTGCAGATAAAGGTGGATTCATAACGAAGTTTCTGTGATTCCTTGAGTCCTCAGTTAACACAATGTCTTACATTACAATAGTATCTTATGCATACCAATACAATGTACAGTTCCTATTAGCCATTCACACATATGGAAATGCTTTATTGCAGTAATTCAAGAATTAAATTCAATTCAAATTCAAGAATTATGGCGTTTCCTGGGAGGCACGGTGGCACAGTGGTTAACACAATTTCCTCACACCTCTGGCATCAGGATTTGAATCTCTGCCATGGCTCCGTGTGGAGTGTGTATGTTCTCTCTGTGATGGCGTGGGCTTTTCTCTGGGTACTCCGGTTTCCCACCACAGTCCAAAAACATGCTGAGGTTAATTGGAGTTACCAAATTGCCTGTAGGTGTGCATGTGTGAGTGTGCCCTGTGATGGGTTGCTGCCCCATCCTGGGTTGTTCCTGGCCTTGCACCCATAGGCTCTGGACCCCCTGTGACCCTAAATAGGACAAATGGTTACAGAAAATGGATGGTGTTTCCTGTTTTATGGTAAATTTTAGCAGAAGGAGGAAAAAAAATAGAATTTTAAATACCAATGACTCTTTCATAAGTGCTTAAAGTTTAAAAGGCAAAGGCAAGGAACTGACAGCAAACTGAATGTAAAAATGCCATTGATTGACATTCAGCATTTGGCTCTGCTTTGTATGCAGTACTTTTGTATAATGTGATTTGGATAGTTACAGTTTATATTCGGATGTGGTCTTCATCTTAATGTGGGTTCTAAGTGTGGGTGTAGCCAGACATCTGACATGTATTTTTGACACAATTCCAAATTTAGAAATTTCTAGTACTCCAGTAATGCCTAAAATATATTAGAATTTAAAAATTATGGAATGGAATGTGTAAAACCTACCAACCTGGCAAGGATAAATGGTGAGAAGATGCTTGAATGGATAGAAAGAGGGTTGGATAGATGGATGGATGGATGGATGGATGGATAACTATAAAATAAATGATTGATGACTATGGAAAGTTAGGCTATGAAGAATTAACTGCAGTCAATCCATTATTATAAAAATAA
>JAAGVU020000061.1:9460604-9473897 GCA_011763525.2 Mormyrus iriodes
GTCATTACAGGATAGTTGTATTTACAATGAGATCTCTGTCAACATTTTCATTGTAGTTTCTGTAACACACAGACAGAGTTTAGTTTAACAACAGTGTCTGTGAGATCCAGTGTTTTCTCTTTACAGTCTATGAGCAGGGTAGCTGGCCCGTTACCCTTGGTGGGTCCATCCTTTCATAGTACCACAGCTTTGCCTTTTATCTCCAGGCCCTTTATGGGAACCCATTCCATTTTTTTAACGGTGCTCCTATACTCCATCATAAGACAAGGGGCTGTCCAAATATTTGCACTGGGAGCAAGCAAAATCTATTGTCTGGGAAAGAATACCTAGCCTTATTAATCAACTTTGCCCCACAGTACAGAGGAGAAGCTGATTAATAGAGATAGGGAGGGGTGAAGCAGATGAGGCACGAGTAGTTGTGCTTCTGCTCGTAAGAGGCAGTGAGAAATCTATCATAAGTAGAGTAGGAAGGCCTTTGCACTGTTAACCCACTAACTGTGCTTTCTCGTGCAGCCCCTGGCATTTAGATCAATTCAATCCATAGGAAAATGTCACATAACATTTGGTGTGTGTGTGTGTGTGAGAGAGAGAGAGAGAGCATGTGTATATTACATTGTGGGGACCAAATGTCCCCATAACATTTGGTGTGTGTGTGTGTGAGTGTGTGTATGTGTGTGTGTGAGAGAGAGAGAGAGCATGTGTATATTACATTGTGGGGACCAAATGTCCCCATAACATCATAAAAACCTGTTATTTTGACCTTGTAGTGACATTTTTTGTCCCCAAAATATGAAACTCAAATTCAAATTGCATTAAAATCAGTGAAAATGTGTCAGAATGCATTTTGTTTGGTTACTTAAGGTTAGGGCAGGGTAGGGGTTAAGGTTGTCATTGTTGGGATTAGGGTTTTTCCCAGAGAAATGAAGGGACAGCACCACAAAGATACTGTGAGTTAAGAAATCATCGGAAGGTTGTTGATTCAATTCCCGTAGCTTGCAGAATGAATATACCTCAGGTGGGCCCCAGTGCAAGACCCTTAACACTGAAAACTGCTCCAGGGGTGCCAAGAAATGGTTGATCCTGTGCTGTGACCCCAAACTTTGATATCACATATATATGTATATGTTTCATAAGAGAACAGGAATTGATATGAGAAAACTAAAGAATATCTATATAGCTGTATTTAGTAAGTAAAGAATTATTTTATTCATTTAGCAATGTGGGGCTGGCAATCAATGGGAGAATAGCACATATAGCACATTCAACAAAATTCAATAGGTGCAGGGGCCAAAATTGTACAATGGCAAATGAAGTGTCATCATTAAAACACTCTTCAGGATTGAAAAATGGATGGATGGACTGAGTTACATAGATAATGGCCTCACCATAATACAATACTGAATTAAAGTATGTAAATGTAAAAATATAAAATTACAGATCAGAGCACATGATTGTATGATATAAAGAAGAAAATCAAAGCTGCATTTTTCTAATGTGGCAGATGGTCACACTGGACATATTCCACTGTGAAAACACTGATATTAACAGACACTGATCCTCCTCCAATTTCAGAAACCTTTTTTTTTTATTCTGTAGTCATTCATTTGACTTGTCGCACTTCTGGCACTCTGGGTGCCAATGTGTGCTTCATGTGAAGGGGGTGAGCTGTATTTCTGTAAGCATGCCAGTATCTCCCAGGTCAGGGGACAGCAAGGTCTCACTGGGTCCCGGAGGAGGTCTCTGTGTCGCCGGTCATGTGGCAAAGGCTGCGGTGTCATTGCCGTGTCTTCTGCTCCACGCGATAATGTGGGTGGTGCTGTGCCATGCCAAGTGCTTGGCTTGTGCTGGAAGGCAAACGGGCACCTTTCCATCTTCAGTAAATGGTTCAAAGCCGCTGCTCTGAGATGCGATACAGCAGTTTAACAGTAGGGCAGGCATAACCATGGTGTGAAAATTTAACCTTGTCTGTTACATCTTATAAAAGACTCATCCAATAGAAAACAAGGCATTTCATATTGCATTTAATATCTACATGTTAAGAATCACTACGGATACTGACAATTGTGCCTATGGTGGGGATGATGACTCTCTCTTTGACCTTGTATTGACCCAGAAAGTACTAGAAGTGGGAGCTATATAATAACACCGGCGACCTGGCATGACGGATTTCAGGGAGGTGTGTGGTTCTGTGGTTTGGACCTATGTGCATGTGTTGCCGGTTCAATCCCATGGTTGGCAGATTAATTACATCACCATTAGGCCCTTGAGGAAGGCACTTAACCCTAAAAAAAATTCTCCAGGGAGTGTTGGATAAATGGCTGACCCTACACTCTGACCCCAAGCTTTGTTCTCGCCTGCATATGTATGTTTCTTCGGAGAGCAAGATATGAAAACCACAGCAACTGAGTAAATAAGCAGCAACATGATGTAATGAGAGAATTATGAGATCCAAATACAAAGTGAGCAGTTTTAATGATTCACGCCAAGCAATGTAATCTGAAAATTTAAGCAATAAATTTTTAAGCAATAAATCCAGGGCAATGCAAATCCCAAGTCTAAATCATATCCAGAAAACAAGTCAGAAAAACAGTGGCACTAAGGAGCAACACCGATAACAAACAAGGAACTTTCTTTAGAAAAGGTCTCCCTTAGGATAAATTAGATAATGTGCTGTTCGCTATAATTAACTTCTTTTAATATATAATATCGGAGCAATGTATAATTAGATTAAATTATTTTAATAAGTAATATTATTTATTGTTACATGTGGAATATTTCATATTAATTGGTTTACAAATCGCAAAGCACTATACTGAAAAGGTGAATTATAGTTCTAGAAAATGTCAAATGTGCTAGTTTGTCAATCGTAACATCATCAGAGATTGAGGTGAATCGAATCCTGACCTTCGCAACCTAAGCTGTTCGAACCATTCAGACAAACGGTGTGTTATTATAGGATTCACAACAGAGTGCTAAAAGTCGCCTAATTATTGAACTGATTATGAATTGCAAATATGCAGATTAGAATTCAGCAACAGCTGTTCCTACTCTGTTGAATATATTCGACAAATAAACATATAGGTCTACAGTGGTAATTCATGAAAATGCAAAAGATCAACTCAATGATTTTCAAGAAGATGATGAATAAAATAAAAAATTAAATATATTGTGTGTGTGATACATGGATGGATGGATGGACGGATGGGTGTATGGATGGGTGGATGCCCACAGAAACTTTTATGTATGTGGTTTGTTTATCCATTAAGTATGATAATTTATGGGGCACCAAAATAGTTTTAGCTAACCATAAATCTAAGACATGACAAGTTGGGACCACTGTAAGATCATATTTCCCTCTGCTCTAGATCGAAAAGTGCTCCTATTTAGAAAGAGCTGTGGTACTATAATTTTGGGGTTAAAAAATGCTTTGGATTGTACAGGGTATATCAGATATGCTCACAAAAGGGGAATTATATGCTGGCACTTGGTTGTTCTATGATCTGGTTTAATACCAACGTTCTATTGTCAAAAACTGGCTGCCCAATGGTTGCAGCATGAGAGTGAGCCGTTTCCTTTTGCGGCTTGAAACATCTTAGTTCAGAGAGGTGACACATTCTGTACTAACCACCCCAGAAAATCGTACTAGAGGATCATTGGGCCATATCAGGAGGCTGAGACAGGTGGTGAGGGGGAGAGATGGCATGTGTGGATAAATGGTGTTACCACGGCAACAACGTTAAGATGATTTTGCTGTCTTATTTCTAACTGTCTCCATAAATAGCACAGATGAGTTTTTGATTCTTAGAATATCAAAAGTGGTTTTGAGGAACTTTATATATTCAGGTATATTCTGATGGAAAGACTTCCTGTCCTGGGTGCTCCCCGGGTGTAGGTTGTCCCCTTCACAGAAAATATTGAGGTTTTAGGATGCATGCATGGGCCAGGTCAGGTCAGGTTGGGTAGCATGCACTGATACAACGCATTCCTGTACCCACCACATGATGGAACACCTTGGGACCCTGGCTGGCTATCCCCCCAGGCCAAAACATGGTCATCCTCCACCCTCTAGAAATGGCTGTCTATCTGCTGCAGCCAGCTGTTACGTGGGCGCACCTATCAAAAAATCTGAACATGTTTAATGGACCATAGAAACATAATCTAGCTTTAGTAAACTTCTAGCTTTAGTAAATAAACCTAAATGGGTAAGATATAAAATAAATGTCTGCTTGTCCAGTACATGGTTATGGAGAGCATAAGGCAGACCTTATCTTGCTTGCCTTGTTTGTCTCAAGGTGATCCCTGATATGGTCAAAGAAGAAATTCCATAAGCAGGAAAAGGGTTCTTCCCTTGGCCTCCTAAAAACCCTCAAGGGGATTATATTTTTATTTTGTGTCTCAACAACACCAGCTAGCTCATCTCAATATGAATCGTATCCATTAATCTCTGAGACCTGCTGAACTGCTAAAGTCCTCAGAAATGGATTCCATCCATTGAAAATATTTTTGTTTATTTTTTGTTGTGCCATTTTCCAAAAGCTGATGTCCATAGGTAAGGAAGAGGACAGGTTGGCCTGTAAATTGGCTGCCTTACTGTACAGCTACACTTCCACTTTACTACAATAACTGTGCCATTCCATTTCTTCTTTTCCCCAAAGATACTTGAACTTCTTCAGCAAGAGCATCCTGTCCCCTTTCACCAGCATTCTACTCTTTTCCATAGCCTCAGCCTTGTGAGTGCCAATTGTTATCCCATTCACTTCACACTTGGCAGAGAAATATTTGAGTGTTTGCCAGAAATCGCAGTCAAAGTAAGTAAGAGGTGCGAGAGCCTTTGCAAAGAGAAGGAAGCACAATTCTTTTTTTTTTTTTGATAAAAGAGCAACAGAAAAACTAGCATTAAAGGCATGCTTAAGGGTAAGAGAAACAGAGAATAATTGAATCAGTTGTAGGGCAGTCACATGACTTAGCCCTGTCTTTAATTTTTTTGTTTCCTCAGCTACTATGCTAATGTGCTGCGTGGCATCATTCAGTAGCATTGAAGTGCTTATCTGGCCAACACAGAAAATTCAGCAATGGCAGCATTTCCAAAACCTTCTGGGCGAATAGATACGTCCGCAACTTTTTACCAAATCAATTTAGGTAAAAAATAAAACGAAAAAAAGTTTGCAGTGCGATTGATTAGTCATTTTGCTAAAACAAGGAGAGATTATTCTGAGATTATGTCAGTGAGCACAACGTAAAGGAGTATATTTGGGGGATAATTGCCGTCAAATCTTTATTCACTCTAATCTGAGGGCTAATCGCATCCTCAAACTTTTTGGCAAAGGGATTTGGTTCTATTTTTGTTAATCAAAGTATATAATTTATGTGCATTAGAAAACCTGAACTTGGTAGATAGGTAGGTATGTAAGTAGGCACGCTGTTAAACAGGGATATTGTTAGTTTTTTTTTTTTACAATACAAAGAATGTCTTATATAACCAAATTTGCAAATATCCGGAAATCCTCTTTGAAATCTTGGAAAAAACTTGGTTGTGCAGCTGTTTATTTGCAGTAATTCAGGGCCTTAAAGTAATACATGTATTCATAACTTTGCAAGAAACTACCATTAAAATTGTAACACTACCCTTGGTATACTAGTGTAAATGTTTTTTTTAAATACTAATGAGCAGAAAAACTATCCTGAAGGTACATATACCTCAAATCAATACAAATAAAAATTCAGCATGATATTCATTTGATAGTAATGAAAGTATTAGTAATTTGCCTGTTCTGTTAAAGGAAATTGATCATTTTAGTAATACTGTCGTACTCTAAGATGAAATTGATGGCTGTATTGCTCTTGACAACAGAATCATTGAATTCTTGACCCAAAACACTTATCCAAGATGCATGCTCAGGTTGTTGTAACTCCCCAGTATTATGGGAATTCTACTAACATTGGTTGCTTAGACTTTATGTGTTTGAATTTTAATTATATATATATATATACACACACACATACACATACACACATACACACACACACACACACACGGTGGTACCTCGACCTATGACTTTAATTCGTTCGTTCCGTATCTCGAATTACTCGTATGTCAAATCAGTTTTCCCCATTGAAATGAATTGAAATGCCATTAATCCGTTCCGGACCCCCAAAAAACACCGCATTTTTTGTTACATGTTTTTAAATAAGAAAAATAGGTTTATAAATAACAGCTTGTAGAAGTGCTACGCTCGTACTGCTTCGCCAAGTCGACTACACGCACACCTTAGTCATGTTTTTCGATAATTTCTTTCTTTAATTCAATGCACATCATCCGCTTCTTCTTCTCAGCACTGTCCTTCGCACTCACTTTCTTAAGGGCACATGGTTGGAAAAACAAAGTTTTGAAAAATAACTGCAAGCACAAATGCGAGCACAACACTGCTGCTTCCACTGCGAGCTAAGCGCTTAAAGTGAAGGAGTGAGACACGGGATGCTGGGCGGATGTTTCGGCGCTCACTGCGCCGACTAGCGGTGGGGTATCTGAAGCTGACTCGTAACTCGAATTTTAGCTCGTAACTCAAAACAAAAAATCGGCCGAGAAACGGCTCGCATCTCGAAAAATTATATATATATATATATATACACACTCACACACACACTTTTCTGCCGTGCACTTCAGTTTGTCAAAACACTGCTTTCTCTGCAAGGATTATTTGAATTTAAGAGATAATTAGTTTTCCAGAATGAATCTTGTCTATCAGCATCTAGTCACTGAGAAAGGAGGCCTAATTGTTTTCGTAGATTATAAAGAAATTCTGGAAGGAAGTGTGGAGGAATAACAGGATTTTTTTACTTTATATCAGGCTGTTAGAGAGCATGCAGTAGTGGGTCAGGTCAAGGCACACTGAACACTATAGAAAACTTATATATCTGTAGAGCAGACAGAGGGCCAGATCCCTCCACTGAATATAGTCTGTGGTCTTTTTCTCCTTCGATGACTAAACCTGACACAGCAAGTATGCCACTAAAGCACCTGAAAGTGATTCATAGGGTATCCTATGCGTTTAGTGCCTGTGCTACACTCTGTAGACCAAGAGTAAAATGCGTATTTCAAGAAAAATTGGATGAGACAACAGGATACTGGAAATGGATAATATATTTCTTTGCCAAAAATAAAATTAAAAAAAAAAAAAAAGTTTCCATTTATTTATAACACTTTTATAACATGTGCAAGAACATTACTGACAGTGAAATATTAAACCAACCATTTGAATTGTAGTTTTCATGATTTACAAATAACTGTACTTCAGCCATTCAAGTAAGAACAGAGAACTGCCTTGCTCCGTGGGAGTGATGTCTTACAATATAAATGAAGAGTAAAACTGTTATACAGCCATAAAAGGATTTAGTGATGCATTGAATGGGTTTTTAATGGTAAGCATGCTATTGCTATTGTCCTGTAATTATGACCATTTTGTAATTATCTTGTTTATTACTTTTTGGATAGGATGGTTCTGTGGTGCTCAATCAACTGGTCATGCCCACCCATTATGATCTAATTTAAAGGGCTTACATAACACCATGACTACCTAAACAAGCCACTAAAGGCTTTAGTGCATGTTAGGATAAGAGAGATGTTTTGTGGTAACTCAAATGAAACTTATCTGGGGGTCCTAGGCTGACATTAGAATGGACACTCAGGTGTTCCCAATTTAATTAACCGTTCCATTTTTCCCGAGGCAGGATGGGACGCTGGTGTTTGCTGGGGTCCTAAACTATAGCCTAGGATAGCCTATGCTGAAATGGCTTGAAGGATAATCAGGTGACCATTCTGTTTCTGGTTAGAGAGATCACAGAAAAAGTAAGCAAAGTCGGGCACTAAAACAAAACAGTATGTCAGATCTCTAATTGTGGGCCACCAATAAACTGCATTCTTTTTTCCATTATATATAATCACAGTTAAATAAATTAACTGTTAAATAAGTGTAAGCAAGGATCACGACAAAATGTTGAGGTCAACATTTATCTATGTTCCTATATCCATTTCTGCATATTCATGTGCATGTGTTTGTGTTTTGATAACAGTTTAAAATTTTATTAGAAAGTATTAAATTGTGTTTTCTTTCAGGGCATTTTGGATAGTGTTGTCATATGAACAACACCTGATGAACCATCATCTGTGTCATTTGATTAATTAGGAAACGTTTTGGCTTCACTGAAAGCCTGCTTATTCACAACTGGGAAGTATTTGCCCTTTTAAATTACTCTAGCAGATGTCTTTAGTTTGTTAAACAGTAGCTTTGAAAACACAAATTGCAATGCAGGATTCATTTCATAAGTCTTAATTTACTCTGTACATATCATACTGAAAGCCGCAAGCTTGCAAAGGTGGCCGAAATGTTATCCTTCTAGTTCAATTATAAGTTCAGTTTATGAGTAAAATTATCCAGACTCTTCTGCTTGTTTTGTAACCTTTGTATTATTAAGTAGCATTTTGGATGAAGCAGACTGTCAGGTTAATTGAAGATACATATCGAATGTAATGAGAAATAATTTTTTTTAAGGAGTAAATTAAGGCAAAGCATCTAATTACCTGTAGAATACAATTATCCAATTTTTTTAAATCCGGAGGAAAGGGTGAAATGTGTCGTCTCCATCCGCTCAAAACTAGCAAATACAAGTTATCTATATAAAATGTATTGTCTGATGCTGAGGACATGAATTGCTGAACTTTTGAAATATTCATTGTGTTCATATTCATTATATTATATAAAAAATAGGACAAACCAAAATGAAAATATAGGTGAGATTGTCAGTATTCTCTGTATTGGATCAGGAATATTGAGTCCTAGGGGAACACTCTGGTATTTTAATACAAACAGTCACAACAAATTACCACAGTTATCTATATTCTGAGTTTGCAACTGGTGCCATGAGAAATGAGGCTGTTCCCAATGGAATAAATTGTGGATTCCCCTTCTTTTCCAGGCTCCGTAATATTAGCAGGGCCTGAGTTGGGCAAAAGATGTCTGATACGGCGTGGCGTGACTCTTTTAGTGTCTCTGTGATGGTCCTCTTTGCTTCAGACTTCTGCATTAGATTCTCTTAAATTTCTGAGTTAGATTATTAAAAATCACAAGTTTTAAGGTTTTTTGGTGAGAACCTCCCCACCTCTGTCAGAAATAACTCCCACACTAGCAGAACTGTTACATTGTACAATTTCAATGGAACGTACATTAAAATGACTGATTTTCATATGAATTGAAATGCATTGTGTTAATTATTATTATTATTATTATTATTGTTGTTGTTGTTGTTGTTGTTGTTGTTGTTGTTGCTATTATTATAAATAACCCAAGCTGAATTTTAATTTGTGAAGTGAGACTATCCGGTAACAAACTAGACCTAGAGTGTAAGGAATGAAAGAAAATAAAGAACAAATGAGCTCATGCTGAATAGGATTTCTGAGACTAACCTTTCCCGTGTAGTGCAGTAATTAAGTGTTCCCTGCTTCCTTCTCACATCAGCGCTGTAGTGAACTGCAGCACACTGCACTGTTTCTAATATCAAAACACTCTGTGAGAAAGCGTGGGGTGGGGGGTGGGGGCTGTCATCCATCTCAGCATGGTGCTTCATTCTTCCTGTTCCTCTTTCCCAGCCTCTCTATATTTTGCTGTGTTGTTTTTCCTCTTTGACAATAACTCCAGAGCTGACCCCCATTATGTGAGATCATAATGGCTTTTCGGTGAGGTGCGTTAATGCGCAGTATTATTTTTATGTTTATACTTTTTGGGGTTCCAGAAAAATGACAATTTATGTTCATTTAATACGAACGATCCATTTTTCCATCTCATATTCCTACTTTTAGGGATGTCTGTTCACCAAGGTACTCAAGCTTTCCACTTACTCTTTTACTTAAACTTTTGCTTTGCTTATATGGTTATATAACTCAGCTTCTCCATATCACCAAACCATGCAGACTTTCCACTTCAACTTCTACTTAAACTTTTATTCTGCTTATATGGTTATATAACTCAGCTTCTCCATATCACCAAACCATGCAGACTTTCCACTTCAACTTCTACTTAAACTTTTATTCTGCTTATATGGTTATATAACTCAGCTTCTCCATATCACCAAACCATGTGGACTTTCCTCTTCAACTTCTACTTAAACTTTTATTCTGCTTGTATGGTTATATAATTCAACTTCACCATATCAAAGTCAATGCTGAAATGGTTTTTATTATCCCTTGCAAAGAAAACCTGGCCATATACAACAATGACACCCCTAGACAGTAAGCAATAAAATATACTTAACAGCTGTGGCACCTGGTCATCATTGCTTTTATTAATCTTTTTTTTCTGTTTACAGCTATGTGAATTCAATAATTCTTGGTGTCTTGGTTGAATGTCTTGGTTGAGAATAAGTGGACTTGTGGAACATTTGTGTGGTTGTACATGAATAAGAAGCCATACATTTCTTCGTAGAAGAAAAAAAAAATCTGAATAAAGAAGACTGAATTTAGGCAAAGGATGCATTCTGTATTTTATGTTTTTAAATGGTGTAAGATAGAAATACAAACAACAGGCAATGCATACTGCACATTTCCAAACAATAGAGTAACTCCTTTCAAGAAAATTCTCAGCATGAAGGTTCCTGGCCAAATTATTCACTACTGCATGAATGTAACAAGAATGACTGAATCGAAATAGGACGAGCGCCGACTCCTCTCAAGACGCGTGCACAGCATGTCTGCACTGGGGGAAGTGTGGGGGAAGATTTAATACCTCTGAAATACACCGGACCAGGGAGACGTAGTGGAAATAGGA
Organism: Mormyrus iriodes; assembly: GCA_011763525.2. Taxonomy (NCBI): domain Eukaryota; kingdom Metazoa; phylum Chordata; class Actinopteri; order Osteoglossiformes; family Mormyridae; genus Mormyrus; species Mormyrus iriodes. The sequence continues at coordinate 9,471,422 of JAAGVU020000061.1, forward strand.
TATATCAGGAACCTTAAAACAGGAGGATATAAATGGAAAGATAGTGAAAGCCCGGCAGGTGGACCTTACCATTCTGTGAACAAATTATTTGCTTATCATTTTATATGAAATGATGGCTTATTACATTGTATGTTTGCTGAAAAGAGTGGTATTATAATTACATTGTACTAGTAATTTATAATCCAAATCACAGGGGATGTTTTCACTAATTGTACTGTATTTGCTATCTTCTATCAGTTTAAAACATCCCTTTCAACAATTTTTCTTACTATCTTATTTATATCTTATTTCTTACTATCTTTTTTTTTTTTTAAGAACTATAACTGGCCGAGCAATACCGTATCCAAATATTGCTTTTCTTCAAATTCTTTTCAGCAGGTGCTTTTGTCCAATGTGACTCAGGAGTGAGAAAAGCTTGAGGGGATTTTTGGGGTCAGCCAGAATCCAGCACCTTAGGGAGCAACTGGGGTTAAGGGCCCGCTGGTGTTATGACAACTCATGTATCCACAGGATGCACAGCCATGGCCTTTCAGCTACAGACTGCACGGCTTTTGTTCCTGGCACATTACACGCACACTTTCACAGCGCGCAGGTATTCCATTACAGTTAATTTACCATGTTTGTTGTTTTTAATGCACAGCCAAGTCAAATTCTTTCTCCTTTTATTTTATGCTTCTGGTTCCTTGCTGTTGCTGGCTGTGTCAACCCAGGTGTGAAAACCAATGTGAAATGTTGCATAAATTCTCCTTCTTGATTTCTTGCAATACATGTAGCTAATGCTGAGATGATTGTTTTGTTGATTAGCTAGTGCTGCGACTTCCTTTGTCAGCTTTGTCAGTGATGGTTTCACCAGTTCAAGCAATCCCAGTTGAGTTCCAATGGCAGACACTTCTGTGCCTCCATAGTCAAATGAACAAGCATAAACATGCTCATGGGGTCGTTTAAGCACTGATCTCTGGGATTGTGTTAATGACTTTAAACCAAAGCCATAGAGCACTGTGCTGTTTATATTGATGACCCCCATGGTACATGTGGCATTGGCTTTTGCTGCAAGATCCTCTGGGCTTTGATTCTTCTGTGTAATGATTCCTTCCCTATAATGGGTGTTTGGGGAAATATTCTCAAGCTGACAAACACCGAATCATAAATCCTCTTAGTATATACACAGAAGGATAGCAAATAGGTCCTGATCGTGAATCAGCCTTGTTGCTGCCTGAAATTGCATTTGTTTGCGGTAGGATCGCTCACTGCCAGGATATAGCTCCAGTGTATAGTACACATATGTGCATTTAAAGAACAGCCCTTTAATCTGCATAAAATGCAGCTTTTGAATGCATGCTTACTGTTTGAAAAATGCTTTCAGTTGGAGTCATTTGTCTAGGTTTAGAACAGCCTTAACTATTGCCTGTCACAGTGTGAGCTGCTATCATTAAACTAACAAATCTGACATCTGTTGTGTGGGGGGGACCCATTAAATTGGGGCAAAAAAGACTCCAAAATATGTAAAGAGCGAACTTGGAAAGGTGATTATTGCATTGGCGTTCTGGCAAATTATGCAGCTTAAAAAAAAAGTAGTTGGTAGTTTGTTTGTAGTTTACCTAAGCATTTAAAGGTTTTTGAAAAGGAAAGCATGGCACTTATTTCTACATCACATGTGTGAAATCACTTCATACAAATCTTATAACTTGCAAAGTATTCTCATACAGAATTTTTAATTACGTGGTGACTTGTGCAGTTTCAGAACCATAATGGTGCACGATAGTTTACAGTATTTGCTGTGATTCCTAGACAAAATAGAGGGGAAAATGTGTGGAAGCATCTGAATACCCAGAAACCATTGGGTGTTTTTTTTTTTAATAGGTGTAATTACAACTCTTCAATGGGATATTCAATAATATTCAGCTTCAACATTCACAGGAAATATTCAACTTCAGCAGAGCATATGCAAGGAGCTGGATTTATCTAAAATTCTAGCATTTGTAAAGCACAAATTTGCATTTCTTATTTTGTGTGTGAAATATGAATTTCAAGCATGTGAAACATCTTTTTGAGAGATATTAAGAAGAAGATGTTCAACATGAACAGTACTGTGGAAAAGTCTTGGGCAGTCATAGAAAATGATGCTTAAATGATCTTCATGTTGGTGTAAAAAATTGCTATTCTGTCTGTCAAAACGTGTCAGTTTAATCATTTCAAACCCCATACATTCAATACACCCATATATATATATTTTTTATTTTGACCACTCGCACTCCTTATTTGGCTAGTTAATACTTCATTAACTTTTTAAACTATTGTTAGTTTTTATTGTGTTACTCTTCATATGCATATAGTCTGATGTTAAAGTGTGTATATATATATATATCCATCCATCCATTTTCCAGAACCACTTATTCCACTTCGGGTCGCGGGGGGTCTGGAGCCTATCCCGGAGGCTGCGGGCGCAAGGCAGGGAACAACCCAGGATGGGGCGCCA
>JAAGVU020000061.1:9473997-9484409 GCA_011763525.2 Mormyrus iriodes
TTGGACTGTGGGGGGAAACCGGAGTACCTGGAGGAAACCCCACGACGACACGGGGAGAACATGCAAACTCCACACACGGAACCCGGGCGCAGACATGAACCCTGATCCCAGAGGTGTGCGGCAACAGTGCTAACCACTGCACCACCGTGCCGCCCCTATATATATATATATGTACAGACACACACTACTTAGATAAATAGCTTTAACATTTCCTTTCACTACCTAAGAATTTTAGACAATACTGTACATTTCACCCTATTCGAATTTTTATGATAATAATAATTATTATGTGGATACTGACATTCCTATAACAAAAAGATGCAAACCTGTTTTTATAATGCAAATGTAACCAATCTTGTGTTTTTTTTCCTCCATGATGAGGGGTTTAGCTTTGGGTCAATTGGGTCTACAGTATTTTTTACTGTCATATATAACTAGTAATTTCATGATCGAATTAGTTCTAATCAAACCTTGTTTATATTTTCCACCTACATTCTACAAAAAAAGAATTGCTCCTTGCTATCTGTCTATGTTTCATTTATTTCTGTGTGGTGCATGTGGTGCATATGTATGACAAAGATAGTCTGACATACCCAACAAAGCTGCAGGGTACAAACAATTCAAACAGGTCATAAATCCCATATTAATGTATTCAAATATGAAAAATCATCACATCCAAATTCAGTAGAAACTAATCTGGAGAAATACTTTGTTAAAATAAATAGATGAGAAATGGTTCTTGACATGACAGTGCTCATATGTTGTGAGAACATTCAGGCATGGTGCACATCACACTCTTTTATCAAGCATCTAATCAAAATAAGATAACAACATAACATTAGACAAGATAAGACAAGACAGGACTTTGCTGATCCCCTGGGGGTGGGTGGGGGGGGGGGGGGTTGTGATTATATTTAATATTGTGCAGATGGTACAAGTGTGTGGTAGAAACATGGAAGGTGCATAATTTAGTGCAGGTGAAACAATACAGTGGTGGGTCAGTTGGGTTAATTTCCTCTAATTTGGGTGTAATTTGAGTTAATATATATGGAGAACAGACACATTGGATGAATGTAGCACCACTTCCAAGGAGTGCAGACTCCCGATGTTTTTGAATACAATGTTCTAGAAACTGAGTGTTTCGGTGTTTGAGTTATTTAATCTCTGTCAAACCAGCATCATGGAAGGAACCGTTTACTGTGTCTACCTGCAAATGGAAGGAAAGGGAGACAGTGAGAGCGTGTGTGTGTGTGTGTGTATGTGTGTGTGTAGGTGGACTCCTCCCTGCAGCAACCACATGCTGTGAGTAGTTTGTGGTGGTCGATGATGAGTTCAAGCATTTAGATATCCACCCCTACTTAGGGATGCTTCCTGTCAAAGTGTCATTTTTTTCCATTCAGAAGTAGAAGGACAGTTCAAAATCCCTATATAATTGGGGAGTGGGGTTGCCCCCCACCCTCCCTGCCATCTACCCCTGCTTCTGTGTATCTGGTATGCAAACAGTAGTAGGGCTAGGGGGACCTGCATGAGTTGTCTGAAGAGCCGGTTTCTTAAATATATTCATTATGTAGGATTGCAAGGCCACTGATCTGTAATCATTAGGGGCAGTAGAGCATTCCTTCTTTTGCACAAGGACTTTCTGTAGAGCTAGAAATACACAGCAAACATCCATCCGTCTTCGAACTGCCTGTAACCCATCCCATGGAACAAGGAAAGGAAACCCCTGTCTATTGTAAGATACACACACAAAATGGATCATTTAGAGATACAAGTTTGCTTAACCACGTATTTTTGGACTGTGTGAACAAACCCACAAAACTCAGGGATAACTTTCGAACTCCAAACACAAAGACACAGTACACTGCTCAACACCAGTAGTGTCAGGTAACAGTGCTACCCTTGAGCCACTGTGCCGCCCCACAAGAAAGCATGCTACAGGTAAATCATTCTAGTTACTCTTGATATCATTTAATATGATCTAATAAACAGAACCTGATTACACATTAAAATATATTATGACAAAAAATGTTATTCTTGTAATAAACATAACTTGAATAGAACATGTATGACTGTTATGAATAGCCTAAATTAAAGGCCACTTCTCATCCATTCATAATTTCATCCATTTCCAGTACCCACTTGTCCTATTCAGGGTCATAGGGGGTTCAGAGCCTATGCATGAGGCTATGGGTGCAGGGAAGGCAGGGAACAACCACTTCTCATTCATAAGAAGAGAAATGCAATATATCACGTTTTCAAAACAAGCCAAAAAAAAGGCAGTGGATATCATTAATACTGGTTAACTGCAAGTTTCTACAAGTGCATTCTAATGTTTGACATTGACTGTGACACAGGCTGGGGATGTCAGCCCTGCTTATTCTGTTCTTATTTGGATAGTGTGTCTCGTTACTGTTTATTTTTAGGCATTTAGTGTCTTTTCCTAATTTAGTTCAGTTAGTTATAGTGTGTTGTTGTTTAGCTCTTTCTTGCCTTGTGTCTTCCCTGTAATGATCAGTGTGTCCCTGTTATATAAATAGATACGTCCTCTCCCTACACCTGTGAGCATTTCCCCTATTCTGCAGTCTAGCTGCTAGTTTTTTTTCTTTCTTTCTGTTGGGCTAGCAGAGTGACTTAAAGAGCATTTTCCCATGCAGTCTGTGTCTTTGTCTTATGCTTTTCCTGCTCAGCACGGCAGTATTTTTACCGTGGGAAGAACATGGTAGCTCAGTGGGTGACTTAACCTCCAGGGTTGGGGGTGTGATTTCAACCCCTGCTGCATGTTTGGATGCAGGTGTATGTGGAATTTTTATGTTCTCCCCATGTTCCTCCTGTGGTCCAAAAACACATCATTAGGCATGTGGCCCATGTGCATGTGTGTAATTGAATGTGTGTGAATGTATGCCCTGTAATGCAGTAGCATTGTATCCAGTTTGACTTGTGCTTCCTCGGATGGACTTCAGCCTTTGTGCAGTCATATACTGGATAAGCAGCTATGCAAAGTGACTGAATGGATAAATGGAAAAAAGATGAGATAAAATTTGTCTTTAAATAAAGGCAGATTTTGATCACAGCCACTCTTTATTATTATTCTTTAATGCAGATTTAATGGGAATATGTTTACATCAGTTCTTGGTAAATTACATCATAACAGAATGTCAGCTTACATGTTTGATCTTGGACATTTCTGTCCAAGACCTAGCTTTATGTTACTTTTTATTCGTGACACACATACCCCAGTCGTTATTTTGTTTCTCCATGTTCTTAAATGGGTTCATTGTTTTATTTTTCTCTACCAATTCTTTCTCAAATACAGTAGTTCCATCATATCCATGGGTGATACTTTCCAAGACCCACCGCAGATAACTGAAACTGCAGTTAATAGCCAGCCATACACAGACAATAGACAACAGAACGATGAAAATAATGCTTTTTATACCCCTCAAAGGACGAAGGAACAATGAAAAAACATATTGTTACCCATTGTACAGTTTTTATTTTTATTTTTGGGCCACGGTAAACTGTGGATTACTGAAACCACAGATATGGTGGGACTACTGAATAATTAGCAGGGATTAAGAAATATCATGACATGCAATTCTTTGGCTTCTTGATTATGAAATGTAAGTTTATATTTCATTCAAAGCAAAGCTTTTAGTGACAACACAGCTTTTGTCACTTCCATTGGCACTTGCTAATTTGCTTATTCTGTTCTCCTCTGGATAATGCGTGTGGTTATTGTGTGTTTTTAGGCATTTAGTGCCTTTCTCTAATTTATATCATGGCAAGTGCCATTGAGGGAGGCTATTTAAGGGAGTGTTTGCTGGGCCGTCTCTCTCTCTCTCTCTCTCTCTCTCTCTCTCTCTCTCTCTCTCTCTCTCTCTCTCTCTCTTTGGGTGGGATGTTCAGTTGGAATTAGATAGCAGTCGCACAAATTTGTAAGGTGTGGCCGTCACCATAAACAGCCATTATTAACAGCCGTTTTGAAAACCGGGTCGTATATATATCGTCTCTTAGGTTCCATCTCCTTTTTCTGCTGAAATGGTTATGCATGGAATTATATTTTGTTTTACTCATTCATAAAACAAAATAAAACTCAGTGAAATACAGAATTTCATATTTTTCTAAAGGATGTACTTGTAGATGAAGAGGATAAAGGAAAGGAGGCTGGCTGGATGTTGTGTGAACAATTATATTTACAGGACTTGTTTGCCTTTTTCAGTTTTTACTTATCCTAAGCATTCACTCTGACAGCAATAATTTGGGATTCCAGCCTAAAAGGATTGCTGCTGAATCATGTAGGCTGTAATTTTTAAGCATGAGAAATAACTAAGCTTCATGGTGCATTTACTACATCAATGTAACATTTTCACATTTTGATATATGGGTTTTGTTTAACTAGCATTTTTATATAAATAAAGCTCAAACCTTGTAACTGTATGTCCTATACATTTCATACGTTTCATGAATTCTTTCTCTTTCAGTACAGCATACATTAGAGGCTTGGCTTTTATTCTCTTTCTGGTTAAGCTAATTACATGACTTATGTAGACATAGCTGTCAGTCTATTTAATCATTTGGAACTTGCAGGATTCAGTCACATTCTAAAAGACACATTTGTGGAAATACTCTGTGCTTTTAGAAAAGTAAGTATTATTTAATAAGACGGGTATTAATAAAAATTCACTAAAAATCATTCTTTTTAAGATGCTTTTTTAGCAAGTGTTATGGGTTTCTGAAAACATTAGGCTCTGCTGTTAAATAGATTATGATTTTAACTAATAGGGAGTAACAGGGTACCTTTCATATTACGATTATTTTTAATAATCTTCAATAACAATTCCCCCATTATCTAAGACCAGGCAAGATCTTAACTACTGAACAATGACTGATGATTATAACCTTCTTGTATTCCAGATAATTTCATCTATTATGCCATTGTTAAATATAAATGCTTTCAGCGTAGAGGGATGCAGAGATATGTTTAAATTTGTTTGAAAATGTAGTTCATTATGAAGGGGCTGCAAGCTGTCATATTTCTACAGGCTTCAGGCAGAGACCTAAGGCCATAACACATGGAATATTTTTTCGAAAGTTTGTTGGATGTTGTGGAAGAGGTGGATAGATTATGGAATTACTGAAATTGTATGCAGTAGCTATATTGTATAGTAGATTTTTGTAGTTTTGGTAGAACTCAATCCTCAATCTCTTGTATTGCAAATTGATAAAAAAAAACCAAACAAATATGCATGTGAGGATTATAAACACACTGCTCTGCAGTTACACTGCAGATACAGTACTACTTGAAGGTTTTTGTATCGGATATAGACCAGTGTTAAGTGGATATTTTGAAAGATGGATGACTGCAATTTTAAACACACTGTGTATGGATTTCTTGCATAATGAGAACCAGGTTTATGTAATTTTGAAATCCATCAAGTCTCCAAATGCTTATCCTGGGCAAAGTCACGGTAGGCCCAGGAGCATATCCCAAGAAACACAGGGCACAAGATGGGGATTCATCCTGGATGGGATGTGAGTCCATTTCAGGGCAGAAGCACCCATAGGTAGGTAGGTAGTAAAATTATGATAATGACATTAATAGCAAGGTGAACAGATGGCCCAGTTGGTCACATGATCGCCTCACACCTTCTTGGTTGGTGGTCCAAATCCACTTACCATGTTCAGCAGTATGCTGTTTCGGAGTGAAAGCTGACATTAGTTAAGTTCTGACTTGGTATCACGTGGTGACTAACTTGGGTCTTTATGAACACAGACTGTTGCTGATTATTCTGCGGGACTTCCTCAAGTCAGTGTTAATTGCTAGGGAACCAATATTTTAGAAATACAGTGGGATTGATATGTTATTATAATGGGTTTAACAGACTGGTCTGACACCTATTCTGTTAATCCAGGAAGAACTCTGCATTGCCAATAGAGCTCAGACTGAAGTTAATTGGAGTGGAATATGGAGTTTAATTAACTCAGATGTGAAACTTATTGTACGGTATATTCTATTCTGTTGACCCATTTAGTAATGCATGCAATTTTTTCTTTCTGTGGCATAAAGATGGTATTGGTGAACTCAACCCTAGTGAGATGGTGATTGGTGGTCAAGTTTTATTTTGGGTGGGAAATAATAATTTTAATTGTTAGTTGAATGGCAAATTAGTAGCTGTTCCACATAATGGCACAGGTCCATGTTTTTTCCTTGCTTTTGTGTAGAGCTCTAAACAAGACTGAATAGAACACCATTATTATCATTATAAAAATAGCTGGGACAACAAAATTCAACCTTCATATATCCCATCATGCTTTGTTGTGAGACACGCATGTACATACAGGTGAGAATAAAGCTTGGGGTTAAAGTGCAGGGTAAACCTTTTTTACAGCACCCCTGGAGGGGTTTTTGGGGACATTGAGTAGATAGATATCTAGACTTTGAGTAATGTGAGAAGGTTTGTCATTTATGCTATATTTTGTTAGACATGACGAACTTCCATTTCAGACCCTTTTTTGTACATATTCTATTTACAGTATCTATACACTCCATCACATCTCTACGTCTCTGAAAAGAAATAGTCCGCATCTCGGAGACTACAGATATCAAAGAGCTATTCAGACAAAAAGTACATTTTTCTCCACTCAGCTGAATATTTATTAAACGTAGCCTGCCTTTATTGCTTTTATAACTTAAGCTTAAATTACATTTGCTTCTTTGATATCATGACTGCATATTGTAAAATAAGGCCTTGAGAAAAGTAGTTCATTGGAAATAATAAGAATTTTCTTAAGGGCAGCTCCAACAGCCTGAAATCAGCGAAAAATAAATAAATAAAATGAAGGAAAAAATAATCGATTTTTTTAAACATTGTATCCATGATACCCTCATATTCATTTTTTTCATAATTTCTTTTTTTTACCTACTATATATCCATTCACATTCCGACCTGTTTAACTTATCTGCTAATTTAGACCTTATAAACTAGTAGTTTATATTCCCAGGTACCACTCCAACCTATCCGCTTAGTTACTCTTTCTCACATTCGGTAATGTAATGCCTCTTTTTGACAGGAAACAATAAAGTTGTCTTTGTTACTGAAGACTACAGGGTCAAAGAAGTGTGTTTTAAACAAAGCAGGTTTCTCATATTTTTCTTTTTTTTAGATTTTAGGGATGAACTGGAGCAAGAAATAGCTTTAAGGTCGGTTCCAATATAAGATTTCCATTCAGTAAACAAACAAACCAAATACGGAAACGGTGCTTGTTTCGAAAAATGATCTGGTTATTGGTGCTGAAAGTTTAATTATGCTTCCTTGTTCTCCCACTGAGTTACTCCCCTGTCCCTTTATATAGTGATAATTCAATGGGCGGTAAAACACATGATAAAAGTGTGCATGCTAAGCTGATGCAAAAGAAACTGTATGAATGCAAAGTACATTACCATTCTGATGCATTGGTGGTACACTACCTATGCAGTCTAGCTAACTGTTTATTTACAAACAAATGAGTGGAGTTCCATTGTGTATGTAAACATAAAAATTAGAAGGCATTATTCTAGCAACAGTACTGATGATGGAATCTTTACATATGCTAGTATACACAAGGTTACAATGCAGTTTCATATAAAAACTGGATTTCAAATAGCATATTTATCATAACAATGTCTTAATTAGATATGATAAATGGATCCTCTGAATGATATGGGAATCGGGGCAGGTACAGTAATTTGTATTACAATTATGTACTGTATGAGCTAGAGAGCAAACACATTGTATACCGTGTTCTTTTATTGTGTTACGACAGTCAGCTATGTAGGATGAGTTGCTTAGTCATATGTTACAGCTGAATATCAGGTAAACAGTACCATGAATAACTGATAAAAGTACTATGTGGCTAAATTATTGATTACTGTTATCATTTTTGTTATAATGTTTACTGAAATTTTATGCAATGGAGAATATTGTCATTTTTTTCTGTCCTGATAACAAGATTTCCAAAGCAAAGTCTGTCGGATGTTTTGTGCAAATGAAACATCTCGAAATAATAATTTTGCCAATACTTTTGGTCTCGCTTAAGCTGTACATCTATGGAGCTATTTCTCTGTCAGTGATTTTTTTCCCTGTTGATGTAAGATTATCAGTCCCTTGACCCATGTAACAGGAGCTTATGAAATGGTAACAGTCAGTTGGAAGCCCCTGTTGGTCAGAAATGTGTCTGTCCAGGTTGGTTTATTTAATCCTGCTAATGTGATTCTGATCGGTGAAAGTGGGCTGTGGATCTAAAAAGAGCTGCTAGTGGGATGGCATTGTATGTAAGTCTGGCGGCGTCAGTTTCCCATCGTGTGGTACAGACCCCTGCGGCTAACGCTACCTTCCATCAATTTCCCATCAGTAAAGCAGGGATTGCGATGAAAGGAGCCTTGTCTGAGTCTGGTTAATTAGCATTCCACACCATACAAACAAGTAAATGAGACACTCCGAGTGTCTGTGCCAGTGGGGAGAGTGAGTAGCTGAGCGGTCAGCCCGGTAGCTTCCAAATTTCCAGAGCACAGGTCCCATTTTGAGACATGGATGCGCATGAGTAACTTGTCTGGCCGCAACCATGTCCTGGTTTTCAAAGAAATGGCAAATAATTTTGCAAGCTATAAACATAAAAGTTAAATTAATGAATTCATAATATATCCAGGTCATTTCAACAGGTCATTCAAAAATCGAATGGTTCATTGCCATATAGTACTCTATCTGACGCTATATATGCATGAATGCATACAAATACAAAACACATGGTTATATAAATCCTCAGAAATATTTTTTTTCATTGGAATTCAAGTGGAATCAGGTCCTATTTATGCTTATCTGGGAACTTTTCCAAAGTGAGGGACCTTTAAAACAAAACAATATGTAAATAGGTCTATAAATATAGAAAATTGTTTTACACTTTAAGTGGTGTAGCGATTAAGAACTGTCACAAGTATCCATTGTTTTTTTGTTCATCGGTATCTGGGTGTTGCGTATAATTTAGACATATAGTTCATGACAACTAATTAAAAAAAAGAATCGAACTAATTGAATATATTTCAAATTGTTTTATTTTCTAGTCTTATAAACACAAAGTATTTTTTTCAGCATAGTATATATTCAAAAAAACACAGCCATCTGTTGTACTTATTGTACATGAAAGACCACAGTAGAGGTCAAAAGGGATGTTATTTAGAACGTTCTTATTTTTAGCTTGTAGCTTCTAGCTGTAGTTTGACTCATGGAAGTAAAATGAAGTTTAAGATTTATCCAGAACCTCCTTCACATTCTCTGTGGTGTGCATTTTATATCTTGGCTTATTGTATTCTGTAATGTAAATCCATGGGTGACCTGCAGTGGGTGTAAGGTAGCGGAATCAGGTGAATGCTGCAGTAAGAGTGAAGTTAAAAAAGAGAAATAAGACGAATGTGAGTATGGTAACCAAAGGTTGTTGCAAAAAATGTAAAGAATCAAAGGTTTTCTAAGGCTTTCCAAAGTCAGCAAAAGCACTCACTCAACTGTTCAGAAAGAGATCCGCGGGAAGATCAGTGTAGCAAAAGCAGGAGCACCATTAGAGATTTCGGACCCCAAGTGAACACATCATATTGGGCCCTTGAACAAGAGTGAAATCTAGCAAAAGGAGTGAATGTAAAAAAGTAAAATGACATTTGCTTTCATTTATGTTTTATAAATCTATAATTATTATTATTTCTATTTAAAATGCAATAAACTTTGCACAAGGACAACATGGTGGTGTAGTGGGTAACTGTTGCCTCACGCATCCAGGACTGGAGGTTTTGCTGTGTGGAGTTGCCATATTCTCCTTTTTGGGTGTGGGATTGCATCCGCAGTCTAAAGACATGACGTTAGCTTTGTGTCTAAATCAGCCATAGTGTGTGAATGTGTCTGCCAGTGTGCACTCAGATGGACTGGCCTCCCATTCCCCTGCTTTGTGCCTAGTGCTGCCTTGGATAAGTTCCAGGCCCCATCAAAACCCTGCATTGGACAAAAAAAAGGTTGGAAGATGGACAGATAGGTAAAATTTTTTTTTTTTTTCTTTATGTATGACAGACCCGTATGTGTGACCAACTTGTCCAACTTGTTTGCTTATCTCCTCTTTTATGCAATGCCAAGAAATTTCACCATTTTGTTTTTCGAAGATTTATTACTTTTTATAGTATATCAAGGAAATCTGAAATCTTAAGCTTATCTTAACATGCTTAACATGGAATTGATGCTACAGACAGGGCAAATTGGAAAGTTGGTATAGAAAATTGATGGATGGATGGATGGATGGATGGATGGATGGATATTACACATTCCCTAGAAAATAACTGAGATACAACAATATCTTGGGATGGTAGCACTCATAAATAAGAATTAAATTCAATAAAA
>JAAGVU020000061.1:9488921-9511147 GCA_011763525.2 Mormyrus iriodes
CGCCTGCAGCCTCCGGGATAGGCTCTGGACCCCCCGCGACCCATATGGAATAAGTGGTTATAGAAAATGGATGGATGAAGATTCGTTTTGGAAAATTAACAATACTATATGAAAAACTACATGGTGCGCATGCAAGTTTCAGGTTTTAAAAAAAGTGAATCCAGTAAATTCAGTACTTGCTAAACAGTAGCTGTTGCTCATGCTATGATTTTGAATTCGCCTTCATAGAGAGAACAAAAAAGTCAAACTTGTTATAAAAATAGCATTTGTCGGCTCATTAATGTGTTTTTCTTGAATTGCCAACTGATTACTCTCAGAAAGTACCACAGGTGTCTGAACAGCTATTGTTTGCATATCAACAGTGAAACAACTAAATAAACAGACAATCCACTTAAGTCTGAATTCAATTTGAGATTATTTGGCTCAAGCAATTAAATGTATTTCTTGCTTTTTCTGATAATACAAGGATCAGAGGAAATGAATGAGCATTAAGAAGTACTCTAAGGCAGTACTCAGTGTTGCATTGCAGATATGCTAAGAAAGCCTCTTTTTCATTCTTTATGTCTGATTGCATCACATAGCGGGTAAGACGTCTGAGTTTGGATTGGAAAATTGAGGGTTGGTGTCCCTCGTTGGTCAGTTTTTGAACAGTAGGTGAAGTTATGGATTTGAGCAGAAGAACATGTAATTGTCTGCGTAATTATGTGTTTGTGTATGAGTGTGGGTTGGTGTGTTAAGATGGTGTGCCTGTGACTAGGAGGTTGCCGGTTCAAGTTTCTGAATTTGTGGAGGTATTCCACCTTTGGAAACTTGTGTACAGCGCTTGACTCCACCTTCTCTGCGGACTGACTATTCTTGCTTTCACAAAAAATGCATGCAAGTATCTGTTAAAGAAATGTATGTACAGTATCACGTAAAGGTCTGGATGCACCTACTGAAAATCATTTGTTTTACAACAAGATAACAACCCTAAAAACTGATAAAAATCAAGGTTATGTAATAAGTATCATTTTGAAGAGGATGATGATCTGGCCCCTACAATCCCCAACCAAAGCTGGTTTGGGATGAGTTGGATCAAAGAATAAGAGCAAGGTAGCCAACTTGCGCCCAGAACTTGTGGGGACTCCTTCAGGACTGTTGGACCAGCATTTCAGGAGGCTACATCCAGTTGCTGGTTGAATGTTAGAATGCCTAGAGGGGGCTATTTTGAAGAATCTAAAATTTGAGAAACGTTTGACTTGAACACTGGTCTTGGTTGTTGCATTATTTGATATGTATTACTTCACTGCCTCAATGCCTTTTGCTATAGACTAAAATAGAGACAAAAGCATTAAGAGCAGGTGTTTCCAAACTTTTGACTGGAACAGTATATACACATTAGAATGAAAGTAGAGGCATTCTAAAAGGAAAGGTTTTGAGTTAAAACAGACCTCTTGATGTGGAGTTGAAGGGAAGCCAGTTGTCCAAGTAATGTGGATGAATAATGATTGTAACACATCTCAGCTTCACCTAATTACCACCGCATTCAGATCTTGTTTTGTTTTTACAGAGGAACTTGAAGGGACTGCTCAATACTTTTTTATTCAGTTTCAAAGGTCATAAGGAGCAATATATCTAAGTAAACATACAAGAGTGATTCACATCACATTACCGTCAAGGTTTGGGGACTGGCTTGTACCTCGCATGTAAATTCACACTTCATGTCTTTTAATTCAATTACCTTTCACTTACTTCCTTCTGAGTTTATTATGTGCAAATGCTTTCCTATGGCCCCCTGCCTGTCTGCTCAAGTAATTGAGTTTAGAAATGCTGCACGGTTTGCCCTTCCCTCCTAACACTCCCCTCGTCATCCTCATTAAAGCGCTATAATTGAAATTAGTCAAAATCTAGTTTTCTTTTTCCTCAACAATGACCCTGGTTAAGAAAATGCCTCAGTTTGCAACTCTAACTGGGCATTAAAAAACTACCAACTCATTATTACTACCTATATCTACCTAAGATATCAACTGGTTTCTGAGGGGGCCAGATACAAAATTGGCTTTTGTGTTGGGATGAATGTTTACTGCTTTTAGATGTTTGCATTTGCAGATATTTGATATTTGATTTTATCAATAAAACTGCCTCCAGGTAGAAACTGAATACATGGATAATACTTAAACATTGGTAGGTTCCTCCTCTTCTCAGAGAAAGATCTTCCACTATTTGTGTCATTTATTCACAAAACAAGAGAAAAGCATGAGTAAGGGTGATAAATACTAAAATGATAAAATGGAAAAAAAACCTTGTGTTTTTCTCTTTCTGCAATCTTAGTAGAGGTATATAGGATATTTAGAGGAAAAAAAAAAAACATGATCTAGCTAATTCATTCATGGTCTGCAGGAGGTGATGACTGTGAAGGAAGCTTTGCCAGCCAATGCATTATGGAAGCAAAGGTTCATAGGTCTTCATTTATTTGTAGGTATCAATGCCTCCACCTTGTGTGTGTATCATCAGCACGTCAACAAGCTTTACATTGTGACATTGTTACATTGTCTGGTTTAATAGTTTGAGTAAAAAATGCCCATACAGGTTTGAACTACAACAGTGAAATAGCAAGAAAATTGGCTGTTTTGCATTTAAATCAAAGTGAGCCTTTGATTTAGAGATATTTAAAATGTATATTTATATTGCCAGTGACAGTTCTGACCTTGAGTTTAATGCTGTCAGTGTTAATTCCTGAAATCCATTTACTCGCCTTGAAGACATCTATTTTAACATAAAAGTTCATATCCTCATTTCATTTTCCTTTGCAGAATGCTGCTGACATATTCAGCATGCTATAAAAAGCAGACATGGTCAAAAATCCAAAGTCTAAAATCTGTGGATAAAAAAAGGTGGTCATGCCACCAAGGTAACTGTCATTTGAGAAAGCAATTACAATTCACTATCATATTTTTACATTACCCACTGCCTGTTTTACTGGTCTTACTGGTCGGCCTTCCAGTCTCAGCTCTGTATAGGATCTGTAATGATGTCATTGGGTTGTGCACATTGTCTGGGATTGAGCAGACCTGTTTAAAGGCCTCATAATTCTAGGGATGTGGGCAGTGTTGACATGCCCCCCCCCCCAAAAAAAAAACACCCAAAAAATGCTAAAAAAGAACAATAAGAACAATTAAAACATAAAAATGTGAGCACAGGTGATGTGTCTTTTTCTTACTGTGGTGTGCTGCTGCTAGACAACGTTTTACCGTCATCACCCGTGCATGGGCATCTTGGTAATACCACTGCTCTCCACTCTTCACTCCCCCCCCCCCCACCTCCAACCCCGAGAGAATCTTGGGCCCAGCCATCATATTTGTTCTGCTGCTGAAACTGGATGTTGGTTTACGGACTAATGTGGTGTCTCAGAATTGCCTACTGTGTGTGTGTGTGCGTGCGTATGTGTGTGTGTGGACAAGAAGTTTCTGCGTTGTCCGCTGTTCTTCTGTGAATAGTACCCAGCCTATGTATTATGGATATTATGGTTGATGGACTGATAAGATCTACCCAATGAGTACTAATTCACCAAGCTAAATGTTTCATTGTCTGAGAACACAATGCTAATTGAAAAGTGATTGAAAACTATTTAGCAATAAATGGAAAATTATTTATTTGATACCCAAAAACAGTTGTCAAAAATGACAGTTATCACAGATATAGTCTGTATAACAAACAAATAAAACCTGCACTTCTATACCTAATGTATTTGCACATCATAATTATTAATATTTCCTAAATGCGAGGTTCATGGCATGGCATACATTTTGGAATTTCATTTTAATGACATAATTATTTTTAAATTTAAACACCTTCACCATTTAAAACCATACAACTGCCACCTTATTCCATGTCTGGGTGTGTATCGGGTGGCCAGTAACTATAACATTGATTATCTCATTACAATGGCACCTGACGAGGGCACCATTATATATAATAATATCAGGATCGATTTTGGCTCGCATGAATGTTTCATTCCTTCTCTAAGCACTTTTCCCATGAGGATCACAAGGGGACCAGGAGCCTACCCCAGGCAGCGTAAGGCACAACGCAGGGGCAATACAAACAAACACGCACACAGTTTTAAAATACAGGTTGTTGTCGACTTACAACCACAATCGGTTCCGACTGACGAGACATAAGTCGATTTGGTTGTAAGTCAGCCCTTTAATTTATATGCAAAAATCATCAGATGTATATAAAATTATATCATCTTTAAGTCCATATTGCTTCAACCGTTTTATCACCATTTTCTTAGTTTATTGCTGCAGGCAGTTGGGGCGGAAAATGTCACACACTCATGCTGGGCAACACTCACATTTCCAGATGCGCTACAGCCACATGTCTGTGTCGGAACAGCCGTAACGTCGATCAGTCGTAAATCGCATTGGTTGTAAGTCAACAATGACTGGTACAGGCAATTTAGAGACACCGAACGAGTCTTTCAAATTCAGGATGAAGCCTGTGCAACACAGGGAGAGAGAGAATATCCAAAGACATACTGCAGAGGTGGCATCTGAACCCCCAAACTGAGATTTGTCAGGTAACAGTACTAACTACTGAACTACTGTGGCATCCTACTGTCATTGATTTTTATTTAAAAAAAAATGCCGGATTTTTTCCCTCTCCATATACTTCCACCTGTACTCGATATCGCCTCTGTGATACATCCTCCCATGCCCCTGCTTAGTGGTTTGTTTTATTGGTGGGGGCAGAGTGCAATCTGAATTTCATTAACCTGTCTATAGAACACAGTCTCAGTCCAAGAATTATTTCCTCTCGCCAATAATATGAAATACAGATTAGTGCAATGGAAGTAAATTGATCTGATAAGCTGTCTAATGTGCACACTGGTATAGAGAAAATCATACCACATACTATATGTAAGTTTTACATGAGTACTTAATACCAGACTATGTGGAACACACCTAAAATTTAATTGACAATTATCAGGACAGGACTGGCTGCAGTAAGAGGCAAGTATTCACTTTCCAGTGTGCAGGGCGTCCTGTCTAGTTTGCTCTCCCTGAGCTAGCAATGGACAATGTTGAGGACTGATAATATGCATTAGCAAAACAACGGTTGTCATAGATGAACGACCTTTAAAAAAACCTGGCTTCCCACTGATCTGGATGTCAGCCACGTTACTATACCTCTCCATCTCAGCACAGGAAATGAGGATAAATATGTTTCGCTAATCCATTCTGTACTGCGTCTTTTTTTTGGCTGCAGGGCCATGTCATCCAGATTCATATTCTGCATTTTAAAATTCATTTAGAAATTGTAAAATTAAAGTGACACCGATGCTCTTATGCCCATCTGCACTGAAAAGTTTGCCAAATATCTTGTGTTTACACATTTTAATTTGCTGTATAATATTCAGATTTAGTTAAAATGTCCTTTTACCATATAATGAAAATCAATCACTTGAAATGGTTTTAACCGAATTAAGGAAGATTCATTTATGCTAAATATCCTTCAGTTTTTGCAGTCGCGTCGCAGCCTACCACGGCCATCTTAAAATCTTGACCTAGGGCTAGAGTTATGCTCTCTTCTCCAGATAAGCAAACTCTGCTTTCTGGAATTGTGAATTGTGCCGAGAATGCAGCATGTCAATAAATCACAGCATATTGAAATGACTTGTAGTAAAAGAACCCATATCACTGTTTTATGCTGGCAATAATGCACTGATCAACCCTGGCATTAAAACTACCTGCCTAATATTGTGTTGGTCCCCTTCATGCCTCCAAAACAGCTCTGACCTGCTGAAGCAAGGACTCCACAAGACAGTGTTCCTTGGTATCTGGCACCAAGACATTAGCAGCAGATCCTTTAAGTCCTGTAAATTGTGAGGTGGGGCCTCCATGGATTGGATTTGTTTGATCTGGGGAATATGGAGGCCAAGTTAACTCCTTGAACTCTTTTTCAGGTTCCTCTAACCATTCCTGAACAATTCTTACAGTGTGGCTGGCATATTATCCTGCTGAAAGAGTCCACTGCGATTGGGGAATACTTTTGCAATGAAGAGGTATACTTGGTTTGCAGCAATGTTTAGGTAGGTGGCACATGTCAAAATAACATCCACAGGAATGCTAGGACCCAGTGTTTCCCATAGTGCATCCTGGTGCCATCTTTTCACCAGGTAAATGACATACATGCAGCCAGCCATCGACATGATGTAATAGAAAATGTGCCTCATCAGATCAGGCCACCTTCTTCCATTGCTCCATGGTCCAGTTCTGATGCTCACGTGCCCATTGTAGGCACTTGCGGTGGACAGGGGTCAGCATGGGCACTCTGATTGGTCTGCAGTTATGCAGCCCCATAAGCAGCAAGCCTAGATGCACTGTGTGTTCTGACTCTTTCTATCCCATTGCTGGTTCACCACTTGGCCTTCCTTGAACCACTTTTGTTAGGTGCTGACCACTGCATACGGGGAAAAGCCCACAAGACCTGCTTATGCAGAGACGCTCTGACTAACTCATCTAGCGAGCACAATTTGCATCATATAAATTTCAAGAACTGACTGTTCACTTGCGTAATATATAATGGTGCCCTTGTTAGGTACCATTTTAATGAAATAATCAATGTTATTTGCTTCACCTGTCAGTGGATTTAATGTTATGGGTGTTCAGTGTATATTAGACAATTATTGCTACGAATAATCATATATCAATATTAAATTAGTTTTCTGATGACTCAGTTAGAGACTAATGATCATAAAATTCAGCAATTTATAACAAAGTTTAAAACATAGTTAGAAAAATGTTGTAACAAAACTAAACTGTTTGACCCATATTTTAAATCTTAAAAAAACAAAAAACAAATCAAAAATATATGGTGACAGTGTACAGAATTTTTCTACAGCAACGGACTGACAGATGGTTGCGAATGTTTATTTTTTTTTTTCCTGTAGGGACATCTGACCATCATTTAATATAAATATTTTCGTTATATAGATTTGTAGTGCCCTTTTTGGAGGGAATCTTCTCAATATATAGAAACAGCATGTTTCCGTGTTTCATTGCCATCATTGGCAGAGAAGCACAGGGAAATGAGACATGAGAACATGTTTACACAAGGAAGATTCAGGGGAAGTGATAGTATGATCGTATACAAAATATAACAGGCTGTTGGGTGTATAAACAATGTAGAAATGTTTTTGTAACTGGGGAATTAATAAGAAAGGAACTGATCATGGAAGGTTGGAGCTCAATAAATCCAGTGCACCTCACAGTAGTGCTGGTCAACCCATTATGAAGCATAGTCACCTAGGGTACCATCTTCTGAAAGGGCACTGACTTGGCAAGGGGGGGGGGGGCGCTAGTGGTGAAGCTTGTCTAGGATGCCACATGGGTTTGGACCAGTACTTCCCAGTCTTTATTTTCTTTAGAGCCAGACAAAGGTGCAGGTAAGAATTAGTGACTGCTTGGAACTCTGGAAGAAATTTACAAAGGTGGTCTTTCAAAACTGAAGACTGTGAGCCCGGTGATAGTGAGGATGTGAGAATGTATCGGCCAGCTTTATAAAGCACTGAGAGTCATGTGTCAGTCAGCTTTATGCAGCACTGAGAGCCATGGGTCAGCAAGGCTCATAAAACACTGAGAGCCAGGTGTCAGTCAGCTTCATAAAGCACTGAGAGTCATGTGTCAGTCAGCTTTATGCAGCACTGAGAGTCATGTGTCAGCCAGCTTCATAAGGCACTGAAAACCAGGTGTCAGTCAGCTTCATAAAGCACTGAGAGTCATGTGTCAGTCAGCTTTATGCAGCACTGAGAGTCATGTGTCAGCCAGCTTCATAAGGCACTGAAAACCAGGTGTCAGTCAGCTTCATAAAGCACTGAAAGCTTCAGAACCAGGTTTCCTGTACAATGAAACATGCACCTTCAATTACCACAGCTCTCTGGAAAGAGAAAAATAAAATCCCATTTAACTAAATAATACATGCGGGGTGGAACAGAGTGTAGTACAATGGCCTCACTTCTGCATAGCTGACGGTTGTAATTGAATCCTTAGCTATGTGTGATGTTTGCTTGTCCTCCCTGTGTTTTTATCTACAGTCCAGAAACATTCAGTTTAATTATTTTGGGCTTGTGTGTGCCATATAATTAACTGGCATGCATTGCCTTAGGGTATATGAAAAACAGGTTAGGTAAAGGAATTAATTGAAGCTTTATCATTGCTTAAATGGGGTAAGTATCTTCCAAATTTGAGCGATTTTGTTCAACAAGAGCCATAAACTATTTGGTGTACATTTTATTACCAAACTCTATCAAATCCCCTAAGTTCAAATTTAATTTAACCTTTGGAAAGTTCATATCTTTCCCAAAATATCTTTGATAAACTCATGGCTGTTATGCTTCTTGAGAATTCGAATTATGGAAGAAAAAAATATGAAAAGAATGTCCTAAACTCTATTGTCACCTGGAATTATTACTGGTTAATTTAATTTTATGAAAAGACCTTATTAAGCATATAATCCAACATGCAGTAATTGTGAATAATATAATAGCAAAGAGGAACATGAAACAAAAGGTAGGAACAGGAAGGAGTCCCGGCCAGTTGTCTGCCTAGCCGTAGAATTGGAAGTAACAAGGAGAGTGCACTGCTGACTCAGTCAGTGATGTGCAGCGGGGACCAGCTGCTTTGGGCACTGCTTTTGCCATCTGGGCTCAAGCTGGCTCCAAATGTTTGCAGGTGTTACTCAACCAATGTTTAACCCCATTGCAGAGGTGCCTCAGGATAGGGAGTTAGTATTGTTTGTTTACTGTTCCATGATATAATTATTTTTTTAAATTATTAAAACATTTTTTTTGTTATATATTACACACACGGAGAGAGGGAATAGCAATTTTGCCCCACTACAGGTGACAAAGGCTATCTTACTTTCTCTGTCCGGTCTGATAAGAGAGGACCTAGAGCTGTTACAGTGCTAAATCTCTGGGCATCATTTTTTCTCTTGTTGATTTCCGCCCATGTTGTATCTCCCTAAGTGACTCAAATGTCAAAAAAAACTCTTCCCATTTCATCCCATTCCACAGGTACTCCACTTTTCCTTTCATATCTAATAAGCTCTGTGCTTGCTGCCAAAATTTTAATATTAAATTAATTTATATTGAGAATGTTATTTGAAATGAATGCAGCTTATCTTAAAAATGTTTATATTGTATTGATGTGCTCTCTTTTGAATATTTCCACCCAGGGTGTATTAGGATAATTGTACTGTATCTGTTACAGATGTATTTGGCTTGATAATTTGCGTATATTTAAAAATGGCCAAAAGTGTTGTCTTTTCTCACCATATTCTTATTGTGAAACCTGGCATTCGTTTCTAAGAACATATAATATAGTTATACCATACTTTGTAATGTCTTATGCTATGTGGTTCCCTGTTGGGGTCTTTTGAAGCTCTCTTAAGAAACAGTACAATATAGGGATGCACGATATTTATCTGACAGAAATTTCTGACATTTATCTCACTTGAAAGGTCGTCATCACGCCGAGGGGGTGTTAAAATAACACGAAGCAGTGGCGGCAGCAGCTACTAGCGCTAAGACTAAAACACAGAGCGTCACTGTCCCCATTCAGCAGGCATTTGAAAAGTGTAAAAAGTTTTCCAGAGACAACGAAAAGGCCAAAGCCATAAACGACAAAGTAATGGAATTTATAGTACTTTATGACCAGCCGTTTCCGTGGTAGAGGATACGGGTTTTCGCAGGTTAATAGCGCATTTGTGTGTCAAATCCTGGTTCCTAGACCTTGCCTCCCTGGCACGGAAATACCTGTCAGCACCTTGCACCAGCATAGACAATGAACGTTTATTTTCTGCTGCTGCAAATGTTATTGGTGAAAAAAGAAACAGAATTGGGTGTGAGAAAACAGAGATGCTTCTGTTTATCAAGAAGAATCTTCCACCAATATCCTCACATAATAAGTAAAAAAGACAATAGACAAAGTGACAAGTCAAAATATGTATTTTGGAGCAGGGTAAGAAATGTTCAGTAGTGCAAATTGGAAATTGAAAGTTTTATTTATTCATTTATTTTAACTATAACATTTCAGAGAAATCTCTATGCTCTATGCCCTTTTGTTGAGGACGCACTTTATTTTTGTTGAGGATACACTTTGTTTTTAATTTTGTATTTTTGTTTCCTTTTTCGAGGTTGACAAATGACAGTGCATTTAATTTATTTATTTAAAAACATTTAACTTAAAAAGTTTATATAATACCTACCTCATCCTCATGCACTAAAAGTTGAATAGATGCATTCCTTTATTTTGCATAAAATACTTGAATGGAAATGTTATTTGCAGATAAACCAGTCATAGTCCTGTTAAGCCCTTTCCTTGAGGATTGTGTGATTTGACAGGTCAGTGTGTTTGATTTACTGATTTCATATTTAAAATTTTTGGGTTACGAGTATCTTTTACTGCTGTTTTATCTTCAGCAACTGATCACAGGCCTTAAGTTTAATTTTTGTCCAGCCTATTATACTGCTCCTAAGTATTGTGGTGCCTTACACAAAAAAAATTAAAAAAGCATTTGAAGAAACTGATGTTTACTGTTATAATTAGACCAGAGCTACTAAAATATTTTCATCAGTGTATCTTAGATTTTCTAGTCTCCTGGGTGCACAAATTTCAGATTATATGAAAATTATAGTAAATAAAAAAATATGACGTTTACTGGTTATCAGAATTGGCCATGACAAGTGCTTAATTATCGGTTATCAGTATCGGTTTAAATTTTTCATATCATGCATCCCTAGTATAGTATGTATGCAGGTCTTCAGTTTTGTCTTTTTTGGGTCACTGTTCATTATTGTGGCAGTTTAATGATAAGGCATTCTGCATTCGATTTTTTTATTACATTGATTTTTTTTTAAGTTGGGTTGTTGAATATTATTGAAATTGATTGAACAAATGTGGTATGAAGGAATAAAGTTGCTTAGTAATGGGTAGCAGTGTTGCTTTATGCTTCCAGTGTTGGAAGTTTGAATCCCAGCTCTTCTCTGTGTATGTGGAGTTTGCATGTTCTCCCAGTTTTGTGCCAGTTTTGTCCTGTATTCAGACCAGGAATTCTGAAACTGGAGTCGCTACCCCTTTATGGGTCATGAAAAATAGTTGCAAAATGCTGAGGAAATCATTTTCATGCCAGCTGTTTGGCACCGTAGCAACACCTCCTGCACAGGCTACATGTTCACGTAAATGTCGCCATGCTTTCTTTTGCAAGGGCGGGGCAATATAAATGATACATCAACTTATTGTCATGTGATATTTAAACTGTAAGGAAATGACTTAGATGAACTGTTATGAGGAACAGCCTGGTCACACATCAGCCCGTCTCATCATATAAACGAATGCCATTCCAACTAATCACATGGTCGTCTTTCAAGAATAGACACTAAGTAATAGTAAGGCTGATTGAGTTAGCGGAGCACAATACATGATACTGTCTTGGTAATATCATGGAAGAGATGAACAACAGCTCAGTGGCTACAACATCTTTTAAAAAGTCAGATATTTTGGATGAACAGGTAAAAAGGCGTTGGTGGTGTAGAAGTACTTTGGC
This sequence comes from Mormyrus iriodes, assembly GCA_011763525.2. Lineage (NCBI taxonomy): Eukaryota > Metazoa > Chordata > Actinopteri > Osteoglossiformes > Mormyridae > Mormyrus > Mormyrus iriodes. The sequence continues at coordinate 9,500,511 of JAAGVU020000061.1, forward strand.
AAGTCCAACATGTAACAGACTGATATTGTGTAATTCTAAGCCTGCGCCAATTAAAATTGGAAATAGTACGAACCTGTTTCACCCCCTGAAGCATCACCATCCAGCAGAACATACAGATTACCAGTGCTTACAGTCGCAGACACCAGCAATTCACGTCCACTTTCAAGCTGAAGAAATTCTGTACGCCTATATTAGAGAGCTCTGTATTAGAACTCTTGTATTAGGTGGAATGTGAACAATTTTAGCTTGTGGGACTTTAACTTACACAAACATGGTCTGAGGGCAGAAGGAACAAGTGGTAGCCCATCAAATTGTAGAGAAGGTGGGTCAAAGCAACTAGAGGAGGTGGAACCAACCAATCAAATGTCTTGCCCACGCCTCCTCTAGTTGCTTTGACCCGCCTCCTCTACAATTTGATTGGTTATCACTCTGAACCAGTCATTGTTCCTTCTGCCCTCAGAACATGTTTGTGTAAGTAAAACTCCCATGAGCCAAATTTTAAATATCATCCCTTTATGTAGGCTGTGTGTGGGTCGGTGGGTTTGAGGGTGGAAAAACAATTTAATTCCCCAAAATGGGCCGGACTCTCAAAAAGGTTGAGGACACCTGAATTAGACTAACTGGCATCTCTAATCTGCCTGAAGTGTTTGGGATTATATGTGCATGTATGTGCCTGTGATGGATTGGTCTGCCATTCCATCCAGGGTGCCCCTAAAATGTCCCCTATGCTGCTTGTAAGGATAAGTGGTTGGAAGATAGATTAATGAAATGAGCCAATGTGAGACAATGTGTCTCTCCATCCATCTTCTAACCACTTATTCTGGTCAGGGTTACGGGGTGAAACAATGAATCAATTGCCAAAATTGTATTCACAACCCAACAGACCTGTAAGTTATTTAAGTGCATTTGTAATGAAAAACGGGCTGTTTGGTGGTCATGCCATCATTTTCTTTGCTTCATGATTAGTCATATTTCACTTACCTCTTTAACCTCTCAGTGACTGTGTCTAATAAGCTTGCATATATCTGTTGTATGAACCAGGTGTTTGTGTACAGCATTCACAATAGACTTTCTGCTTAGCTTTCCCATTCATTGAAAGGCATAATGGCAATACTATTTTGCTACTTTCAATTATTTCTGCCTTGCCACACTTTATACCATGATAGCAAAAACCCAATTTGTTTTGGTAGCATAACATTTATATCAGAGAGTTAATGTGGTTAACAGTCTTGTATTATTCCATAGGCATTTTCTTTGGTTTGAATAGCAGTGTCAGCAGTGTAATATGAAGTTGCTAACATGGCAGGTGTCTTTATGACTGTTAAACAAGCAAAGAGACAGTGGAAGTGGCTAGTTCAGCTGATCGTTTGTGTTGCCTGTTTAAGGTTTAGGGTGATTGATTTGGACAAGCATGCACCTCACTTTCAGGGGACAACGCCAACAAACCTTGTCAGCTCCATCCTTCAGATTGGCCGCAGTTATTACAGTGATAGTATTTGTCCGGACTTTTGCTCAATATAGTATTGTGTAGCATTTGTGTTAAGTACTGTAGTATATGTTTATTTCACCCAACTGTCAAATTGACATGATGGAAATTTTTAAGTACTAGATATTGCTGTCAGGTATCATATACAGAATGCTCAGTATAATAATAACTTTGAGGTTAATTTAGTGGACTGAAATGTAAAAGAAATTATAGGGTGAGTTTGCAAAGAGGCCGTAGAATTCATCAAACACAGATATCTGCCCATCTATAGGGCTGAGTTAGTTTTTCCTAGGGCCCTAGTCAGTAAGTATATAAACACTGCTGCTGTCTATTTGATAAATGCTCAGTTATAGTTGCAGATTTCATACTGAAATGTGAAACGTATGCCCTCATTTATTCAACTATTTATGGTGCTTTTGAGAGAGTTATTTAGGATTATATACTAGAAGTCATCATACATTGACCCAGAAACACATGTTGCACAGATAGGTTTAAAAACATGCTCTTCATTGGCGTTTTCTAGGTATTCATGGATCTGTTAAAGAAATGGAGACCACCTTTAACAAAGGTTCTATCCAGAGGTCATCCTCCAGGTCTAGAATTAATCGATTAGAGGTTCCAAGAGAACATCCTTTTATTCCAGGGCCTACTGCTGAATTTCATAGCAGTTTCTGCAGAAGTATCCTGCAGGGGATCCCTTTTGTTGTGTATATATGGTGAGAGGTAGATGACTACCACAAGAGTTTAAAAAAAGATAACGTTCTCAAAAATACAACAACTGTTTGCCATCCCACTTTAATGAGAATATGATCGCAGCGATAATTAAACAAAAAAGTCTGAAGAATTATCCTTCCTTGGTAAACAGTAGGAAAGAAAAAAAAAGTATCATTTATCATCTAGAGCTGATGAGTCTGGAATTATGGCTCTTCTAATTACTCAGAGTTTTAAGGCTGTTCTTGACAAATTCTTTACTATCTGCCACATTTATTCAAGAGCATGTAGATATAAAAGTAAATAAGCTTGTGACTGGTGTCGGTTGAATCAAAGAAAACTTTTTTTTTTTGCATTCTGGCTGTGGAAACAGAAATCGAGCACTCTAGTGGACCTATAGCATCTGAGTCTGAACAAAATAGACAGTCCAGATACAAATCTTATTTGGAAACCAAAGTATCCTGAGGAAACAAACACGGGGAGTAAATTCAAATCCCAGCCACTCTTACAGAAGGCCAGTGGTGAGGAATAAACCCCAACACTGGACGTTTGAGGGTACAATTCTATCTGATGACCCATTATACCCCCTATATTTAGAAATGTTAGAAATGATAAGAATTTTAGCAAGTCATCTCATTCATATTTACAATGATCAGAAACTGAACTGCATAATTTTTCTGTTTGTTTGTTGGTTTTGTTTGAGATACAAACTCATATTTGAGCTTCATGTGGATATTTGGCAATATGGCTTCAGCTGTTTCTAATACCATGTTTCATTTCAAATTCTGCTTTAAAAACACCAGTGCTGGCCTACAGAACAGCCTGAGGCAAAAGAGCTTAATTGCTACACTCCTGCTGCAGTGGTCCACAATATTGATTCCCAGCCTTTATCCACATGTATGCTGGCTTAAAGTCCAGCTGAGTGCTTCATATTATAGCATGAGTATGTGTATTTTTGTTATTTATCCTTAAGCAACATATTCTGTCAAGTGATTTGAATCATCTAACAGAATCAGTCAATCTAATCTAATTAGAATCACAGCATAAAGTGTCGGTCATGGTGGGTCATGGAGACCAAGATTGGCACACATTGCATGAAATTCAACAATCTTACCTGGACCCTCATCTGTCTTTACTGTGGTTTCAGACTAAATATTTTTTCCGCTAAGCGTCATCAACCTCCATGGCCACTAGGGCCACATTTCATATTTATACGTAATAATCCATCCCAAAACCACCTGCTCCATGCAATGCTGTAGCCATAAAGCAGAAATGAGACAGTAATGAAGATATCATTTGTGACATTTCCTTTCTAATTTTATTCAAAATCATCTTTCATTATTTTGATTTTCCTGGAGACTTACATTAAGAAAGGACCATTTTACAGTGCATGTCTAATGTAATGCCTGGAAGGTTTGTTTACCTAAAATAGTCTAATTTATAAAATGCCAGAAGTAAAATGAATAATATATTTATAATGGTTTCTTCTCAAATACCACACAAAGACCAAGAGTTGTGCTGTTTGAATCAGAATGTGCAAACCACATCTACCTCCTAGGAAATGATACATTCCCCAGTACATTGGGGAAAAGTACGAATAAATTGATTTTTAGGAAGGGTACGAAGACCTTATTCATGCTCATCAGGTGGTGATGCATGGAAGTCAGTTTGTTTTTGCTTAGTATTCACAAGGTCTCATTAGCTGCCCTTTGGTTCCCATTAGATTTTTTCTTTTTGTCTGCAAAGGCAGACAGTGGAGTCTTTTTTGCCAACCTGTGCCCTTATTAAGGTCAAGAAATGTTATTTTCCGTCTCTGTGAGCTATGTGGATGCCCTTTGTTTTCCCTGAGCATTGCACATACCTTGTATATTAAATAGATCTGTGGTTTACTGCTGCGGTTCATCGGAGAAGTGCCAAGAGATTATGATGTAATAATATATGTATATGTGGGCATTGGGTTAAGACAATTAAAGTGGCCACTTGTTAATCACAGTACAGCATTAAATGTACCATGTTCTTAGTTCATATCTGTGGTGTTTTTTGAACATTCAATACGGCACTTTTGCTCATTACAGAATGGGGATATCGTTTGGGGGGTGTGGAGCTTTTCTCCTGTACTGTTTATTTAATTTCTGATCCAGCTCTGTCTGTGTCGGTTATATGTTTTCACTCTGAGTACTCCAGCTTCCCAGTCCAAAAACATAGTTTAGGTGAATTTGTCACAAATTTTCCAATAGTTTTGTATGTGCATGTGTGAGTGGATTCCCTGTGACGGACTGACAGTCAGTGCAGGGTGTTCCCCGCTTTGTACAGCATGTTTTCTGGGATAGGGTTCAGGCTTATCGTGTTCCAGATGGAAGATGAGTGAATGTTTCATTCTGGAATCTAGCTACATCAGTAGGTGATCACAAGTCATTTATAAATAAGATATGGGGAATAATTAAACAATATCAATATTTATTATCATTAAATAAAACCAGAAATGAATACTAAAGTCCACCCAAACATGCAAATGAAACAGAAATAGCATGCCCATCTCATTTACATTTCTACTTGCCGATCAAACACTAAACTGACAATTCTTTGAAATTTAAATACAAATTCTAAATATAATTCATTAATTCTGATTTTAATCAATGATACAAGTATTCAACCGAAAGATATATGTTAGGTGTTGAGAACATCATGCCTTAACAAATAAAATGGTAAACATGCTATGGTCAAATTTTTTTATAGTTCCTAACTAATTTGTTATGAATAACTCATTACTGTAATGCTTCTTAATGCTGCTTAATCTTTGCTAGTGACGTTTCTTGCTGCATGAGACTAACTGCAAAAGAATACTTGCGTGAAGCATTTGTCCCTTCAAAATGGGTCTGTATGTAATTGTGCTATATGGAAAAGCTAATCATTATTACAGCAAACATAAGGATAAACAAATCATTGATATCCTTTTGTGTTTTCAACAAAAGATGGACATTGCATAATTACATTTGTCTCCTCTCTGCTATTCCAGCTTGGAATGTATTGATTAATTGTACCATACAGATGGCCAGACGCTAATTGTCACGTAAATGGAAGCTTAGCAAGCGCGTAGGGAAGCTTCAAGCTCCAAAACCCAGTCTGCCTTTTCTGTGCTTGAACAGAGTGATTGTAATCAATAGGAATATTCTTCATATTGCCTGAATGTCTACTGACAGAGTTAAGCCTTGGTGTGTTTGTGTACTTACAATTTACACCTATCACTGTGTTTCCATCCATCCATTTCCTGTAATCAGAGGGTCCAGAGCCTATGGGCGCAAGGCAGGGAATAACGCAAGGTTGGACCCATCGCAGGGCACACTCACACACCATTCACTCACACATACATGTCAATGGGCAATTTGGCAATTGCAATTAATCTCAGCATACTTTTGGACTGTGGGGGGAAACCAGAGTATCTGGAGGAAACCCCACGACGACACAGGGAGAACATGCAAACTCCACACATACGGAACCATGGACGGAGACTCAAACCTGGTCCCAGAGGTGTGAGGCACAGTGCTATCCACTGTACCACTGAGTGCTGTGTATGCCCCCACTGTGTTTCCCTGCTATTAATTCAACTAATAAGTAATGAATTGGGTGTGACTAGCAACACACTGTGAAGTGGAATTTGAATTCATTGTGGTGCATCAGTGTTACACCTTTGCTGAAAATAAATGTGATCATTTGTAGTGTATCATACATTGGAAAGTAGGTCAGTAGAAATTCATTCCTCATCCATCATTAGTGTCAGTTACACGTCTATGCTTCTCAAGTTCCTGCAGTTAAAACCCTATTGTCTTTTGCATTCTGTTGACACAAGACCTTTGGCAGATCTGTGAAGTTGTAAGGATAACATTTGCAGAAATGAATGATAGATTCATATCAAATGACAGTTTATATAAAAAAGCCAACTTCACCTTTTATTGATCCAAGAAAAGCCTAGCCTGATGAACCTTACTTACTGATGTTTAGTTAAGCACACAATAATAACTGTAAAAATGTGTCTTTTGCAGCACTGTTACCCAGTGTGGCTTATTTTTTTTCTAAATGAAACTAATGATCTCTCTCATAGATGCGATATTTTTGGATATGGAAAGGTATGGCTCTAAAATAAATGGTGGCCAAATTTTGAGAACTGTAACTTGTTTGTATCTGTCTTTTTTGTTTATGGGCCGCAATTCCAAAATATTAAGCTCTCTTTTTTCCTGGCATAGGCCCTAGGCTCACCAGGGATGGATGGATGTTTTTTTCTATCCATAACATAATTCCTCATCTGCCTGTCAGTGCTTCTCTGTTTATCATCATATGGCATGCCATACCAATACAAAAACTTCCCAAATATTTTCAGAAGCAGGCCATCTGCTGCATCAGTAAATTACTATACTCTCCCCACCAAAAAAAAAAAATGTGCATATTGATGGTTTTTGCTGATCTTCATTCAGATTCCCTACAATCATTTTCTTTTGTTCTCACATTAAAATTTGCAGTCAGAATAATAAATGAACATTGTGGAATACAAGTCTTGTATTCCACATTATGCATTATTAAGTAAGTATTCTATTATTCATCTGTTTGGTTTTTTTCTGTACCCAGTTCCAGCAAAAATCACATAGATTCCACTGCCTTCAATAAAGAGCTATTTCTAAGTGGATGCCAGTGAGTTATTCTGGTACCCTCCCATACCTATCTCTTACAGATGGACAGAATATAATGGCATGAAAATGGATGTATACATTGCCAGATATGTTTTAAGCAAACTCAAAAACCCAGACATACAAATGAAGGCTCATGGTCAGGATCACAATGTTTGGCAATGTTTAAAATTGCGTGAGTCAGAAACCGCATGTTCCACCTAATATTACATCCATAAGCCACTTTTGATTTTAGCACCATTCACCTTCCAATTGCTTATCCTAGACAGAGTCACAGGGGGGCTGCAGCCTAGGGGCATAGGCTACAAGACTACTATAAGCAATGCCAGATCTTGGGAGGGCACATGCACACAGGGTGACCTGCATGTATTTGGATTGCAGGAAGAAGCCAAATATGCAGATTCCACACACACACACACACACACACACACACGCACACACACACACACACAGAGTAACCTTAACCATAAATAACCAAACAATATACATTTTTAGTTTTTTGATTGCAATCACAAATTTTTATAAAATTGAGTTTCCCCTTGTGAGTACTGAAAATATGTTCTCACAAGGTCAAAATAAGAGGTTTTTATCACATTGTGCGGACATTTGGTCCCCAAAGTATAATACATACATAAACACACAGCAAGATTCAAGGCACCAAGCCCAGCGGCGCGAGGCAACAGCCCTAAATACTAAGTCACTGTGATGTCCTAGTTTATTGGTCCTATAAGCATGTCCTCCATTCTCCATCAACTGTCATTCTTCCTTCCTCTGAGTGGGAGTGAGGTGAGATTCTAACAGACAATTTCTGAAGCAGCAGCTCTGCCATGTTAATAAATGCCAGGCATTTAAAGCCATCTTTCTTGTTGGAACTGGTAAGTCATTGTTTTTTTTTAAATTTTATTTTATTTTTTAACCTAGCACCTATTATACCACATCATGAAAAATCAAAGTACATTTTCATTTTATGGCTTGTCACAACAAAATCGAGGAATTCACATCACAGCTTCCGATTCCAGGAAGAGTACAAACATAAAATGAAAGATCAATTCATTTATGTTTAGAATTCAATGTGATGCACAGTTGCGGCACACATACTTAATATTTACATAATTACTGCCTTTCCCTGTAATGGGTAGAGGCAGTCAACTGACTGAACTATGAGAAATTAAATAATACAGGGTTAATCTTGAGACAGTGTACAATAACATGTCAGTTCACACATTAAATACAACTGAGATTCAATATTCATAATATCCATATGAATATTGTATACACCAGTGAGATAATAGTTAATAAATGCATACATGTGTATCTAAGGGGTGAAAGACCTGTAAAACAAACAAAATGTAGAAGCAGAAAATTGCATCTTTGTAACGTGCCTTTAATTTTATGCAGTCAAATGGTATCTGAAGTGACTAATATATGCCAGAAATTGTATACAATGTACAAAAGTTTACAAATTACTATAACCTAACTGGACGGGCTGTTCACAGTCAGTGATGATGAGAATCAAAAAAACTTTTAGAGCAAAGGCAATTGATGATTTTTGACTGAGGTGTCTCACTAGAATGACGATCTATGAAAACAGATTGGTTGGAGGCAAGCAGTCATTACAGATGAGGAAAAAAAAAGAGATTTGCGTGATTTTAAGGATTTAATATGTGTACTCCTGAATTAAGCAACTGATAGACAATGGAGTTTGGTCTGTTGAATGACAGGAATGAAAAAACTGTACGATACTGGGGTAAGATTTTGGAGAAAAGGTTTGGTGGTTAATCAGTGAATTTAAATGGTGATGAAATGATTGAAGGCTGGTGGTGAAGGGGGGGGGGCAAGGCCATAATTATAATATATATTTTAAGTGAAAGTGACTAATATGTTAATATATAAGTTGACTAATATGGCAGACCACAACAAAATATGTGCTCTGCATTTAATCCATATGTGACATAGCAACACAGTTATTATTTATTGCCCAAGGAGCAGTGCTTGCGGGCAGTACCTTGCTCAGCGGCACCTTACTGGTCTGGGATTCGAACCAATAACCTTTCAATCACAAGTGTGCTTCCCAAACCAAAATGTGAGCACATCTGAATACTGGGTTGGAGGGGTGTTCCCCCCAGTATGTATAATAATTATGGTCTTGCTGAGAATACATTTCTAAATGAGTGTTAAAATAAGAGCAAGGCTTTATCATGCACAGAGAAGTATGTGATGACTGCAGTCTAAATCTGAGACCAATGGTAAAGCATTTCCTAGGATGCACAACCATTTTTTTTGGTGGGGTAATATTCAAAAGGATGAAGGGAAAATAATACAAGGATGATGACAGAGAGATGTCTGTGGAGATGCCCTGTACTGCTTTTAAACCTAATGGGCCAAAATGAGTGAACTAGGCAGAGAGCAGGAAGAAAGGTCACCTAGAGTGAGCTGTGTTTCTGCAAGCCACAGGAAGTGTAGGCAGTGGAGCGTATCAGGATGGGCTGGTATAAAGCCTGCCATCTTGACAGCAGATTGGCAGTTACAGAACCCACCTTTGAGAATGAAGCCCACAGGTAAGGGGTGGAGTTGTCTGACTCTGGTTAATGGATGGAGAAAGGCACAGTGCTGACCGTTACATTGCCAGGAAATAGTCAGGAAACATGAACGTTATGGAAATGAATGTGAATCGTGGATGCAGGATGGACGTGCAAAATATGGAGACAATCCTACAAAACCGTAGGCCACTATTGTCGCCCTCTTCCTTCTATTTCAATGGGCAGCTGCAATCACATGGCCACCACTGCTGAGGACAACACCAGTACTTAAATTTCCAGATCAGTTTTGTGGAGCAATGCTACCTGCTTACTGCAACGGAACAGATAATTTCTTCCAAATGTTTCTTAACAAGCATGAAAAATTGAACAGTCATTGGATGATTTTTGCCATTGAACACCAATGCAATTCTCTACATATTATTTTCTAGTCGATTAAGAAGTGTGCAAACAAATGTGATCAAAAAAAAAAAAAACTCAGGGAATCATTTGGCATAAAACCTATATTCAAGATTACTCAAAAACCCCAAATATATTTTAAATGAAATAAGTATGCTGACTCAGTAAGAAGCATTGTTCCCTAGAACATCTGTGGATGTGGCTTGAATGCAGTTATATCTGTGTGTGTGTGTGGGTAGAGTATGTAGATTCCCCTTATTTTCCTGTATAACCTTTTGTTAAGCCTGGTTCCTCCCAGATATGGAAGAAATGCATTTCAGTCGAGCTATTCAGTCCTACTTACCATTGATGTATGTGTATTGATGGCCTGGTTTTTAAAGATAGGCTCCAGATTTTGCATGGATGGATGGATGGTGCAGGACAAGTTGCGAAAAAATCTGTCTGAGAAATCTTTCCCTTATCATTTACATATTTTAAAATTAAAATATTTTAAATGAATTTCATGTTTGCCTTATTGCCAGTTAAATATGCAAGTATGTCAGTGTTTTAAAAAAAGTACAGAAAAAACAGCATAAGAGATTCCACGGATCTTGTTTTTTTATGGCTAAAGTAATGTTCTTAACAGTTAACTCAGTGACCCAGCAAATGATGTAACAGATTAAGAACTGTTCTGTGTTGACGTTAAATGTAAAACGTGTTAAAAAGGCTGGGATTAAAATTTAGATATATTAGATTAGAGTATTTTTATTGACCCTAGGATCTTGTGTGTGTGTGTGTGTGTGTGTGTGTGTGTGTGTGTGTACATACATACACACACACACACAT
>JAAGVU020000061.1:9532942-9553158 GCA_011763525.2 Mormyrus iriodes
AGATAATTAATATGAGGTCTCGCGGTCTTGCTGTTTTTAAACAAATACATTTTTGGTTAAAAGTGCTTTGTAACGCACGCGAAACTGAAATGTACCGAGTAAAATATTACTGAAAATTGATAAGTAGTGTCTTACATTACTACGTTACAGCAAAAAGTAATCCGTTACTGTAACTCGTTACTTTTGTAATGCGTTACTCCCAACACTGCTGATTAAATGTGTTTGAGCAGGGAAATCTGAAAACTGTGTTGAAGTCTGGCCCTCCAGAACTGGAATTATGGAACCTTGTCCTAGAACCAGTCATTATTTATGATAAAAGTCCTTACACTTTACCAGGCACACTCTTTGCAATTACTGTAATTTAATTATGCTTATCTCAGTTTATTTGAGCATGCATTAGATTTCAATTGAAGATTAAACTAGTTATATGCATCCCTTTAACTACTTATTGGGGTCAAGTTCACCTGGAGCCAACCCCATGAGATATAGGGTTCATGGCTGCAGTGAATCCTGGACAGGATGCCAGTCCATCACAGTACATTCACAAACTGCGGGGAATTTAGCGATAACTATAACCTTACTAGGAGATAAATCACTTGTTAATTAACGGTCCAAAGCACAAAGTTCTTATTGTTTGTTATAATCGCATTTTTCTATGGGTAGTGCAAGTTAAAACCTAGGTGGGTCTTAAGACTTGTTGAGTGTTGCTTTTAACACTCGCATTCTGAATTCCATTCAGATCAATTACATCTTTATTCCCTCTAGAGGACTGTAAAGTATTGTTTTACAGTACCAAAACCTCCCTATGAGCGGGTTTAAAACTGTCACGTCCTGCACGCCTGACCTTCCCTTCTCCTCCTTAATATGGCCCTGAGACACCATGCCTGCTGCTTGTTACCCCTCGTTAGTCTTTATATTTGAGCACCTGTTTGTCTCGTCATCCCCAGTCTGGTCATTGATGTCAGGGCTTCCTGTTGCCTGTGCCCTTCCTGGTTGTCAGTCCTCCTGTTTTGATCTCTTGTGGTCCTGTTTGTCTACAGTCTACATTTAATTCAATAAACCCTCTTTTGATCCACCACAATGCCTGCCCTCCAGTCCTTCGTTCCTCAAGTCACAACAAAAGACAGCACAGAATGGGGTTTTAAAAGCATGTTTTCTGTGTTTATGAAAAACTTTCAAATTGTTGGTGTATTTTATTAAATATTATGTAATCATTAGCAATCAAATTATTGCTTATTTATTGCTATTCATTGTTTCTAAAATTGGTACAGTATGTACGTTGTATGTGCAACACAGGTGTACTCAAATAATAACAGGTGCACAAAAACAATGTCTAACTTAAATTGCTCTGTACTCAGTGGACACGCTGAAAAGTGGTTAGAACTAGAATAAATGTGAAACCTTTAAATAAATAGAGATATTTGCCCTGTGTTGCCCTGTTTATCTATTACACACAATTTTCAATGTCTATGATTTCTGTTCGACTCTACTGTTCTTTTTCCATTCATCTATTGTTCCAAAAGTTCCTTAGGCTTTGTGATTATTTAAATTCACTGAGGTTATATTATGTGTAACTGAGAAAGTACATGATGAAAGAGAGAGGAAAGAAATGTTCTACATTATTCAATTAATGACCACAGTTGTGCAGTGCTATTGTGAGCATATCAGGATAGATTAAACCAAAGCACAAGGGAGCTGCTATATAGAACTGAAAACTGTCCCCAAGTAGCACAATAAATTAATAAATTCCTGTATAACAAAATATGTCCAGAGCCATTTTGTTTGATCTCCATGACTCAAATTTATGACATCACAATCTACTGATTAAGAACTAGGTTCCATTTGTCTCATCCTGTTGATTTTACCATTAGTGTAAAATGAATAGATGGAACTTTCTGAAAAGGTAGTAGCAATGGAAAGTTTTGCTGTATTTTATTACCTTTTCAGAAGGCAATGTAATCATAAGCACAAGCTTTCAAAAATATTTTCTAAAGAAAAGTGGTTTATTCAGGCATGTTTTTCATGATCACACAATAAATTATATACTTTTCAATGAATTCACAAATATTAAAAAACAATGTATTTTAAGACTGAAGTAGCAAATTTTTTACAAAGTTCAGAATATCAATGCATCCACCCAACTTTTTCACCACCAAGAAACGAGAACAAGAACAACATGAACAAGAACAAAAAGCAGGTGGCCAATAGCACCCATCGATGAAGATGTTTGCTCATCTTTGTTGATCTTGATTTGGCAAGGCTGTTATGAGTGTTATGAGTTGAAGACCTATGGGGAAAGGTAACGACCATTCATAACGAGCACCATGACAATATACATAATTGCAACTTTGAATTCCTTGCCCCCTCCCACTGCATAGCTTCCCTTTGTCATTTCTGTGGCACAGACAATTGAAAATGGGATGATTTTTGAGCAGAGAGCTATGAAAGTGCCGGATGTGATTGATATGCAGTGTTTTAGAGTAAAATATGAAATGGGGAAAATGTAATGTTTCTAATTATTTAAGGTGAGAGTAAGAAGGAAAGCAATTCATAAATTTGCATCGATGGAATAAAGATGAACAGAAATTTCGAGTGCATGGCTCCTGCCTTCTAACATTTGGATAATATTTTCATAAATTCAGAGTGATGTATTACATGATACCTTCGCTTATAATTGATATCAGCCTAAGACCTCTAACATTCTCTGACACGCACGTTCTCTTTTTCTCCTCAGTGAATTTATGAAATTGACCTTGCGTCTCTAGCTTCCTCGCCGTCTCATTCTGCCGCTTCTGTCCAGTTCCCCCTCCTCTTCTCACGCTCTTAAATCCCTCTGAGTAAAATCCTAGCCCAAGCTGTTACAGGGCAGACAGTAACTTTAATCTGTCCTTGGTTTTCCTTGCAACAACGTGTTCTTGTGGCTTATTGGTAACCATTCAAGACCGATGAGAGATACCAGTTGTTAGTCTTTGCAATATGGTGCAATATTTTTTCACTTTGTAGACATTTGTGATAAAGGTATTGGAAATGTATTGGCATGGACTTATTATAACATGCAGTTCACCATTTTTAGCTCAAAGATTAAGGGTATATAAAATACGTACTTAGTATGTATAATATTGTTGATCTAATTAGTTGCAATTAATGAAGAAAAAAACAAGTCAGCTGACCAGATGGGGATATTTGTGGAAGAGAATAGAAAAAAATAAAACCAAAAGCATTTCACATGCTGGGATGAAGTGGGTGGTCTGATTGCTAATGGACCCCTGTGGAGTCTCCGTTTGCTCTCCACTTTCTGTAATGACTAGATTGGAGAAAAAAAATCACTTGAAAACTTCTTATCATTGCCAGAAAGTCATTCTGACATTTCTGGATATTCCACTACTATTTCTGACTATTTAAATGTAGACGTCTGTAACTGCTGAAGTTGTTACAGGCGGGCAGCATAGGATACAATGCTGGGATGTACCCTGAATGTTATCCCACTCACAAGGTATACGCACGCATGCACTCACATTCACAATTGTACGCTTTAGGAAATATATTTACAGTGATTAACTTAACTGCATGTCTTTGGACTGCAAGAGGAAATCATTATACCATTATTAGACCCACATGGCATCATTGTTTGGTAATCTTTTCTTATTTGGGACAATAAAAAATATTGTGATTAGTGCTTAAATTAGACAATTATTCATACTTCTTCTCATTGATCTAACACAAAATGGATCACCATTGTAGAACAAGGGCATCATTTTAAATATCTAGATGCACATGTAGATGTACTTTGTTTTTATATACACGTCATATCAATGATGAATTTCACTACATGAGTGCATTAATTTAATAATCTTAATGATTCGAAAAATTTTATGGGAAAGCTATTGGACTTGTTCTCTTGACAGCACAGACAGAGAGCTCTCGGGCACCCTTTATTTAAATGAGACAAAGCACAGCTTTCTGTTATACTTAATACATTCTCCATACACTTCCTCTGATCATATCACATAAAAATGCAGTGGCCGTATTCTGTCTAGCAAATCTAATGAGAGCAAATATGTACAACAATAATCCAACCCAAGGCTCGAGTGGAAAAAAAAGGTTTGAATAAAGGAAGACAGAACATAGATAAGGCAGCTCAGAAATGCCATTGTGAATGGTACCATAAAAATTAGTGCCTTATTAAAATAACAGCAACTCAATGAGGAATTAGCCTTTCAAATTATATATACAGAGGATTTGGCATGGTACTGAGGAAGAATTGACAGTACAGAATGATTCTGAAATCTCACTACTGTTGGAACCTCATTTGGAGATAGTAAATATTCATATTGTGCCTTTTTTTAATAACATCAACTGCATGTTTTAATGGGAAGGTATTCTCTGTAACCTAGTAATATAACTTAAATATTCCATCCACCCATCCATCCATATATCTTATAATCGCTTACCCAGATCAGGTTCACAGTAAACATGGAGTCAATCTCAGCTGGCACAAGGCAGGGGAATATCCTAGATAGGATGCCTCTTCTCCATGTATTCTGTACATATCCATTCATCCATTTTCCAACTGCGTAATCTGGTCGGGGTCACAGGGGATCTTTTCCTGGCAGCTCCAGGCATGGGCGCCGTAAGGGGAGGA
Organism: Mormyrus iriodes; assembly: GCA_011763525.2. Classification (NCBI taxonomy): domain Eukaryota; kingdom Metazoa; phylum Chordata; class Actinopteri; order Osteoglossiformes; family Mormyridae; genus Mormyrus; species Mormyrus iriodes. The sequence goes on from JAAGVU020000061.1 coordinate 9,537,585, forward strand.
AAAGTTAGGATGATTCCAAGGGCCCCTGACTGACCGGGGAGATAAACATTTTCAAACATAATTCGATTGGTCTGGGTTGAGGGCCTAAAATGACACGCTTTCATAGGGCCCAAAATTTCTAGCCGCACCCCAAGCTCCAGGCACAAAGCTGGGAAACAACCTGAATGTTATGCCAGTAAATGCTGAATTAAAAAGAAAAAACTAAATCATTCATAGGTTTGGCTTGCAGTAATGCAAATTAGGATACACTGAAATCACTCACCAAATCATACATCATACATCATTCAGGTAATGGTTCATTGACATTTTGAAGGGACTTTCTCTGAGATTTTCTGTGTGTAATGTGGGTAATATATTGTACTTTTTTGGCATCTTCAGATTCAGTTTGAAAATAAAGCTTCACTAACTTTAACAGGTTATATTATTATGTTATACCTCTAAGAATTTCCAAATGACCTCTGTGCCGTATATCTTTTTTGCAACTTTCCCTTACGGAAGGTTAATCATGAAATATATAAGCTGCATATATATTTTATGAAATCAAATTCTTAGATAGCTGTTATTATGAAACTGTGTATGGTGTGTGTGTACACATTTCACAGTCTCTGCAGTCCAGTGTGCATGCCAGTGAAATTCTGGCCCATTTTCAGTACCAAGCAATTATCAGTTTTTCCTGGAAAACATTGTTAGAACATAATGCAGGTCAGGTAACTAGCTGGATCTCATTATTATCAATTTTGTTTTTGCAGTATCTCTCCTTTAATTTATATGAAAATATTATAACATTATTCAAGAGTCACAATGATCTTTTTCGTGTTTGAAACAAAATATTGTATCTATTCATGTGCTTGTTGTGTCGGTTTCCCCTGGATACCTTGGTCTTCTCCCGTAGTCTAAAGGCACGTAGTTAAGTTAATTAATGCCTCTGAATTGCCCATGCTGTATACTGGCATCCGATAAACAGTGTACACCTGCCTTGTGCCCTATACTGCCTAAAATAGGCTCCCTCCCACCCCTCCCCCCGCAGTCCTGACCAGGGTGAGTGCTTAGGAGAGAGATGGATTAATGTATTAAAAATGGCCCACACTGAATAGAATGAATTTGAATTCTAGCATTATGCATTGTTAGATCCATACAAATTTGCTGAATTAAGAGATTAAACACCAATTAGACAAATTATAATGATTGACTGAATTATACAGCAAAACAGAAGTGGGGAATAAAAAAAAATATACAATGGTATAATCTTATGCTTGGCAGGGTAGGGACATTTTTCATCCAATTGCTGCCTGTATCTGTGTGTTTTAGAGAAATGTGAAAAATAGAAAATTTTACTTTAAATGAATTTTATATATACTATTTTTGAGTGCATGTCTCAGATTGTGCTGTGCATTTACACCAGAAGAGAGAGTAAACATATTTTATAACTTATAATATATATATATATATATTATACGTTATAAAATATGCTTACTATAATATATAAATATAGCAATATATATATATATATTATAATATATAAATATAGCAAATAAACAAGATGCATATTATTAAATACGTTTTGTTGTCAGCACAGAATCAGAACACGAATACACAAGGATGTTATCTTGACGGCTGTGTTACTTGTGAAAATTAATTAATACTTGTTGGCTAATTGTGGTTGCCCAGTTATCATAGCTTAACAGGGAAACCCATAATTGGACATGGGTAATATTGGTAAAATTGGGATAATATCTACATATTAGGGGAGTTATGTCACAAACATTATTGAAAATTTAAGCCAGTCGAAAAACTTAATCATTGATGGAGCAAGTAACAGTGGTTCCTTTTCTGCGGAATTCTCAGGCTCTGACCAAATATCTTAACTCAGCTTTTCTTGTCTTTTAAGGAAACAGTATAATTTACCTAATATACATAAATTATCAGAAAGGCAGCCTAACTCTTAACAATGTTAAATCTGGATTTAGCCTGTATCTTTCTGTAGTTGTCTAGATAGTAAAAATGGCTTTGCAGAATTCATTTGTAAGTCATACACTGTATTTCCTTCATACTGCACACTGGGTATGCTGCTGTGATTTTGGAGTCCTCAAATGAAAAAGAAATCAGAAGTCCTTTGTTTCCAAATATAAAGGGAACAGTCATTATATGACTGCATGTTAAATAATTTTTGAAGGCACAGTTCTATTACAGTCATTGAGCATCAGAGTGCAGATGCTGTAAAGCCATAGATTTCTGTGCTTTAGTTTTGCATAACTCTTACATCTAACTCTCTTATCATCTGCTCTGTATTTCATTTTCACCATAGTAACATTCATTGTTTACAGACTTTTATTCAACACTATTGCGAAGGGTACACTGCCTAGGGACAGACCTTATCACTTGTGCAAAAACAAAATGCCTGATGTCATTTCATTTTCCTGCCATATCTCCTGGTGAGGGTTGTGCTGGCAGCATGCTAAGCAGCTCAGACCAGACCTCTTTTTCCATGGCCACAGACTTTAGCTTGTAATGGGGGATCCCTAGATGTTCCTAAGCCTGCTGGAAGATATAATCCCTTCAGAATGTCCCGGGTCTTCCCTGGACCTCCATTCTGTGGGATGTGTCTGGAACAGCTCACCTGGGAGCTATCCAGGTGGCATTCTTATGAGACGCCTGAGCCTCCTCAATTAGCTCTTCTCGATCTGAAGGAGCTGTGGCTTTATTTAGATGTCCCTTGAGATCATTGAACTTCTTTTCATGTCACAGAGAGTGAGTCCAGCAGCCTTCGGAAAAACCTCATTCCGACTGTTTGGATTTGAAATCTTATTCCTTCAGTCATTACCCACAGTTCATGATTTAATTTCCGCTTGACCAGTGCAGACTACCTCAGTGCCCACAAAACTGCAGTCACCAAACAATTCCAGCTGTGAATCTTATGTTCCCTCTTTGCTATTACATGTCAAGATCTAGAGGTATTTAAATTCCTTCACCAGAAAGGGGGTAGCCATTCTTTTCTGAAAGAGCACTATAGCCTCAGATTTGAAGGTGCTCTTATCCAGCATCTCATCAGTATCAAATACGTCAAATGTATACGGGACGTCTTGGTCAACATCATCTGAAAATAGTATGATTGTCACTAGAGTCAGGAGAGAAGATCACCCTTTCCAAAAGCTAATTCCCATACCTACTGCATTCAAACAGAGAAGAAATAGCACGAATAGAGACCCTGGCATCCCGTATTTCTGCAGTATCTCTCACTATCCCACACGGTCATACGCTTTTCTTAGTCTACAAAGCACATGCGGTGTGTGTCAGCATATTCTCAGAAACAGCTGTGCAAGGTAGAAAAGTTCATTTTTCACAGCCAGGCCAGAATCAACATTGTTCCTTCTGAATCCTGGGTTAGACCATCAGGTGGAGTTTCCTTCCTGGTACCCTGGAATAAGCATTCCCAGGGATACTGAGAATTCTAATCCACTATAGTTGGAATATGCCCTCTGGTCTCCATTTTTTAAACAAGGATCACCCCCTTGTTTGCCAGTCCAGAAGTACTTTGTCCACCTTCTATTCAACATTGAAGAGGCAAGTCCACCACATTGCCCCAAAAACACCATGTACTTTCAACATTTTATCTACTCCTTCATTATTTCCAGGGAGAGTTTTCCAGTGCTGTGATAGACTCTGATCAACCAGACGTTTTTAGTACTGTTTCCTGATGAGGGGGCATAGGCACTGGGTTAAGGAGCTCCTCAGAGTTTTCTTTCCACTACACAATATCCCCAGAGTTGGTCAGCCCTGTCTGAGCAAGGTCCCACCTCTAGCTCCTAAGTTGTCGAACCAAAGATGCCAAAAAACTTTTGTTATCACCCAAAAGTCTCTCTCCATGGCTTCTTCAAACTTTTCCCAGGCACAAGCTTTTGTCTCCTTGACCTGGAGATTGGATTTCTCCAAGGCCTTCGCTGGCCTGTTGGTACTTTTCAGATGTCTCAGGAGACCCTTATGCAAGCATTGCACTTTTGGCCTCCTTCTTTAGTTTGATAGCTTCCCTCACCACCAGCAGGTCTTAGGGTTACTGGCACGATAAGTACCAACTGCCTTCTTGCCATAGGTATTTGCAGTCATTGCAATAATTTAAGGCATTGTACATAGTCCAAACAGACTCAATGTCCTCAGTGTCACTCTTCAGATTATTGTAGATATTGTATTCACATTTGCCATTTGTTTAATGACCTAATTAAACAAAGGTTTGCTTTGTTAGCATTTAGTTATGTCAACCATCTATTTCAGGGTCTGTGCAGAGATCCTATGAGGCAGTTAAATTGCATTGATGAAACGTCTCAGATCTCAGACAACTAAATTTGTATTTCTAGCGTTATAAGTTGGAAACTGTCAGGTCTGATTTTCATCAAGGACGATTGTGACCTAGAAGTGTTCTGGAACAACACAGCTGTCAATGTAACAGCTACGGTACTCTACTCCAGATAAATATTAGAGGGAGTGAAACACGCTAGACTGGATGGCTGCGTGCACACACATTTACTATGTGCAATTTAGAGTTATTCACTCAATTACATGTCATTGGATTGTGGAAGGAGACAGGAGAACCCAGAGGTAACCTACACCACACAGTAAAAATTTTCAAACTTCACACCTCTAAACCTGCAGGCATGAGACAACAGTGCCACCCAACGTGCTGTCATGCTAAACGATACCTAAATTATTTCGCTCGTGTACATCAATCATTTCGCCATGGAGGGTTCAGCTGGATATAAGTAAACCTAGGATTAGCAGCATAATTTGGATACAGTTTCAACATTATTGCTATAGTTATGACCTTATTGGAATTACACCCACTGAGCCACCGTGTCGTTCTAGTTTCATTTCATATGAAAGATAAATATGTATTTGTATATCGGGAAAATGGTCATGCAACAGGTGTAATTACTCCATAAGTGGTGGAGTGTAGTTAATTCATATCTGTGTACTATAGATGCCCTAATCCTATTTGAAGAAAATCTATATTTTTAATATTCAAAACTATACTTGACCATCATCACAGCATTGGTAGTCAGTTCCCTCGTTGTTTTCCTTTATTAAGTGTGCAAGAAGAATTCCATCATTTGGTTTATGACACAACCACAGTCTCAGATTCTGGTTTGCATTGGTTTCATGCTCATAACATCATCTACTTACCACTGATACTTTGGGGATGGATTGTTATGGTAGAACAACCCGCTCCCATTGGTTTTGAACCATGATGCGAAATTGATCAATCAGAGAGCTTTTATAGGTATTGTCAGATACCGTGGCTCTGAACCTTGCCTGTAAAAAGTAGACCACAACATAACAGGGAACCTTCCTGTGCATGTCTGTTGTTAAAGCACGGTGAGGGATGCGTCGCCTGACTAGACAACTTTTCTCACTACTGAATATGTAAACTACTACTTTTGTAAGAAAGATTTATGCACAGCAACACAACCGCAGTGTCCCCGGCTTCTTCTTTGATAGTACTAGATAAAATTGCCTGCCCATTTATATGTATATTGTCAGTACTGCAATTTAATCTTTATTTACAATTCTAGTCAAGTAATTTGATTCAGAGTAATTTAAAAATATTCACAGACTACATAAACAATTTGAGTACAATAGTTGTTGATTTTTAAAATGCATCTTTTTTTTTATTTGAAACCACTTTAATTGATTATCAGTAAACATATATGTCTGATTGAGACACATACAGGTCACATATTTTATTGTTACAGATTTAGAAATTAGAAATACATTCCGCACTCATTTTTCTTTATATAAACTAGGCATTTTGCAATGATTGGTCCTTGTACAGTTGCCAATGTACTCTGTAACTAAATACAGATCTCTCATCAGCTATCCATTTATGCAGAAAATGTATAAAAAGCTGCAAACGTTTTGAAAAAAAAAGGTGCTTTCTGAAAGTGAAATGCCAGTCAACTGAGAAGTGTTCAGTACTTCAGTTGTTTATCTTAAATGACACTTCACCATGAATTCCAAACAGAGCAAAAATATATGCAGTAAAGGTGCTTTCTCCTATACCTGACTCTGAAAATTAATACTTACAGCATGAAGTTGAAAGATGGTAGCCAGATGTAGAGCTGCCTCTGATTTCTTTGTGCGGAGTCACGGAACACTTCAAAAACCTAATTTAATGCGGATTTGATGGATCTAGGAAAAACGTCAAGAGAGCTGATCTATAATTCCCTGTAATCCGCTTTCCTGCCCCCTGTGTCGATTGGTCTGGCCATACTGGAGATACAGGCCCATATCTTCTGTTTCAGAGCTGGTCTTTGAAGTCCACTGAGGTGATCTGCACCTGCAGTAGTGCAGTAGGGGCACCAAGTCTACTAGATCATGTTCCTAATCCAGCCTAACAACCATGTCTTTTTTACTCTTGGAAACAAAGGAAAAAGAATTCTGTAGATGTTCCTGTTGAAGGAAATGCTTCAGCTGTAGAAGTTTCAAAGATACATTATACAAAAACCAACATAAAAAGATAAGATTTGTATGCTTACAGTGTACTACGTAATAAAAACTCTTCTGTCAAACTAACATTCCACTGGCCCATGGAACTCTGGGGGTAGAGTTATTTAAAAAATCGAATGTGTCCTCTATTGATCCATGAAAATACAGGATTTGATCTGTATCTCCGTACACATTGCTGACCCCCACCCCGACAACAGGGTTGTCGTGAGACTTTCATTTACACTTCAGAATCTAACCTAATCTGTGCTATGTCCCTCTGCTAAAGAGTATCCCACTAGAACATAAATATTTACCGTCCAACCACTTCTGTATTTGTGCCTTTAGCTTTTTTATTATTATTTATTACCCTGTTAAAATTTATTGATGCTCACTCCATCTAAATGTTTAGTCAATTTAAAAAGAGAGAAGAGACCACTTCCCAGGAGGAGTTGGCCGCCAGACAAATGACATCACACACTGAGGTGACATGTATTTCCAAACCTCCTCTATGCTCAGGGCAGATGGCCCTGGCAGATTGTACAATGCATAACAATGTGGATTGGTCCTAAATCAGGCCGCTAACCACAGCGCAATAATATTATCACAATAAGGGGTGCCTAAATTTAGTCCTGCAGAGCCCTATTTACATTCCTATAAATAAGCGTTATTTTCAAGTGAAACATCAGCATACACTTTAGTAATTTGAAAGTAACGCTCTTAATTTACTATTCAGCTTTTATATCTCGTATATAAAATGTCCTCCAGAATTACCGGCACCCTTGGTAAAAAAAAATAAAATAAAAAATCATTTAAAAGGTTATGAAAAATATATGTTTATGGTCAGATAGCTTAATCTCACTCTCAGATTTAGAGAAATCCAACTTTTAATTGAAGTAAATTTCTTCCAGAAAGAAAATTTTATTTAAAGGCTGGATTTCTCTAATAATTTCAATGTGAGATTAAGCTGCTAGACGATAAATACATTTTTCATAGCCTTTCATTTAGATGGTCCAATTTATCTGAGAAAAATAAGTAATATAAATATATATTTTTTAAAATATTTTGAAAGCACGATGGGAAAAGGAATTAATGTTGTTGTGTTCTTTGTTTCTAATAAAATTCGAAGGGAGGTAATTGACCAGTGATATTATCCAGCTGGGTATTAATTCTGCATTACTTTGACGGAGTGCTACAGTCTCAGGGCAATGTAAATGCTCAAAGATTAACATTTTTTTCTGTTTTGGCATAGATGAAGAAAAGTATTTTTCGTCCGAATATTTCTTGAAATATCTGTACGAGGAAAGAATAGAAATATCATCAGATTCGAAATAATTGATGCTGTATATTTCAGAAAAAGTAATTATTTTGTGTTATAATCTTTCAGCATATCCTGAAATTGGGTAATGATACTTCTCTGCCACCCTGTAAAGATGTGTTTTAGATCCAGCTGAGCATGATGAGATTTTCAAATCTGATTTCTCATATGGAAAATGTGATATACAAGTCAAAGTAGCATGCGTTATGTGATCTGCATTTATAAAAAAAAAAACAGTAAAGAAATGTTAGATATCACTGGTTTTAATTTTTTTGTTGTGTTCTTGTGAAGTATTTGTTGTAATATTATATTGTTCATTGAATTTTATCTGGTCACACATGGCATTTTCTGATGTTATTAGTCATTGAGCAGCCTTGGTTTTTATTTTGCTTAGGCATGAGATCTATTGCAGACTCCACCAGGCTTATATGTGAAGACGCACAAGCTTTTAAAGCATGTAAAATTGTCAGTCCAGATAATTGAACATTAGCATGATTTGTCTGTTAGGCACCTGCCTTAGTCACCCCTTGTAGGTGAGTAAACAGAAGGAGAATGGTTTTCCACAGCATTTTATAGGCTTAGTACCCATCATGACTGCAGCATTCTTTACAAGCAAATAGATTACCTTGATGACATTACTTAAGTCCAGCTGGGGGAAACCTGTAGCTCCTGGTAATGACACCCCAACTCCCCCAATTGAAAAATTTGCTCAGTAGGTGCTAACAACTCGTTGCCAACACCATTAACAGGAATTCAACGGGGAACCCAGACGTGTAAGTACTGGAATATGAAATGTACTCTGGTATACTAGTTATTGTATTAATACTTTTATGAAATTTCAGAATAATAACATAAAATGTCTGTCCTGGAATGATAAATGTTTCACTTCATATGAAGATACGTCAATACCTATCAACCACATTATATTTGTAAAAAAAATGTTTGGATAATTTTATCTATCTATCTATCTGTCTGTCTGTCTGTCTGTCATTCATCCATCCATCCATCCATCCATCCAATCTTGTCTACATTTGTTTGTTATAGTACCATGGCTCAGTTGGTAGTGCTATGGTCTCACAGTTTGGGGACTGCATTTCTATCTGGGTTCTGTGTGAGTGGAGTATGCAAGCTCTGTCTGGGACATATTGTTTTACTTAAGGTGAAACAGTGGCTCAGTGATTAGCACTATAACCTCACGATTCCAGGGTTGGGGTGTTGATGAAAGATTCATTTATATGAGATTAAGTTTATAAATACAAACACCATATATATGGATTTGCAATCTAGATTATGGGGTAAATCTCAGTGTCCGAAGAAAATATAATGATAATCTTTGGTCTATAGTTTTGTTGTAGTTGTTGTTTTTTTGTTTTTTCTTTGTGACACCAAAGCGTTTTAATTAGTGATTAGAAAGATATTTAGCAATAAAATTTTTGTACTGCATAGATATAAGGAGAGAGAAGCATTATATTGAGGGACATCGTAAGATAAAAAAAATGTATTTTGGGGAATGAATTGCTTCTTTCACATTTTCCTGACCATTTATCAGCTAAAAGAAAATACCTTCACTGTCATAGACTCTCGCATAAGTTGTCCTTAGGAAGTTGAGTGAGAATGCAGTGTATATCAGACAGAGTGATGTTGGCAGTTTGTGTCAGCACTGTTTTCTCTGCCAACTCTGATGGCTCACACTGCCTGAAGAGGTACACGGGAGAAAGGAAGAAATACTGAGAAGCTTCTAATTTGTTAGCAGCAAATTGTATTCATTGGATTTACGTTCTTTGAATCATATTTTGTAACTTGCTTATGTCAGAGCTGCTGTGATCTCTTTTGTGTGAAGCAATTTTCCCCTTCAGTGTTCTCAGATTATTGTGTTGTAAGTTTAAACATCCCCTAAATGGCTTAGTTAAGTGTCTTTGGGACATGAGAAGCATCAGCAGCAGCTGTTTCTGTAAAATTACAGGATTGCAGGAGACAGCTTTTTTTTTGTTTTGTTTTTTAAAGTAAAACTTAATTCCCATCTTTAATCAAATGCATCTATAAAGACACAAAATATTGTTATGGTCTGAAGAGATGCTTAATCTGCTTTTTTAACTGCATTTCTTTCCTTTCATTTTTAAGTCACAAAATCCTATGTAATTTCTTGGGAACAAGCATCTCTGCTGACAAAACAAGGTAACTTGTTACAATAAAGGGATTATAAGGTTCGTTATATACTGCAGCTCATCAACAGCTATACCTAACTGTGAGTCTTTGGGCTGCGGAAGAAAACAAGCTGGAGGAAACCCCCCTAACACAGGAAAAACTCCATATATGTGTAGAGGGGGCAACGTCCAAGGTGTGAAGGGATATTGCCGTCTACTGAGCCACTGTGCCATCCAGAGTATGAAATCAGAAATGAAAACTTAATATGTTTTTTAAAATGTTTAATACTCAACCTATTATTTGGGTCAATTGACCCAAAGGACCATTATTCCATTATATATTACTTTGTTAAATATGTGTGGGAACTACTGCAGCCTCTGAGCTCCTAAGCTGGGTACTTAACTGGGTGCTGCTCCCAGCTGTATTTAGCGAATATGCAGTAACGCGTTAGGTAACTGCACCTTCACAAATGCCTTTATTATGCATTCGAGAACATGGGAGAAAATGGATTTTCGGTAACACTTTACATTAACTGCACCTTCATAATGCATTTATAGAGCATTCAGTGCACGTTCATAATGCATTCATAGAACATTCATAAGCAACATGTAAGTATATCTTAACATCCTATATACTTTAACAGGCTTACTATACATTAATAACAAACATCATATGATAATAACCATTATTATAATCGTATAATGTTAGTTATTATCATATAATGTTTGGTATTAATGTATATTAAAGCAATGTTGTTTTAATTTCTCTTATGTGTCTCTGAATTGCCCATAATGTGTGATTGTTGATGATGGACTAGCACCATGTCCAACTTGTTTTCCTCCCCTATGAGACCTGGGTTAGGCCCCAGCCTCACTGTGACCCTATACGGAATAGGAGTATGGAAGAAAGATGAACATTTATGCTTTGTACCTGAAATTTTACCATTGTTTGTTTCATTTTGCTTGAGAGGTTTTATAAACAACTTTTCCCCTCATTACTGATTACTCACTATAGTATTTCTCAGTCAGAACCTATACGAATTCTACTAGTCAAATAACTAGTAAAGAGATACTACTGTTTTGTTTAAGGATGGATCTAAGGTAATAGGTTATATAGATTATCACCTGCCATCATGAGTTTTACTAGTCTCTCATTCTCATAGCAAAGTCAGTTTCAATTCAGGCACATTTTTTCTTGTTAGTTTCCAGAAAGTAGACCAGACTGACTGTCACAGACTTGTAAAGGAAATTTGTTGATGTAGCATAGAAAGGTGCTGTATGTTTGTTTTCCATATTTGTACCTAAATGGTAAGGTTTTGTATGCCAGGTGTTATTTTCAGCTCCTCCAATAAAACCACCCTGGTTCTTCTGCCCTGTCACATATGTTCACCAACCCGACCAAAGTCTTTACACACATGGTTTCTTTACAAGCAGTATACAAAGAGATTTCATGGAGGTTCAGTATTCAGGATTTATAGCGAAGAATTTTGTCTCAACCAGTGGTATCTGAAACCTTTTTAAGATCCGACAATAGAAAATGCCAGTTGCCAAGTGTAATGAAAATAAACAATTGCAACATGTCTGTCTGTGGTATTATTCAGTTAGAGTTCTCTGCAGTATTGTCCATGCGCAAAGAAAGACATGAAAAACAGTAATGGTATTAAATTGTCATTTTAATTGTCAATTTAATTTATTTTATGGAGGTGCAGGTGCAGGAGGGAGGGTGTATGCGTGCCTTGCAATGCAGTCTATATAAGGTATACCTACGCCTTGGGGCTTCTGCTGCCAGGATTTGGCACTAGCCCCCTAGTGACTTGGGTTGGATGGACAGATGGATTATATAAATGTATACCTGTTCCTTGGTGTGCATATTTACTGTTCTCTACCCTTGCAGATATCCGTGGCCTACAGGGTTTCATGGACCAAGCGTCTCGCCTTGGTTTGGATGTGTCACTGCAGCAAGTTGATCGCAACATCAGTCGTGTCTTCTCGGACCTCTTCAGCACAATGCGTACGGAGGAGTTAAATCGCTACAGGGACACACTGAGACGGGCCATCTTGCTGCTCAGTCCTCGAGGGGCTCAGGTCTTCATCCAGCAGGTCAGTGTCAGTCATAAAACACTTTCAGGATGTTATTGTGACCATGGGTGGATTAACATCTCAGGAGGCTGACATGACTGGGAGGTGCCCCAAGAGGGCCACTTGAGATATATAAATATGTGTGTGTGTGTGTGTGTGTGTGTGTGTGTGTGCGTGTGTGTGTGTGTGTGTGTGTATACATGATATACCTGCTCAGTGCACTTCGGCTTGTTAACAGCTAATCATGTGGTTGCAACTGAATGTATACAGCATATAGACAAAGTCAAGAGGTTCAGTTAGTTAATTTTGCTAATGATTATTATGGATAAGATGCATGATCTAAGCCATTTTGTGTGTGGTGGTTCCAGCATCTCGGAAACAGCCATCCTCCCGGGATTTTCATGTATTACCTTGTCTAAAGTTGAACGACAATTGTGCAATAACCAAAAAACATCAAGTCAGCAGCATTTCAGAGTGCAAAAAACACCTCAGTAGTAGGAGACCCGAGGAGAATGGCCTGGACCTGGCAATGGAAAGTCAAAAGGCAACAAGTACAAGGAAACTGCAGCTCAATACAACGCTGGTGTACGGAATGGCATCTTTGAAGACAGTAGTATTATACCTTAGAAATGCCTCTGGAGGCAAAATAGGGTCCTTGTTAGGAGTGCCACAGTGTTCAGAAAGAAAGAAAGAAAGAAAGACAGAATCAATGAATGAATGAATTAATAACTTTAATTGATTGATTGATTGATCCAGAGGGATATTTAGGAAGAATAAAGAATAATCGACTAACAAATAACAATAATAACAATAATTAAGGATAATAATAATGAAAGGTAATAAGAATACTAATCACCATAAGTCATTATAGTACAGGTGTGTCTATTTCAATGTGATCCAGGTCATCAAAGGAGGGGCTTGTGTTTCACTTCTCTAACCAATCAACGTCACCTTCATAGGCGACATCACCGCACTGGTCCATTTTTTTCCAATTTCCATACTGTAGGCTTCTAGCCTTCCAGTAGCGATGTGTGGCCAAGCAGGTTAAGCCTCTGTGCTTCTGATCAGAAGGTTGTTGGTTCAAGCCTTGTTAATATTTTTGTTGTTATCATCATCATGAAATAAAGATGCACCCTTAAATTATTCTGTACAACCTCTGCAGGTAAGCATATTCCTATGTTTTGTCTGTTTTTATCAATGTCAATGTCCCTTAAAAGAAGACATGCACAATAAAACAGTACTAGAGAAATCTGTGAATCTTGCCGCTTAACAGAAATACTGGTTTTAATTAATGAGGTGCAAGGTGATCTGCAAGAAAGCAAAATTACTGCAAAATATAAATGCCATCATGGAATAAATATAAATATACTGTAAATTTTAGCTAAATATGCAATTGAAAATACAAAATTCAGATGGTGTCTGAGGATAATATAACCAGTGAACAACAGTCCGGTAGCTAATGATATAAGAGTTAACAACCAGTTAACAGTAAAAGTCTATTAACCCTCATCGCTGTGGGGAGTTGAATAGTTGTATGGCCTGAGGGACAAAAGACTTCCTCAGTCTGTCGGTAGAGCAGAGCTGAGACAACAGTCTGCCACTGAATATACTCCTCTGTCTGCTGGTTAATGTGCTGTGCAGAGGGTGGCTGGCATTGTCTATGATGGACAGCAGTTTGAGTCATTTTTTCTGCCACTGACATAAAGGGATCCAGTTCTATGCCAAACACATGGTCAGCTCTCCTCACCAGCTTGTCCAGCCCCATAGCATCCCTCTTCTTAATGCTGCCTCCCCAGCAGACCATGACATAAAAGAGAACGCTGGAAACAACAGACTGGTAGAAGATCAGCAAGAGCTTCCTGCTGATGTTGAATGATCCCAGCCTTCTCAGGAAATAGAGCTGGTTCTGCCCAGTTCTGTGTGCCAATGTTTGCTGACCAGTCCAGTTTGTTGTCCAACTGCAGCCATAGATACTTTTAGGTCCCGACCTACTCCACATCGACCCCCTCAATGCGCACCAGTTGCAGAGGGGGCCTGGTCCTCCACCACCATCTCCTTGGTCTTGGAGGTATGCAGCTGCAAATGCTGTGACCTACGCCATGTAACAATGTTCTCCACTAGGCTCCTGTATGCCCCCTCCTGTCCATCAACGTGCCCATATTCTTATACTTATACGGCACATGGATGAGAGTGCCCCTGGAGCCTATCCCAGAAGGCATGGAGCACGAGGCAGGGGTACATCATAAACAGACTGCCAGTACATCAGAAGGTGCACATAAACACACAAACACATCCACACACAGTCACAAACTATGGGCGATTTAGAATTTCCAGTTTATCTCCTGTAACTGCCTGTATGGTAGAAATGATTTTCCTGTTTCAATATTAATTAGCCTGTTGGCATAATGTTAGCAGTAGTAATGGATGTGATGGATCTGCTCCAATAAATAAACTATGCAGCCATTCCAATCTGAGAGCAAGTGCAGCATGCAATGATTCTTTTTTAAAATCTGTCTCTTTAAAAAGATTTCTGTGACATATAGTAAAATGTATAACAAACTACTTATTTAGTCAATTTGCCATCATCAAAAAAGAAAATAATGACAGTTAAGGAACATATTAATGTTATTCAACTGCTCTTAGCTTTTTGCAGTCATACTGTTGCCCCATGTTATTTTTTTTGCTCAAAGGAAGCAGAAACTTGAAGCCTGCCCCTAGTGGTTGGAAGAAGAAATACAAATGGAACTTGATACATTCTTGAAAACAACTAAAAACAGGATATATGAGCATGAGGGAGGGTTAGGTTTAGAAGGGGCATACATTCCCCCAGAAAATTACCGGTGCCTTATTACAAATTATAAGAAATCAGGTTCTCTTCTCTCCAGGTTATGTACTTAGACCCTAATGCTTTAGCCCACATTCTACTGTAGCTCCTCCCAGATCCCAATGCCTGTGCATGTCCTTATGCTGTTAAAACCAGTCATGCTCTTATTCCTTCCTGCCATACTTATGTCATATGGCTTTGTCTGCTGTCCCATCCAGAGCTCTTACTTTTACTCATACACTATATGGACAAAAGTTGGGACAACCATAGTAATTACAGTAACTGGCCACATAAGCCACACCCATCGCTGACGCACAGGTATATAATTTAGCGCAAAGCCATACAATCTCCAGCATCAAAAAATTGAGGCAGAATGGATGGTCATACAGAAGAGGTTAGTCAACCTAGCACTGTCATTGGACACCATTGGGCACATTACCAACAAGTTGGTTCTCCACATTTCCATCCTGCTAGAGCTGCCCTGGTCAACCACAAGTTAAGTTATTGTGAAGTCGAAACATCTGGGAGTGATTTCTGCTGCAAAGTGGAAGCCACACAAGCTCACAAAAAGGGACCTGATCACCCAACATTAGTACCCAACCTGAACGGTAGCAAATCCCACCAGCAATGTTCCAGCATCTAATGGAAAGCCGTCCTTTTATTTTTTTTGTCCTGTCCGGCAGCTTTAGCAAGCAGAATCATGGCCTGAATGCACTGCAGTGCCAAACATGTTTGCTT
>JAAGVU020000061.1:9553258-9577081 GCA_011763525.2 Mormyrus iriodes
CAACCGAGCGACCACCCAAGCGCCCCCCTGCTTGTGAGCAGCCCTCCTCCACATCACCCCCCCCCCCCACCCCCCGAAGGCCCTCAATGTATATGGTGTGAGTAAAATTGAGGGGCGGCAGCAGTGCGGAGGCGAATGAGACCATCAACCTTAATGGAAAGCCTTCCTAGAAGAGTACCATTATAGCAACTAAGGGCTAGCCAGCTTTATATTCATACTCTTTGATTCAGACTGAGATGTTGGGCAGGCTGACGTCCCAATACTTTTGTCCATATAATGTATATTTGGCAGACACTTTTGTCTAAATCACCATACAAGTGAGGAAAGCTTGGGGAGAAAGGGAAGGATTAGCTAGCATCCCTGGAGCCATTGGGGTTAAGGGCCTTCCTCAAGGGCCCAACAGTGATATTTACTCTGCCTCTCATGGGGGCTGAATCCGCACTTTCCAGGCACGGAGATAGTCCGCTGACCCACTGAGCTGCACAATACCTGCAGAGAGGGGAGAGTGGTTGAATAGGTGTCTTAAGAGTTTATGTTTGGATGTTTTATTTATACATGCAACATACAATTGTATAAGTATATGCATGATCGCGGTAAATCAGAGTGACCGTGTGAGTGCAGGAATGTGTGTGAATCTAAGTGTACTCATAGCATTGGAAGAATCACTGAATTTGCACTCAATACAATAATAAAGCATTATGATAGCAAGTTAGAGCACAGTTAATAAATACAGACTGCATGCAAATACAGATTTAGAACTTCCTTGTATTAATCAATCAGCAGTATTTTAACAGTAATTAAAATGTTGAGGTTGTAAATTTTAATTAGGTTTATGTGTATAGTGTAGCAGGAGGGAAAGATGGGGGAGTTGAACTTGGTGTTAAAAAACATGTCTGGGAGCAAAAAAAAAACACAGCTGACAATGCCAGGAGATGCAAAATTCCCCTTTGTGACACTAGGTAGTCTAGGGATTCAGGCTGCAAGAGGGGGACTGTCGGCCCTTGCCGTGGCAAAGTGGTGGACAAAGTAGTTGAGTGAAGCGGCTGTAACGGAGCACCCCAGAGATTTCAGATCCTTTTATATCCCTCTTCCCGCTGCGTTGTTGATTGCTCAGGCAAGCCAGCTGGTACGGTCTGAGCACGTTTCCCGTGCTAGCTGTCCTAACCCGCAGTGACCATTGTCCCAGTGCGTGGTGGTGATCTGGTGAAGCAGGTTGTTAACCGTTCTCATGGCGATTACTCTCCCACAATAGGTGTAATGCATTTTATAAGCAAATTTCATGCATGTATATGTGTTGATTTTGTTATTGTATTGCACTTAGCAAAATATGTGTGACACAATTTTGGTTATCTGATGTTCCTTTTAAGTGCATTTAAACCTATAGCTGAATCAGCCTGATCACATCATATCTCATATCTCATATTTCATATCATATCGTATCATATAATGTTCTACAATATATGATCCAGAAACTTGGGTCTTTGTACCTACAAAAAATTGTCCCATGGAATTGCAGAAAACTTAAAATACCGATGCTGGCACATATTGCTTTTTATTCAGAACCGTTAACTTTAAAACCCACTGGAAAACCTGTACCAGAGCAAAGGTAAAATGATTTATGGACTTTTATAATACCATAATATAATAATAAAGTTGCCTCCCAATGTGGCCATATTGGCCAAACGCATTTGGGCAGTATCCAGAAGTAAATTGTGTATGCATACAATAACAAATAGATCTATCTATCTATCTATCTATCTATCTATCTGTCTATCTATCTATCTATCTATCTGTCTATCTATCTATCTATCTATCTATCTATCTATCTGCCCACCTGCCCACCTGCCTGCCTTCTAAAAATGTATGTTTTGAAATACGAAATTTAAATTTACTAGTATGTAAATTATTGTTCTAAAACACTGTCACGTGGTATTAATACACCCATTAACAATCTTAGAATAAGATGTCAGAAACTTCAGATTAAGGAAGGACCTACCTTTCATGGTCCTTGGTTTGGCACGGGGATGATATCTGTCACAGATTGTCACAGTTTTTCTCACAAAAGATAAAATGAGAAAAGCAAACACTGACCAAAATAAATAAAATATTTTCTGAACATTTCTTAATAAATTTGAGTAGAGCAGGAAAATGTACGTTTTTCAATTAATGTTTTTTTTGTTGTTGTTTATCTGTTTTTTCACGGCATTTATATTGCAGCAATATAGATGTCTTTCAGGCTGAAAAAGTTATTAATGATGATTGTACTGAGGGAATTTCAGGCACAGCAGTATTCTTGGCATTCTTTACTGTATAAACCTATGCAGGGTCAAAAAGGGTCTATCATACACAATAATGTATATACAAATTGTTATTACTTTTGAGTGACAGGCCCTCAGGGTTAAATTCTTGACAAAAGCAGTTTGTCCCCAGCACAGTGTGAATACCTTTTTTCTGAATGATACAGTGTACAGGTGCTTTGTAAACACATATGAGTCACTCAAGAATATTACCTGATGGTTGTTACACTGTAACTGTTTGGTTGTCAATAAATTAAGGTTTGATGAGCCCAATGAATGATATATTGCCTCTAGCTAGTTAAATACTCGTATTGTGGTACATTTGTAAACATGATCATGTTCATGTGGTCATGTTAACAATAAAATATTCTATAATGATCTTGATCAAGGTTTTGTGTATTATGATGATGTTTACCTACCTAGTTTAAAAACCATTCACATGAATCTCACAGTAACCGCACCGTACGTTTTCTTAGCTCAACCTGAATTGAATAGGATATTAAGTCAGCATTTTTCATCATTTTATGTTTATCCAGTTTTGCTGATATATTTCCTGTCCCACACTAGAAGGAGGGTGCCTCTGTGCTCGGTCATAGAGGACATAAAATGAATGCTGCAATGGGCATGATAACCAAGTAGATGATGGATGACAAAGACACAGAGGCAGGTTCCTACTGAGTAGGACTGGGGAAAATGCAAATCTCCTTAGTCACCTGGCCAGTGTGGGAAGTTAAAGCACGTAGGGTGGGGTTAGTGGAAATTCACTGTGAGAAAGATTTTAGTAGGGTGTGTGTGTGTGTGTGTGTGTGGCCCAGGTATACCTAACATTGTGGGGACCAAATGTCCCCACAATGTAATAAAAACCTGTTATTTTGACATTGTGGGGACCATATTTTTATTATTATGAGTTTTGTTTTATTGTTGAAGCAATAAGGAAAGAAGCAAGTGAAGGAAGGATGTTTCTGCAGGACATTTGTGTCAGTTTTTTTTGTTATTGGAACAAGAGGGGAAGGTGAGCACCTCTCTTAATGAGGACTGCTTTCCATGGACATCTGTTCACTTGCTTTACTTCCACATGGCACGATGTTAAATATTTGTATGAGGATTTATTAAATGTGTTTACTTATTAAAAAAAAAAAAACTAAACATATGGTATGTGTTGTAAACAGGAACATTTTAGAAGCACTTTTCTCAAAATGCCGTGCGCGGTGAAGGATCCGGGTGACACTCTGGCTCAGTGGGTGGTTCTGTTGCCTCGCACCTTGGGGTTGGGCTTTTGAATCTGGCCCTTGCTCTGTGTTGGTGGAGCGTGCACATTTCGCATGTGTCGCGTGGGCTTCCTCGGGGTACTCAAATTTCCTCCTGTAGTCCATATACAGCTAGGCTCACTGGGATTCCAATTTCCCTGTAATGTAGGTGTTTCATGAAATGGGTTGGTGCCCCATCCTGGGTTGTTCCCTGCCTTGCGCCTGTAGCCTCTAGGATAAGCTTAGGATGCCCCACGACTCTGAATAGAACAAGCAGTTTCAGAAAATGGATGGATGGATAGATAAGTGTTTCAAAGTCATAGTTTGGTTTTGAGACTGGTATAGACCAAGTCAGCCCAAACCTCCAGCCCCCCTAAACACACATGGTACTCCCACAATATTGCTAGGGACATGCCCATAGCCAAATGGATGCTCATGATGTGTTTTTTTTTGGTCTGAGATTGTGTGGCATTCCTTTTTCCCCCCAGTATGTTCTTTATAACAATGCAAACTGACATTATTTCTTATCTTGATATAATGCCTTTGTATGTCACTGCAGATCCGCATCCATGGTTGTGTTCATTGTATATATAAGTGCGTATGAATGAGGCTATCAGAGAATGTCAAGTGGCAGTCACCGTTTTCAGAAATATCTCCCACTCATTCCTGGTTGCATTGCTCTACTTATATGAGTAGATATCCTTCTGTGCATTAGTCATAATTGCTTATCCAGGATCGCATTGTGTATGAGTATGTAGCTTTTTTTTTTTAATGAGCTTGGACCAGAGTCATTTTATGCTGATCATCTGTTCTTGAGGTTGGTTTGTTGGATTTACCACTTCCCCACTCTCTTTGAAGAGTTTACTTTTTTCCCTCCCTGCTATGTTTTTTGTAAATCAACTCGTTCTGTCCACCTTCCTCTATCTCATTCACCCTGCAAAGGGGAAATATATAAAGCTTTCATTCTGTATCTCAAACTCCCCATGTAAAACTATTCTAAAAAGGCCAACTTTTCCACATGTAAAAATACATTTGTTATCATACGTCAGGAAAAGCACTGTTTACACTGTCGCTCTATTTTTCATCCAGATTGTGGGTTTATTTTGGCCAGAATTACAGAAGAGTCTGAGATGTACAAGACATGCAATGAAAGCCAGACTTGTACATGAAACATTAACGTTTGGCATGTTAACTTTCTTACTTTATAACGTTGTTGTAATTGAACAGTGGTGATGAGTGATTACTTCAAATCTGTATCAGTGAATGAAAGGGCACAAAGCTCCATATTATGTAGTATGTTGCTCCTCATTAATCCTTTCATCGGTGAAATGTTGGTGGTTATTTGTCCATCCATCACTAACTCATACCCATACAAGGCAAGTGTCACATATACGGCTGAATTCAGCAGGGCTAACTCACCCGACATCGGCAATCACAACCATTTGATTGTAGGGCACAAAAGAGCGTGTGTAAAAAATTCATAAGAAATACCAGTGGTTGCATTTTGTGACATTACAGTTCTTTACATTAGTTATAATATTTCCCTACTTTTCTTGTGAAACAGATGCCAGCTAGCAAGTTAGCAATCAGATACCCCCTGCTCCTGAAATATTTTTAATATAAATGAACTGAGTGGGGGGAGACGGGGGAGCGCTCATCAGAGTCTCGCCTAGGGCACAGAACACCTGGGATTCTGGGTTCTTATTTTTGGAGTATATGTTCTTAAGTACATCTTACAGTGATACTAATGCACCTAGCAACTGGCATTCATGTAAAATGCATTGAATCAGTGGTCTTCACAGAGGATTGTGTGATCACTCCTCGAATGCCAAGGGCCATCCTGGTATCTGCATTGCCCCATCATCACTGACGCATTCAGAAAGGGAGCTGCCTATTCCCAATTGTTTATTTATCTTGACTCATCATTCTAGCTAAGAGAATGAGTCGTAAGCACATAAGCTCCTCGTGGAGCTCCGCCCATTCCCTTTACCCCAATCCGTCACTGCCATCAAACCCTCCCCCATAATCCCAGAGAGCTAATGAGAGGAGCCAAGAATAATTAAGCATGTCCACCGGTTGTTTTCAGAGTGGAATTTAAAGTACCAAGAAAACTGTTGCTGCAGTGATTAAAAACGATCGAGGGTCCTTTGGGTAGATTCAGAATGCAAATGAGTGTCCCTGACATTGATTGCATTGATTTCAATGTGTTTTTTTCTTTCTTCTTGGTGAAGATGCATATTATTGTGCTGACTTCCCTGCAGATTCAAATGATAACTATGTCACAAGCAACAGTTACAACATATATTGTAAACTATGACAGTGACTTCCTGGATATTTCTAATGCCAGTTTTCATTGGCAGTATTGCTTTGCAAGGTTATAAACATGGCGAAATTTGAGTAAAGATGTGAATTGGTAATTGGAAATCACATGTTGTCAGCACATTCTGTGTTAAGACAAATAATTCCGAAGAGGTCACAAATAATGTGCTGAAAGTTTAAGCTTGTTCTGAAACAGTAGATTTTAAGAAAAATGAGCATACCAAAGCATAAAGTAGCTCGCCAAGTAAACATCATTATGTAAAATATACACTGCTTGGCCAAAAAAAAGTCACACACTTTAATATTTCGTTGGACTGCCTTTAACTTTGATTATGGTGCACATTCATCAATGCATTGTTTCCATGTGCTTATGCAACATCTCAACATTTTTTTGTCAAGATTTGCATTCATTTCTCGTCCAGAACTTTTTTTTGAGCAGTAAAGCATAAAGGCTTCTTCAGCACATCTCAATGACTTTTAATGGGGTTAAGGTGTGAAAATGATTTCTCATGCTCCCTGAACCACTCTTTGGCAATTTGAGCCTGATGAATCTTGACATTATCATCCTGGAATATGCCCATTCCGTTAGGAAAGAAAAAATCCATCGATGGGATAACCTGGCCATTTGGTAGATCCTGTACTCAGTTGACTTCACTTTATTGCTGCGTAACGTTGATGAGCTGTAATACTGACCCAATCGTTGGCTTTTAAATACTTGCTGATTTAAATTCAATCAGTGACTTTTTTTGGGCAGGCAGTGTATTACAAACCAATATTGATAAAAACAGTTCTGTATCAGGGGTGGCACGGGGGTGAGGCGGTTAGCACTGTTGCCGCAAACCTCTTGGATCACCGTTGGAGTCTCTGCCATGGCTCTGTGTGTGGAGTTTACATGTCCTCTCCATGTTATTTTGGGGTTTCTTCTGGGTCCCCAGTCCAAAAACATACTGAGGTTAATTGGAGATACTGAATTGCGCATAGGTGTGTGTTAGTGTGCCCTGCAATGGGTTGGCACCCCTTCCTGGGTCGTTCCCTGCCCTATACCCATAGACTCCAGACCACCCAAAACCCTGAATAGGACAAGCAGTTCCAGAAAATGGATGGATGCTTATATAAGCATTTTTATTATCAACATAATTGGTTTAATTAAGCTAAGCAATGAAAAGTATGTTTGGGTGTCTGTATAGTGTAGCTTGTTCTACCATTTAATGCCTCGAGCAAAAGAAAGCATCAATGGGAAACCGCACCGTTGATTCTGATGTTGATTGCTCCATCCTCAATGGGTTTCCGAAGCCTCAGAAATACCCTCGAGAAAGCCCTCAAACATCTGCGTGCTGCCACTGAGCTTGATGTGTTCACTTGTGGCTCTTTGGCAGGCCCAGTGGCAGAGTGATTTGTAGATTAGCTTCTGAGGACAAGGGGGTAATAAGATACGCAGTTTGCGCTGTGTAAATTATCGAAAGTAGTCCCCCTTATTGTAATTCCTTGACCCAAGGTCTCCTTGTCCTACCTGCTCTCTTTACCTCACTTTATTATGTATCAGTTCTATTCTCCTCACTTTGCCCTCTTCAAATAAAGGCTGCAAAAGAGTTATTTATCATTGTCTGGCATTTCATCATCCTATCTTGTTGCCTTCTATTGCTTTGCTTTCCTATTTCTCCAACACATCCATCCTGGCTCATTCCTTTTGCCAGCCAATCTAAATTTCAGTCGTACGGCACACACAGAGCTCATTTTGAGTCCTTTTCTTTGTAATGCTAAGATGGCTGACCTTGCCAGCATGTACAGGTGCTGGTATATAGTGAAACACAGCAATATAAATTAGTAACATTTCACGTATTGTTCATTAGATTTTTGTTTCTTGTTTCTTATGCCTTTGCCTTAAGTTTAACGTGGTGTTTCTAATAAATAATTCTATTTCCCTTTTTGACAGGGAGAGCTGTTCCAGTAAGTCATGACTGATGTTAATTGTTGTGCAAATGAAAAAAAAATGCCTTCATAAACCATCCATTATATTTTTTTACTACTTATCCAGTGCAGTCTTGTGGTGAATGCTCCTACTGTATGTATTGTTGTTCATGAATTTATATTGTTTTGCCAAATAATGAATAATCCATGCTTTCTTGGTACTTATACGTTGTTAATTAAGAATCGAAAGGTTGTTTCTGGCAGGCAGTTAAGGTGACAAATTGTTATTAATACTCACGTAAATATCTTCTCAAAATTAAAGGTCTTTCATAAATACAACTCTCTGCAAGTTATCTTATGCGATTTTATGTTAAGTATAGAAGATGTTTTATCCAGCTTTTGCTCTAAAGTTTACTGAAAGTACAAACTCATCACCATTGCGATGTGATTCTTCATATGAGCAGTTCTAATCATAACTAATTCATCATGAAATTACACATTAAAAATATACATTCCTGCATGGAATCGAAGATACACTATATGGAAAAAAAAAGTATTGGGACACACCTCTTAATCATTGAACCAAGTGTTTTATTCAGACCCATTGCCACAGGTGTATAAAATCAAACACCTAGCCATGCAATCAGGTTCACAAACATTTGTAAAAGACTGAAGTGCACGGTCATAGGATGCCACCTTTGCAATAAGTCAGTTCGTGAAATTTCTTCCCTGCTGGATATGCCCTGATCAGGTGTAAGTGGTATCATGGCATAGTGGAAGCGTTTAGTAGCAGAAACTCAGTCACAAAGTGGCAGATCATGCAAACTAACAGAGCGGGGTCACTGAGTGCCAAGGCGCATAGTGCATAAAAGTCACCAACGCTCTGTTGACTCAATAACTGCAGAGTTCCAAACTTCCTCTGGAATTAACCCCAGCATGAAAACCGTGCACCAGAAGTTTCATGTAATGGGCTTCCCTTGCCACGCAGCTGCATGCAAGCCTCACATCACCAAGTACGATGCCAAGCACACCACCACTGGACTCTGGAGCAGTGGAAATGTTTCTGTGGCGAGATGTATCGTGCTTCTCTATCTGGCAGTCTGATGTACAAATCTGGTTTTGGCAGATGGCAGGAGAATGTTACCTGCCTGACTGCATTGTGCCAACTGTAAAGTTTGGTGGAGGAGGGATAATGGTACAGGGTTGTTTTTCAAGGGTTGGGCTAGGCCCCTTAGTTACAGTGAAGGAAATACTTAAGCATACCAAGACATTTTGGATAATTCCACGCTTCCAATTTTGTGGGAACATTTTGTGGAAAACCCTTCTCCTTTCCTGCTTGACTGTGCCCCAGTGCACAAAGCAAGGTCCATAAAGACATGGTTGAGTTAGTTTGGTGTGGAAGAACTTGACTGACCCAGACAGAGCCCTCACCTCAACCCCATCAAACACCTTTGGGATGAATTAGACTGGAGATTGCAAGCAAAGTCTTCACATCCAACACCAATGTCTGACCTCACAAATGTTCTTCTGGATGAATGGGCAAAAATTTCCACAGACACACTCCAAAGTCTTGTGGAAAGCCTTCCCAGAAGAGTGACAGCTGTTATAGCTGCAAAGTGGGGACCAAATCCATATTGATGCCTATAGATTTAGAATGGGATGTCATAATAGTTCCTGTAGGTGTAACAATAGTTTTGTCCATATAGTGTATCTATTTTGTGTGGTGATTCATGATTTTACAAAATTTCAGTTATATTCGTTGTCAACATACAGTGTGTATTTCAATTAATGTAATATGCAGGATCTGAAAATGTTAGAATGTTAGAATTTTTACTTGACTCAAGAATATTAATTGTTAATAGTTCTAGTCCTAAATAATAAGCGCTTTGCAATTTAGGTGATTTAAATTTACTTGCAAAGAGGAACTCTGTTGCTGGTCACAGGCAGGAGTCAACAGTGACACCTGCAGGACATAGAGAGGATCACTCACAGGCACCCATCCCCCCCGCCCCATCGCCACCACTTTCTTGGCTCTTCCTCATGGCAGCTCTCTGAAAGGCGCAGAGCCATGTGCTGTCCACCTCACACTTTGCTGTGTCATTCTTTTTCAAGGGCATGTAGCTGACCTGTATATCATTCATCTATTTTTAGGAATAGACAATATCCAATTATAATGAAGAGTGTTTAGTCAAACTGTTTAACAAATGAGGATTTTTTTTTTTTAATGCAAGCATCGATATAAATGAATATAGTTTCATGATGAATATTATATACAATTCCATTACTATGCATGCTTTATTTTGAATAACCTAATAACTTAAATTTTGACAGGAAAATTGCATTTGCAATATAAGTAGCACTGGGCAAAACAGATTTGTTCAAACAGATGTGCAGGTTTTCACAATAATAAACTGACTGCTATCCTTTTATATGACCAATGGCTGAAAGGAATGTCAATATTCCATTCAGGTCAGGCTACATTTATATAAAAAATGTAATAATAGTACTAACAGTAGAAAAGATGTCTGTAAAACAGTTAACAGATTACAAATTTTAATGTGTTCAATTTATAATAGTTATAATTTTGTTATATATTATTCTCATGATCTACAACATCATCTTAGTGCAGTCGGTTATAAGGAGGATTGGTTTTCATCTAATTTTATGGTGCTACTCAGGGGGACAAAAGTGTTTTTACATTAATCACAGTTCATGTAGTTTAGGGAAAATGTCTCATTGCTATTCCGGTGCCCTATTAGACTATTTTGTAATGTAGAATAAAAGGCAAGAATGTATGAAGAGAATATATTAGTCATTTGTTCATCTGTCAGCCCATTAACTTGTGTCAGCTAAACCATTATTAGAAACTGCATTCTCAAAATGGCACTGTGATGCATCAGTTCATATCTGGGGAAATATTTTACATCTGTTCCCTGGGGATTTGATGGATAGTTGTAAGATACTGTACAAGATGCATTATCTAAACTGACATGTCCCAAGGTAGTTGGAAACATGATGACCCTAGCAGAAACAAAACTGGGCATTAGTTATCAACTGTACGCCTTCTTAAGATCGACCTGCTTTATATAAATCTGCAGTTTCAAGTGCCTGGCATTTATTGTACTTTCATTTTATTCTTGTTAGGTTACATGTGCAAACCCATCAATTATCTAAAATGTATGTGTAAATGCAAGTATTGGTCATTTTATGAGTAGCAATATTGCAGCTCAATGTTATCATCCTGAATTCTATATATGTAAATTCTCTCATTGGTATTGCTTACCGTTTAATGAATTATGGTGTAATGGCAATAATGATGAATTTAGTACTGCAATTTCTATATCAGTGCAGACTGAGCCTACCTGTTAGTAAAGGAAATAGCATTTTTATCCAAAAAACATGGCCGTCTTCAGTTTTTTGGCTAATTAAACCATTGCTGTGTATCACAGAGACGAAACAGAAATTACAAGAGATACAGTAATTAGTGACATTCTCCAGACAAGACAGAGTAGACACAGAATTCAGAGGCTTCTTACCATCTACAGATGCTAATTTTCCAACACAATGCATGGGGTGGCAATGTTTTTACGTGGGCTGTGTTACTCTGAGTAAATGGACAACATGTTGGTGAAGATTAGCATGTGGGCTATGCGTAACTTTAGTCACTGTATGGCCAAAAACCAATCCTTCAAGGTGGTGAAAGGGTATAAACTGATCCACTGGCAGCATAAATGGAGCACCAATGGGATGTTCCCTTTTTACCACTACAATTATGATATATGTCTGTCCTCTGTCTTTTTGACAGTGGTGTGGTGGGTGGTGTGGTGACTCCGAGGCTAGGGATCCGTGACGGGAATTGGAAGGTTGCTGGTTTGAATCCCATGAATGCCAGGAGTGACTCTATTTCGTCGTGCCCTTGAGCGAGGCCCTTACCCTGCAATTGCTTTGTCCTGGATATGATGTTAATCAACAATGCATCCAGACCTGCAAGCTGGACCTTCAACTTCCAGGGAAAATTTGGGGTTTGGTGGCAGAATAGGCACTCCAGTCACCAGAAAAAAAAAACTCCACACTGTTTTGTTCCATCCGAATTAGTGTGGTGCTGAGGTCTCACCGGCTGCATGGCTGCACTTGGGTTCTGATCCCTGTGGCGGCTTGTTGTGGTAGGTGTGGTAACACTCACTCCTTACCTCTCTCTTAAACTCTTGGAGTTTTAAACATATCAGCATTTTAATAATGAAAATGATTTATGGAATATATTACATGACTGTCATGGAGGTTTGTTTCAAAGGTTTGAGTGTCATAAGCAAGTTTGTCTCAATAGTGTGAGCAAATCAATATAGGATAATTACAGAAAGTTCATGGAACAATTACTACATAATGTGACAAATTTACAGAAATTAACTCTAAGTGCATACACACAGGTCACTGAAAATAAATGGATGTGTGTGTGAGGTAAAAATAGCTGTTGGCCTCCTGGAAATCAGCACCTCCTCTCTATTGATGTCCCAAAGGACGCAATAAGTCTGAGCATTACATTTAAGCAAGGTGCTGACCCCAACAGCAGACTCATAATAGCAGTTATGAGAGCAAATGCAAAAGGTATGGAAGCAGTTTGAAGGGAGATCCCCTCTCCCTGCCCCTTCACCCCTCTCTGTTGGGAAATCCAAGGTGATGCGTATATCCTTCAACCTTCAAAATCTGCTGTGAGCCTCACAATCAGTCATAAAACAGAGATTTGGTATAAAAGTCACTTGTAATACATTGTGTCTTGATGGTTGCATTTCAAAGTTATGCTAATTGGTCTGAGTGTGCCTCTAAGGATAATTATCTCACAGTATGTAGTGATAATATTTTCCTGGATTCCATTCCTTTGGCGTGGTACATGCTGTCAGCGTTCCAATAATTTAAATTTTGAAAATTATGGACACAGTAACAAATAAGAGTGGTGTTAAAATATATTTGGACATCTGCTATTGCTCGTTGCAGCACTGATAGAAATATGCCTGCATTTTACTAATGTACAGGGCAATTATTAAGCACCTTCATTTTTTAATTTGTTTTTTTTAGGTGTGAGTTTTCAACTCAGTGGGTGAGTGCTTCAGGGGGACTGTACCCTGCTGTCATTTATATGCACACGTTTGTCTGCCTCACTAATGGAGCAAAATGGGACATGCAAAAATCAAAGAACTCTTCTGTATCTGTAATGAGTGGTTTTGGGGTGCATGCATAGACCCCCTGGAAGATTCAGGGGCCCTTGAAGCACAGCGTGCCTAGATAAGCAAAATCAGTTGTGAAACGTAAGTGATGCATTAGTGTATAATATTAGTAAAAATAATCATTTTTTATTTCTTCCATTAAAAGAGGTGTGGGCAACATTACCACATCTTTCCCTATAAATGTTGTTGCACTGGGACATTTATGGAGTTATGCATCGCACTTATCCCACTGAACTCATTATTACTCTGCACCGATAAGACTGAAATGCTTCAGAGAATAAAGAAAAGGGTAACGGAACACCAGATATTATAAACAAAATGCAACACTGTGACCACTGGCGTCTTTCCAGCAGGTCAGCTGATATTCCTTTGGAGGCCTGGAAACTATTGAGCCTGTGGCCAGACAGTAAGGAGAAGATGACTGACATGGAAATGATTCCCTTGGGTGCTTCTATAAGCCTTGCAATGTGACTTGTTCATTTCTGTTGAGTTCAATTGCATTTGATGTCTTCAAAACACTCCCACTCAAAATGCCTCATCCGTTCCTTTGCTGTTCAGGGTAGGTGCTTCCATAGTATACTTAAGTATTTTTTTCTAATCTTTTAGAATTAGTCTAAAAAGTCTTGCAGTCTTTTATTATTTTATCGGTGTATTTCCCCAGCAGCAAAGGTGATTTGTAGTGTATCTTTGATATGCCATGTTGGTTTAGCATGAGGCTTACTTGCTTTTATTTTGAAAGACATTTAAAAATAAATGGGTTCGCATCTTATTGAATAACTCTCCTTTTAATATTCTACTGCATATTAGTGCCCTGGATGGTTATTGATTTGTTCTACAGGTAAGAAATATTGGACATTTCTAAACAAAAACAATTATGTTTATTCAACCATTTTCTGTACCCACTTATCCTTTGCACAGTCACAGGGGTTTGGAGCCTATCCCAGAGGCTACAGGCACAAGGCAAGGAATAACCCAGGAAGGGGCGCCAACCCATCTCAGAGCACACACATTCACACATACTAACAATTTGGCAACTCCAATTACCCTTTTTTTTTTTTTACTTGTGGGGCAAACTGGAGAACCCAGGATGACACAGGCGGAACATGCAAACTCTACACGCAGAACAGAGACTCAAACCCTGGTCCCAGAGGTGTGTAGCAGCAGGGCGAACCACTGTGCCAACACACCCCCCAAAAATAATTATGGGATTTACTTTATAATTATAAATGAAATGATCTTTACAAATTCCCAAAATTCACTGTGGATAAATAAGTCAAGTTAACCATTTAATTACAATAGGTGTGAATTATCAACAAAATAGCTGACTAACTGGCATAATCAAGTAAATACTAATAACGTACGGTATTTAAATGAAGAGGATGACAAACTGTTCTGTCCATCCATCTTGCAACCATGGAGGAAGCAGAGGGCACAAGTTTTTCCATGTTTATAGTGGGAAGAAAAAATTCCAGGGAAAACTAAGCAACATGATAAACATGAAAACTTACCATACACTCACTGAGCACTTGATTCAGAACACTATATTCATACTGAGTAGAGCCTCTCTTTGCCTCTGTCTCACTTCTTTTTGGCATGAATTCCACAAAATGCTGGAAACATTCCTTTAAGATTCCATGCTGACATAATTGCATCTCAGAACTTCTGAAGAACTGTCAGCTGCACATCCATCCTGCAAATCTCCCTATAGATCTTCTATTGGATTTGGATCCAGTGAATGGGAAGGTCACCAAAGAACACTGAACTCATTGTCAGGTTTATGAAAACAATGTGAGACGACTTTTGCTTTGTGACATGGTGCATTATTGTGCTGGAAGTAGCCATTAGAAGGTGGGTAAATTGACCATGTAGCAATGTACATGGTTATCAACAATACTCAGGTAGGCTGTGACATTCTAGTGATGATCGATTGGTATTAACTGGCCCAAAGACAACATTCGTACCACCAACACGTATGCCACCACCAACAGCCTGGACTGTTGACACAAGGCAGGTTGGGTCTGTGGATTCATGCAGTTTGGTGGCAAATTCCTACCTTATGTATGTCTCAGCAGAAATCGAGATTTCTGTCTTTAGCTGGCAGGAATGGAACCTGATATGGTCTTCTGCTGTTATAACCCATGGACCTCACAGTTCAACGTAATGTGCACTGTGACATGGTTTTCTACCACCACAGTTGTTCAGAGTGGTTATCTGAGTTACCTAAGGCTTCCTGTCAGCTTTAACCAGTCTGGCCATTCTCCTCTGACCAGAAGTGACTCATGGACAAGGCATTTCTATCTGCAGAACTGCCTCTTGCTGGATGTTTTTTTTTTTGCACCATTCTGAGTAAACTCCAGAAATTGTTGTACATGAAAATTCCATGAGATTTAAATAGAGAGTTACATAAATACTCAAACCAGTCTGTCTGGCACCAACAATTTTACTACGGTCAAAATCGCTGATATATTTTTTCCCCATTCTGGTGTTTGATGTGAGCATTAACTGAAGCTCCTGACCCGTATCTGCATGATGTTTTGTATTGTGCTGATGCTACATGATTGGCTGATTAGATGAATGAGATAATTGCATGAATAAGCAGGTGTACAGATGTTCCTAATAAAGTGCTCACTGAGTGTATACAAAGCAGGAAAAGGATCTTAACCCCCAACCCTGGAGTGTGAGGTAACAGGGCTGTACTGCTGTCCTCACAAAAAAAAAGTCGAAACATAAAATACGAACACAATCACTTACCTAATACCTATTTTTCCCACTCATATTTACTTATCATAAAAATACTAAGTACTTCACCACTTAGAATTTTTGAGGTACTATTGTTTTTTTATGATATTAACTGTTCTAGAGATTCCCAGATTTCTTATATGGATGCCTGTGAAGCCTTATATTGTACAAGAGGGGTTTTAGATAGATGAAACAAATTAGAGTTTGCACTAATACAGTCTTTGGGATTTTCATTAATACCCCTTTAAAGATTTATTGCTATGTAAGTAACTGCAAAAAAGTCCTGTTTTCAAGTGGTAGTTTAGCTATTGCAATTAGTTATATTATTGTATAATGTAATATAAATGTACTTTATATACAGGTGTTTCTTCAGTCTTGTCATTCATTTTTGATTTTGTATTTGATTTCATGTTTTATGAAGCAAACATTCATTATTTCACTGTCCAATATGTTCATAACACATTTTTTCATGCATCATCTTTGTGTGTATATATGTACACTGAAAGTTAATTTTAAATGTGAATCTTATGCTAACATTTTTATGTTACATTTTCATGTTATTTCTAATTTCTCAGTTGTCATGCAATGCACCAAATGCTTACATTTTTCAAACCCAGTGACTCTGGTGTCTCTTTATAATCAGCATTTTTCTTTTTCTCATACTGTATGTCACCCATTAAAGGCACTTAAAGACGCGCTTTTTTCATTTTTTAAAAATATCAGAAATTTCATTGAATCTGCCTCAAACCACTAATATGGTTTGACTAAAATAATTCTCTCTTGCCAGTCCTGCTATTCACTTAATTATACTATCTAATTCAAAAGAAAATATTCAGAGATCTTATGAATTTTCACTGCAGCTGTTTTTTTAGAATCCTGCTGTGGCTAGAAATTCATTCACCCAGCATGGATGTATGTTTATTTATCTATGAACTGTTTGGACTGACAGCCAATTTTCCATATCGTTTCCCATTGAATTTCATTATGTTGGGACATGGGGTTGGGTGTTTGCTACATTGGACTATTTTGCAAATCCATATTCCAACCACTATTCCCAGTCAGGGTCAGGGAAGGGCAGCAAGCCAATTTTAGGCAGGTGGAATGCCAGTCCATTGCAGGGGGCATGCAAGCACACACACACACACACACACGCACACATATGTTCGTATTCATATCTTTGTGGGCACTGACCATTCATTTCTCTGGGAAAAACCCTAATCCCAACAATGACAATCTCCCACTCTGCCCTAACCTTAAGTAACCAATCAAAATACAAGCCTTTTGGCATTTTTAGTTTTTTTTTTTTATATTATTATTGCAGTTACAGATTTTTATTAAATTCAGTTTCCCCTTGTGGGGACCAAAAACGTAGTCCCCACAAGGTAAAAATTACAGGTTTTTAACATATTGTGAGGACAATTGGTCCCCCCAATCTAATATATACCTAACCAAACATACACAAAGACACAAATTAGCCTAAATGCATGTCTTTGGAAAGCATGGAAACTTCACAAAGACAGAATGGATTCTGAATTCAAGCTCCCGATGCTGGAGGCAAAGGTGCTACGCTCTGGTGAAAATGCCACCTTCAAACATCTGCTACATCATTATTCATAATTTAGATGTTGCATGCTCATATTTCACATATGCTTTCAATCATTAGTCCTCAAGCATAAATATATTCCAAAAATAACACAAGTAAAAGGTTTGCTGATTATGGTTATTTCTCACAATGAAATTGCCAAAATATGAACTGAATAATTATAGAATCATGATGCAACAGATGCTGCTGACAAACATAAATTTTGAGTTTGGTGTCAAATCTGTTACTGCCATTTCCTTTGATACCATTCTGTTGTTTTGAAGAGTCTGCTGTTTTTATATAAGTGCCTGATATGAAAAGGTGCAATGCAAATAAAGGCTGTTTTATTATGGAACAAATAAAATGATATAAAGCTATGACATATTCAGTTAATTCTCAGTTAAAATTGAGTTAATTTAATTTTGCAGTCATTTGCACATTGTATTCTTTTGCATATTTGTTTTAGTATGTCTTTGCGTTGTTTCCTGTAAATTTGTAATGTCTATTGTTTCTTTAGTTTTATGTATGTTGCGTAGTCAAGTGTTTCTGCCAAGTGTCTTGTAATATTTTCCTGTACTTCATGTCTGGCACTGAACCACAATCAATTCTGGTATGTTTGTACATGCCGGCAATAAAGTGTTCCAATAATTAGAGATGCACAAATTGTATCGGCCAACTATCGGTATCGGCCGATACTGTACAGCAACAATCACCCATCGGCCAACGGTTAAAAATGAGCCGATAAGTGCATGGTAGAATTAACCCCGTAATGCCTTGATATAACCAACCAGTTGTCAGTCATGTAATAGTTACCTATTCCCACGTCCTGGAGGACTAAAGACTGCCCAAATTTTCCCATCGCACCACATCGGAAAGCTGACATCACCAGTTGCATGTATGCACCACCTCCAAACTTTTCTGCACTCATATTGAGAATAACTATTAAAATGCCTACTCTTATTTTTGGCCATATGCTTTCTCTATAGTGGCACAGGGGATCAGTGTGTAGTGCTATGGCCTCACACCTACACCGATGTGGGTTCAATTCCTTGAAGCAATTCTGCGTGTCTGGAGTATGCATGCTCTTTTTGCATTTGCGTGGGTTTCCTCTGATCACGCTGGTTTCCTCCCATATTCCAAATCTGACTCGGTTTCCAGTGCTTCTGAGTATGTGCCCTGCAATGAACTGGCATCCCAAGCAGGGTGCCTCATGCTGTGTGCTTCCTGACGTAGGGGCCAGCCTCCCACGACCCTTTACTGAATAAGCAGTAATGGAAGAAGGATGTATGCAATTCACTTTATTGCATTTATTTTTATTTATCCAGTTTGCCTGATTTGTCATTTTTCATTCTGTCCTCATCTTTATTTTGGCTGCTTTGCTCCATAAGCAAATGTGCTTTGTATTCTTTTTTCCCCTCTTGTTTATTACATGTACTTTGTTGATCAGTGACTGTTGTAGTGAAAAATATGGATGGTATGAAAGTTTTTTTTTTAAGATCTTTGAAAGAATGTCATTTGTCTACATTTTGAAATACAATTACAAAAACTCAAAAAGCAAAATAATACATACGTCAAAATTATTTGTAAATTAAAAAAAAAAATCAGTTTTCACTTTTTATGTATTTTTGTGTATTTTTCCACCATTTCTGAGTATGTTCAGGTCTGTTTGAGTTTTATTTCAATCACACGATCACTGTGATCATAGATTTCTCTAAGCAAAATAATAGTTTGAAAAGCCACAATCAAACAATTTAAAATGTATTTTTTTCTCCGGCACTATTTAGTTTTGCAAATTTTATCCAGGATTATCAACAGATTGATTCTACAGTGTTAGGATCTACTGTCACCATTTAGTCTTTCCCAAGCATAGTACCATTGACGATAAGTAATTCCAGTCTATGTCATGGTTAGTAATTATTTTCTGTTCCCTTTCTTATGGATTGCTTTTTTATTGTGGATTATCCTCTAATTAACATACTGAAGATGTTAAAGACGTGTTGCTTCAGCATCGATTACCAGAGATGATAGGTGTTACATTAAATAATTAAATAATTAGAATGTTAAATTATTGAAGTCTGTGTGCTTTCTGTGCTGCAGAGTTTGCCAGCGTAAGTAGCTGGCAGAATATGACACACTTTTCTTCTGTTGCTTCCAAACACCCACCGAGTTTCTCTTGTTCCATAAGTTGTCACAAGCACATTGAATTTCCGATGCAAGGTAAGAGGAAATTGGCTCTGGGGATTGTAGAAACTTGTAAAACTTTTGACCAGTAAGTCTGAATATATGTAATATGGTTATAGAGAGATTTAAACAACGCACCATGGAATTCTCCATGAGTGAAGATGGATGAAGCATTTTAAGATACCCATGGCATGTAAATGCCCAATCTCAGGGGTAAAGATTTTATCTCTAACTTTGCTGACTGTAAACTTGCGAGTTACAGGTTTATAAATGCAATATCAGCGGGTTTCTTTAGCAAAGGCATGGTGAAACATATCATCAGTTGTACAAAATTATTCTTTGTGTGTATATGCTACATGAGCATTTGTCTTTGCTTTTCTGGAAAATATAATAATTAAAAGAATCCAGAGCTCCCTGATGAGGGAAACATACTGGGAAAGGTCAGATGGCATAGTCGAAGGAAGGAGGAGAAAAGTTAGAATCTGTTGTATTCTTCTTCTTCTTCTTCTTCTTCTTCTTCTTCTTCTTATTATTATTATTATTATTATTATTATTATTTGACTGACCAAGTTGAAGTTCTGTTATCCCATATAGATAGATAGATAGATAGATAGATAGATCGATAGATAGATAATTTAGAAGTTCAGTATCAGAGTCTATAATGTAACTGAAAAATTGATAACCACAAACTACAACAAGGAAGAAAAAGAGCTTTGAAGGTGTTGTAAAGGCCATGGTTGAAACATGAGGAAATGAACCGGATCATAGAATGGCTTCAGGAACTAAGCATCTGAGATGATTTATCAACACAGACATACAGCTTATTCATTCATTGAGGAACACCATAGGGAAAACCATCGTAGTCATACTTAAAGCATTCTCAAAGCATTAATAATATATGGGAAATATACAAAAAGAACAAGAAATTCCATACATGTTTTTTATCAGATTAAATTTAAACATTATAGGTCCATGCAGAAGTGGTGTTAACCCCCACTAGGTAAGACCTTTGACGGAATATTTGCTATATAATACATCCTAGTATTAGGTCTCATTATCTGTAGTGCTACCATCTTTTAATAAAAATGTATTCCTCGTACACCTTAGTGAGTACCAGTTTGTACTGGGGCTGCATCCTGGACATGTCGGTGGAGTATATGTTACCATGGCTACAAGGCACATATCTTGAGAGTCTGTGGTGAATTAAGGAAGGATACACCAGCAGTGTTGGTTGAAAAGAATTAGCAAAATCAATGCCGAGTCCCTCTTATGTAAATTGGTTCCTTTTAGAGTACAACATCCCACTTTATGAATCACACATGCATGCACATAAAACAATATTGGAGATTACATCTATCTGTCCATCCACTCATCTGTCTTGTAACTACCCATCCATGTCAGGGCCGATTTGAGATGACATCAATATTGCTGTTTATATCATATTACGTTGGAAATGCAGACCAATAAATGTCTGAAGCCATATATGTGTAATGCAAGTGATTTATGTTATATTTTAGTTATTAAACTTTTAGAAAATGAATACTGTATAGGTGATTCTCTTGATTGCTTGCAGTGGTTTCAAAAATATGCTGCTAATGTGCAAATTATTTGTAAGTGTAACAATGAACTATCCTTAGCACAGAGAATACACTTACTGCATGAAGAACAATTGTGAAGGAATTTTCTGAGCATAAAACCATATGAATCATACTTTTGCAGTGAGGTGAGTTTTTGGGTTTACTCTCCTCATTAAAATAGAGGAGGAAATCTGTTTTAATTTACTGTGTTTAATGTGTTTGCATTTGGCATATATTGATAACGATCTGCATGGCAGATGGAGCATTGTGTCAAAATGGGAACGAAAATTTCACAGTACCTCAGGGGTACTGCAGTTTACTTTGCCAGCAATGGACATCCCAATCATATCACTGATATGCTCAGACCTTTAACTTAGACCAACATAACTGTCAGAGCTTGAGTGTGAATGTGAATGCTTAATTTACATACATTTCATTTCATATCATGCTGCAAAGAGGACTCTTGAAATCTGGTTCTAATTTTTAGACACTGTCCAACACACTTCACATGATAGTAAAGTGGTGTCCGCATTATATATAATTTTTCGCTATGATTGAAAGATGAAATGAACTGCACAAACTCCAATAAGCCTGGAAGAGCATTAGACTCAAGCCAAAAAATTGCAATGCAATGCATCACAGGCAATGACATATTATTTAACATCACCAGTGATGAGGTCCAAATGTGTTGGAATAAGTGATATATAAAATATGCTACCCTTAGAAAGGAACACATATGTTCATCCACCCATCTTCCATCTGATCTCAGTTAAGGGGATAAACAGCATATTCTTGTCTATAAGTCAATGATACTCATCACAACAATAATAATGGCTTTTGATGGTGGCTAGAAAATGTAATAATAATAATAATAATAGTAAACGATTATAAAATTCTAATTAAAAATTATATTATTTGGTTGTTACTACTACACATAGCAGTATTATTATTAGTAGTATTAGTAACAATGTACAACACAAAAGACGGTTAAAAATAAGGAGTGGCTTTCTGGCTAGAAATGCAGCTTCACGATGTTAGTGTTGGTGGTTTATTTCCCACCCCCCAGCCCTGTACTTGTCAAATGCGACAAGGGCCCTGGTGGGTCCGTAATCCGCAGAACGTTAATGGCTGTCAGGCCCATAAGGAATTTCTATGCCTCACTGTCTTCCCAGACAGACTCTTGCAGGTGCTCTAAACCAGGCCATTAACCGCCTCCCTTGTGGCATCCAGCAGCGTCTGCCTACCCCAGTCACAGGTGTTGTCACCAACTAACAAGGCACCAGCATTTAAAGGGGTCAGCAGAGATTGCTATAAAGGTTTTTTTTTCCAACTGTGATGTTGAAAAGAGGGTTTCATATGACATGCTTTCCTTGCCCCACACTGTAATTTGTATACTATATTGGATTAGTACCAATTTTATGGATTCCAAATTATTAATGAATGTCACCTCTCTCAGATATAAATATTGTATTGGATGCTATTTTCCACCAGGAGTAATGTTAATGTTAATTTGAGCAGGAATTACAGAATAATATATATTATATATTATATATTAAAACATACATATACATGGTTGAAACCATGCATTCTTTGGGGGGGACATGTCCCCCTCAATACTGAGAAAACACCCATGAAATACAGTGTAAAATATGTTAAATATGTCTTCCTTATATGAACCTCTCAATGCACCTGCTCATTTTATTTCCTATTTGTTTTCAGTTTATTTCCATTTGTTAAGGAAAACATAAATGTTTGACCCCCACCACTGTGTTTTCGGATGTGCCAGCACATTTTTCTGTGCTGTGATGGTAATCTGGTGGGATTTTTAATTTAGTCAGTCAATGGAGGTGAGAAATGGAGGTAAAACTAGCTTGCTAACTACCTAAAAAACATATGAAAACCTTCCAGACGCCACTGGCTGCTCACTTAGCACTGAAAAAGCTTGTTAACAGGCTAACTGGTGTCTTTTGGCAATACTGTTAGCAATGCAGCGCTGTGAAGGCTTTTCCATCCCAGACCACATAACTACATAGTGCTTAGCATGCAGGGACCGTGTACAATCAAAATTTACTCTAAAGTAAAGAGCTGTAAGCAGTGGCCAGACAGAGACTAGGAGAGGCATGCTGAAAGCAGTGGCCAGACGGGGACAGGGAAAGGCATGCTGAAAGCAGTGGCCAGACGGGGACAGGGAGAGCCATGCTGAAAGCAGTGGCCAGACGGAGACAGGGAGAACCATGCTGAAAGCAGTGGCCAGACGGGGACAGGGAGAGGCATGCTGAAAGCAGTGGCCAGATGGGGACAGGGAGAGGCATGCTGAAAGCAATGACCTGAGAGGGACATGCTCCGGTTATACAGATGCTCAGGTGAGAAACTGGAATATGAAATATAATGCACACATCATAAGTGACTGCGGTACAGATGTCACGAGAACTGATATTTGGGTATCAAGTCGATGCCAAAACTCTGGAAACATGACGGTACTTGTTTTTCCACAGTACGGTAGGTACCTGGGATGATTGGAATCATACAGAAATTACATTTGTAACAGTTCACTGGGAAAAGAATTCTTAATGTTATTTTCATCATTATTATTAATATTTTTTACTTTTCATAAAAGCTGTCTCCATTGGATTTTGTCTGGTGGGGCTTTACCTCCCCTGGCCACGTGTCCATGGTAGAATTGTGGGAAAGGCACTTAAAAAATGTCTATACCATAATAGATAGATAGATAGATAGATAGATAGATAGATAGAT